>JACEVL010000536.1:720000-942807 GCA_020284085.1 Aporrectodea caliginosa | reverse complement strand
GGACAGCCAAGTGTAGGCTACGTCCCGCTATTTGTCGCCCTTTTGATAGCGCGCCCTTATGATAGCGCGCCCTTTTGATCAGCGCCCTTATAAACAATCACCCTTTTAAGCGGCGCCCTTTTGAATGCGCCCTTTTGATAGTCGCCCTTTCGAAGTCGCCCTTTTGATAGGATAGGCCTACCTACCAATTAAAAGTCAGTCAACTTGGGGGCGTTTGGTTCTTGGGTGGATTTGACTTGACGATTCTTCTGGCCGCCGTACGAATAAAGATTGGCTTAAAATGGTGAATTAATCTGACTACCCCTGCGATTAAACAAAATAGACTATTTCAGTAATTATGGTCAAGTGCTTTTGTTTGTGATGATAAAGACTTCTTTGCGTTTCATTTAAGGAATTGTGCTCCCCAAAATGGCTATTATAATCAGATGGGTGCCTATTAGAGAGTGACACGAGAAACAATCTCGTCCCCCGTCCCCGCCTGCAACAAGTAAGTTTCCCATCCCCGCCCCATCCCCGCATGCTCTGTCCCCATCCTCGCCCCATCCCTGCAGGTTTTCTCCCCATACCCACTCCATCCCAGAAAGACTAGGCCTACATCATAATATTATTTCCAGCAAAACGTTTTCACAAATTAAACCTAAAATATTTTTTTAGTTTAAACAGATTATCTTATCGAAAGTTTGCAATATAGTCTGTACAGTGTAGGCCTAATATATACATTTAGAGCCACAATAGTTACCATTACCGCGGTTTTACCGCGACGGTAAAACCTCGTTACCGCGGTAAAACCAAAATTGTTGTCTCCATTGCCGCGTTACTTACTGCGGTTTTAAAGTGGGATAATTACCGGGCCACTCTCTAGTGCGTATAAACTAATTTCTAATATCTATGTAGATTGTATTTTCTCGTAGGTTATATCTTTTACCTTACATTTGGTTTTCTTTTTGCCGGCGAGTACTCCGAAAATGCCAGTAATCGTGAACTAAATGAAACATACAAAAAGAAACCATATTTCTCACATAAAACATATTCGAACTCTTAACTGTTTTATGAAATTTCAATTCTTTTTGTAGCTTAGGCTATGCTCACGTCATCGACTTATTCAAAACTCAAGCAAACTGAGGACATTCAGTTTGCGCTAGAGTGAGATTTGCTCGCATTTTAGGCGCACTAACAAATGCTTCTCAAGTGTACATGACAGGTCATGATGGGTACATTACTTGTACAACTGAACGTCATCCGCGGCATCCTCATGATCTAATACATTGTAGCATCTATGGGAAAGAAATGATCAACCGTACATTTTGTACAACTTTGTGACGTCAATGTATACGGGCATGAACACATCCCATAGGATAGCTAAAGCTGTCTGCTGTCATTCATTTATTGTTATTTTCATATGAAGAAATCGTCAGTGAAATTGCTTACCAGTATTCCACACCAGTATCCGTGGCCAACAAAACCCAATCCGTTGTAGTAAGAGAAGCCTAAGCAAACGCTGTTGAAGATGATGCAAAGAATGCCGATGATGATCTGAGTCGCACCGAGTTCAATCGATTGCTTGTGTTTGTAACGGTCGCAAATCTTGGATCTGGTAGGAAATGGCATGCAGACCATCGCAGATCCAGCTGGAACTTCACCCACAGAGGCAGACATCAGCGCTGACTGCTGCTGCTGCTGTTGCTGCTGCATCTCGTCTCTATCAGGCTTCACCAATGAAACCGTTGAAACCTATCCAGTGAAACAAAGAAGCCCTAAAACAGGATAATTATGTGTGTCATCACCAAATGACAATTCTGAATTTCTGAACTCTGAATTTGTCCAATAGTTAATCATCGGGGGTCACTATTATAATAATTATCTCTAATAAGCTCTGTCTGTATAATCAACATGCTATTTATGTACAATAAGTATGTAGGGCTAGTTTTCACTCATTTTCACAACAGCTGTTCGTTGTAAAAGTTATTGACTGATGATGATGATGATGATGATGATGATGATGATGATGATGATGATGATGATGGTGCTTCTGCTGGTACTGGTGCTGGTGCTGATGATGCTGATGATGCTGATGATGCTGATGATGATGATGATGATGATGATGATAATAATAATAATAATAATAATTTTACGCCATGGCATTCAGAGGGACTTTCATGTACAACACCGGGGACGAGGACCACGAGCCATGCTAGGCGTGATTATTCTATTCGGAAGTGTTTCTAGAAGCCTGAGGGATTATTCATACCTCGGGCAATAAATAATAATAATAATAAAAAATATCTTGAGGACCGCGTACTCCAAGCTTAGCCACACATAGGCCTATTTGTTGTTTAGTTTCTTAGAGCCTGAGGGATTTTCTTTACCTCAGGCTATAAAAATAATGATAACATCATAATTTGTGCAACACTGGCCAGTCGTCTTCATACGCTGTGGTCACCAAAATGAAGTCGCTAACTCTTTGTACATCAAGTCTAGTCCGAGAACATTGTTACTGTAGAACTGTAGCATCGTACGTAAGCTTACTCTTTGAAACTGACAGATTTCACGATAATTATGTTTCTCCAAACGCTTTCACTTCATGCAGTTTCTTGATGGTAATTATAAGCTCCTTTTTCTTACCTGTCGAACAATATAATATACTGTGAGCAGCTCTCTCGCGATCTGTGTTGCTACTGCTTTAAATCCAGCAATGTTTTAGCACTAGCAACTGCAACTCACTGCGTTGTTTTGGGTCTATTCGCGCAAGGGTACACCTAGACTTATACCTGTGCATAGGTGTATGCACAATCTAAGCCGCCTGTCTGTGTCCTTGTTGTGCATTCGGTTGTGTCGCATTACTGCTTGTATGTATGCAGACATTGTGTTGACATAGGCTACAGACTGCTTGGCCTAGGCCGATATGTAGCGGTTGTATACCTAGGGCGGAAAAGAATATTGGTCCTAGTCCGTATGCGCATAGCGGACTGCTACGCAAGACACAGACTTGAAAACATCGCCAGGGGGGGTCCGGTGGCGCGTTGGATAACATCATTCTGGCGAAGAGTGCGAGAGGTACCGAGTTCGAGCCCCCGTTGGGCGGATTTGCTTTGTAGGCTGCTATTAGCGCCGTGTATTACAAGCTGTCTGTTCTGTTAGTAGTTAACTAGCCTAGTTAAGATTGTTCAATTGCATAACATGTAAATGTACAGCGCAGTGCGTTTGTCAGGCGCTCAATTAAAGAAAAGATATTATTATTATTATTATTATTATTAATTGTATCTGGCCAGCCTAGTGCATGGCTAGGCAACGGGCAGCATATTACGAAAGTACACACGGAAATTGATCCAAGGGAATCTCGCGACCAATCAGAGGAGGAGTGTGAATTTGCCCAATGAATAATCATGAATATTCATCTGCCTCTAACGGCAGTCTATAGCCTAGTGTTGTTTTAGTTTTGCCTTGAGTTTTAGTTTTAGTTCTTATTAGTTTTACATGCTAGGTGTTTTAGTTATTATTAGTTTTAGTTATTCCGCCAAGTTTTAGTTTTAGTTATTATTAGTTTTACATGCTAGGGGTTTTAGTTACTATTAGTTTTAGTTATTTCACCGAATCTGGCAATATTTTTCCCGCATAGGCCTACAGCTTTTGCACCAAAAAGGATTCACTCGATACACTCTGTTTCAAATCGATACTTAAGATAGTCACATACTCCACTAGTTTTAGGTCTACCACCTAAATTTAGTTCGGACATCTTATAAAATTCCAAAGATCGGAAGATTACCGAACGAAGTGCTGACTATAAAATGCGTAGGCCCTATATCCAAAAACTTTGAATATCCTAAGACGCTAGGTTTTCGTTATGTGTTTTCGTTGTGGTTTTCGTTATGTGTTTTCGTTATTATTAGTTTTGGACTGGTTTAGTTTTAGTTTTTATTTCGTTATCGTTTTTCCTCTAGATTTCGTTTTAGTTTTAGTTTTAGTTAACTAAAACCTTTTGTTAACGAAGGTTTTAGTTTTAGCTGGGATTATTATTACTGAGTATAATAACCCCAGGTTTTAGTTTTCGTTAACGAAAACAACACTAGTCTAGCCAGAGACAAAAAGTGCGAAGGGTAACGTGGCACACGGTAGAGTCAC
The DNA here is from genome assembly GCA_020284085.1 of Aporrectodea caliginosa. Classification (NCBI taxonomy): domain Eukaryota; kingdom Metazoa; phylum Annelida; class Clitellata; order Crassiclitellata; family Lumbricidae; genus Aporrectodea; species Aporrectodea caliginosa. Next base: position 938,688 of record JACEVL010000536.1, on the reverse strand, counting down.
CTTCGACCTTCCAACGATAGTCGTAAATTTTGTATTCACGTGTAGAGTGAAATTTAAAATTAGAATAATACAATCAAATCGATAAGTGGCACAATTAAGCATTTACGTGACAAGGCCAATGTCGTGGTTTATATGGTAGTGCTGTCTCGGTGGAAATTATAGCGGCTTCTCAGAGAAAGCTAGGTGAAAGACCGCTTTATAATGACTTTCCACGTCAGAGTAGTCGCCAGTGAACTCCGATAGCCTATATTGATAATCGGCAGGCAAAGTTTTCATTATAATCAGCCATTTCGCAATTTATCAATTTAAATTCGAACTGTTTTCACAAACTGGAGTTCACTGTTTACTGATTTAAGCAAGGCGCGTAGGTAATGAGTATTCATGACGCAGTGAATGTTATTACTGACATGGCGGCTTCTGATTGGTCGCGAGAATCCCTTGGATCAATTTCCATGTGTACTTTCGTAATATGCTTCCGGGATCCAGTACGTTTCGCATAAAAATTCTTGTTGTAATTGCATAATAATTAATCAAGAGATTTTATTTTTTAAATATGCACAAAAACCTGAGGGAGCAAATGCTCCCCATGCATGCTCGCTCATGCATTGGACCTGTAGGCCTATAGAGCTCTTATGGGTTAAGCATAATAGCCTACCGATCGACAGACATGCCCTAATCCAGGCACAGAGCGAGACTTAAATTCAAGAGGAGGCAACTTCACAGACCATTGGCAAAATCCTGGTCATTGGGTTCATTGGTCAATCGAATTTCCAGTAGGCCTATAATGCCCTATATAAAAGAACTGCCTCCTCGTGCCTCCATGTAAAGTGTTTAATCTAGACGTCTCTGGGGGAAGTTCCCCAGGATGGAGTTTCCCAGAAAAATGAAAGACATGTAATTTTGTACAGAAAGTGTGAAATTTCCCCCCAGGATTTATATTTTACCCCCGTTTATTGTTTACCCCTGCCATGGTCAGAGTGGAAATTTTTGTTGGAAAACCGTCGTTACTACCCCCGTCGTTGAAAACTGGAAATTTTTGTTGGAAAACCCTCGTTACTACCCCCCTCGAAAAATTGGTTGAAAACTCTCGTTACTACCCCCGTCGAAAATTTTTGGAGAAAATGATTAGAAATGTTTGGAAAACATCCGTTACTACCCCTCCCCCGTCGTCAACTTTTCCAATGTTTGGGCACACCCCCCGAGAACCTCGATTTTCCCCCCGACAGCAAGGGGACTAGATTAAACACTGCTCCATGTAGCTAGGCCTATATGCCCTAATCATATTCTCTTGCCCCTTTTCACGCCCGTTTATTAATTATTAATTATTAATTATTGATTATTGATTATTAATTATTAATTATTAATTATTAATTATTAATTATTAATTATTAATTATTAATTATTAATTATTAATTATTAATTATTTATACTGTGGTTCCCTTTTGCGAGTGCGACCAACAGATCTTTGTTCCTTTTTCAACGAAATGTTACTTTGTCAATGTTTGGAGCAATAAATTGAATGTCTAACACTTCCCTCTTCTACACATAGGCCCTATAATGCGATGGACTTGCAGTGATGTAGTACTCGAGTCCGGCCTAGGACTCGAGTCCGACTCGAGTCCGATTTTTGTGGACTCGGACTCGGACTCGGACTTGGCTTGTCACGACTCGGACTCGGACTCGAAGGCCCTGGACTCGAATTTGACTCGGTGAATCGGTTTCCGAGTCACAATTTTGTCTCACGATAAAAAACGACTTGTATACTTCCTTACTTACGAGTCCAAAATAGGTATTCTAAACTAAAGAGCTCATTAGATATCAAAGAGCTCGCCGTAGGTGGAGGGTTGGCGTTTAAAGGGGATCGGGTGATCATACCCCACCCTGCCAGAGACGATATTCTTCGGCTCCTGCACTCATCGGAGTTAATGAGTGTATCAGACGCTCAGACGCGCCCAAGAGGCCCGTTTGGCAGAATTTCTGGAGTTTGCAGCCGCTGGAAATTCTTCACCGCGATACCCCCTCCCAAGTAATGGCTAGGCAGAATAAAGCGCATGAAGATCAAGGCCATCGAAGGGAGATTTGACCCGTTTATAGCGCTTCTGCCCTAGCGGAATACCCCATTCGCGCAGCTGGGCCAGCCGAATGGCAATTGAACATTAAGCGATTTTGCAGCCCTCTGCGCACGAACCTTAGGAGCCGTAGGCGTAGCATGTATCTAGAAACATATGTGTTGGCAGCAAAGCAGTATTGGAATACCTTAGTCTAATCTCATTGTTTAGAAATCAGTTTTTCAAAGCGTAATTCTTCAATTATTCTTGTAATTAAAATTATGGCTGAGGTCTCAAAGCCAAAAGTTGCAGCGGACAAGCTACATTACATTACACTATCGCTCTTCAAAAGTAATCTTAAGACTTTATTAGTTTAAGATTTAGTATGATTAGACTTTCCTGTTACGCGCTTTTGTGCAAGACTCTTTTTGGTTAGGCGCGTTGTAAATGGCAGTTTAATAATAATAATGATAAAATAATAATAATAATAGTAAGAAATAATAATTCTTCCAGCATAAATGTGCTGTTATTTTTCTATGCCATTAAATTGCGTGTTTCAGTGAATTTTGGTGTTGAAGGACTCGGACTCGGACTTGGACTCGATCCTTTGTGACTCGGACTCGGACTCGGACTCGAGCAACTCTGGACTCGGACTCGACTCGGATTCGGCTTAGGTGGACTCGGACTCGACTCGGACTCGGCTAAGGTGGACTCGACTACATCACTGTGGACTTGATCGTTCACAACGTCATGACTAGGCCTACATGTTTACCCTTTTCACGGCGACAGCACATCCAGTCAGCACAAACACGCGCGCGCGCACGCACCAAAGACTCCCAAGTGCATTATAAGGTCAAATGTTTAACAACATTGGGCCACGGGCTGTGGACAACGGTGGACCAACGTTGGACCACAGTAAACACCAAAGATTTTGGTTGGACATTGATCTACACATGGTTCAACTTAATTGTGCGTTCTGGCATTAGGCCTAATGGTGGTGACCACAAGCACACCCATTTTTTTCCTCTCATTCAACGGACAATATTATTATTATGTGATAAGCTAGTAAACTTATATTTTAAGAAAAGCGCCTTAGACTTTGCTATGTCTGTTGCGTCCAATGAGATATTATTATCATCGCTAGAGGGAACATGACGTATATTCCCTTCGCTAATTTTTGAAGCCACAACCATAGATATAATAACACCAGATCGAGAGTTCCGCAGTTAATTTAAATTGAAATGACGCGTGTTGATTGGTTGAAATTCATGGACGCAGTCAAGCTTAAGCGAGACTGTTTAATTTCTTTTCAAAGCTTACGACTTGCAAAAAGTACAACACACAAAATAACAACTTATCGATTAAATAATATTCCAGCGGCCTCGTTTTCGGGCTTTAATAAGTTGCCCCATCCACACACTACACAATTTAACTTTCGATCGGGTCGCCATTTTGAGACGGCTCCGGGTCAAGGCCGTTATGGTTATATTCGTTAGCGGGCTCGGGGTCACAGCCTCAAAAAAGATGGCGGATGCGGGCTCTAGTGATATATTTTATATATTATACATCTCTATGGTTGCGTCTTCTGATGCAGAGTCCGTCTTTCTATGTACTCTTGGCTGTGGGAATGTCAAGGTGAGAGCGCCGTGGTTGGCTTGCCTCCATAGAAGCAGGGCTTCTGTTTACCCGGTCGTAGCGAGGGCGTCAGAGGTGCCATGGTCCTAAACTAATTATTATATGATCGCACGGCCAAGTTATTGTGGAGAATTGACAGATTCCGTTTCATCCAAGGCTTTCAAAGAGTAGGTTATCAAGTAGAGTCTGTAAACAGCTTCAAGACTGGCTGCAGGCGGCGTTCATGGTCAGCTGGGGCGGCCATGCGTCGCTTTCCAAAGCGTGTGCGTGCAGTGTGCAATTTCGGCTTTCATGCATGCAGCAATTATTAAGTATTATCTGGTGTATTTTAGATTAAGTTTCTTTGCAATTTTACGTTTTGATTATTTACGGCAGAAACACTAAATACAGCATGTACAGGTATACAGATTAGGTGGCAAACTTATAGTACCGTGGGCTGAAGTATCTTTGGGCATGCAGCGCCGATGCCGGACGTACGGTACTAGGTTTTCTAATGACGACACTAACCCTGACCCTAAACGACCCTCACGACGACTGACCTGTCCCTAACCGACACTCACAGCACCAGTAAACTTACGCACTATATCCTTCAGCCCCCGATTCTATAAGCTTACCGATTAGGTAACCGCATTGCTTGGACTGAGTGGCTATTGCAGCAGCTGTGGAGTCTGGTTGATACAGTTGTATCCTATATGGCACCGGTGCTGCAACAAGCGTTTTTGACCAGCGAAATGGCTGAAAGTTCTCTGATTTGTGTAGATTTGTTTTATATTTTTTGTTTTTATATTTTTACAGGTTATGTTTGCTGCAGTTACTTGGATTAGAGCTGTTGCTAGCGGTTCAGAAATGGCCCACTGATTACACTTATTTATACCAGTTAATTCATTGGCCTTATTCTTTTTAAAGCCATGAATAAAACCGAGGAAGCAGCAGAAGAACATGGGAATAGTTTTGAGGCTGTTACAAGTTCTACACACATTCTAGCGGATGATCATGGCAAAGAGGAAAATCCTTTGAAGGCACCGACAGAAAAGTTTGTGCCAGTGATAAATGGAATGAAAGAGTCATTGACTGTGGACATCAATGAATTAGACAAAACTTCACTTGCTGTCCAAAAGATAGCGCCACCAAAGCCCCCAGATGGTGGTTGGGGTTGGGTTGTTGTCTTTGCTGCCGTGTGTATAACCACGATAATCGGAGGATCCTATATTGGAACTGCAATACTTTACATTGAATTTGTTGAAGCCTTTCAAGCAACACGATGGGCAGCTGGGTGGATTGGATCTTTATCAATTGGCTGTGGAAGCATGATGGGTAAGATGTAAGATTTTTCTGGTCAACAATAAATACATTTGTAAGCGAAATAGATAGCTCATGGTCCTATCATCATCGGTAACAGGTATGAATTTGTTTGCAAACTTTGTATTATCTGGACTTTTTGTACAGTACCTTTTGAGGACTTAACAAAAACTTTGGGGTTAATTGAGAGATTATTTAAGGGGCCGTCCATAAATGACGTCACGCACCTAGGGGGAGGGGGTCGGAAATTTGTGACGATGTGTGACATGGGGGTGGGGGGGTCTGAGAAGTGTGGCGTCACACCAGGTCTATGTTATTAAATTTAACAATTAACAACAATTTAATTTTAATAATAACAGCACTAATTTTGAGGATTAAATTTTCATTATTTTTTATTATTTTAATGTATACGGGCAGCATTATTAACAATTTTCTAATTATTTCAATATTTGGTCACCGTTAGATTTTAAAATATTCATGCTTTCCCTATTTGTTCCATGAAGGAGAATTTTGCTTCGCCATGGAAATGTGGTTTTAGGGGGTCAGAGCTTTGTGACGTCATTTTCAGAGGGGTGTTACTTTTGTGACGAAGTGTGACGAGGGGAGGGGTTAAAAATCGGCCAAAATTGCGTGGCGTCATTTATGGACGGCCCCTAAGTTAATTTCATATTTTAAGTTTAAGGATTTAATTAGATAAATTAACAGTATCACCATGTCAGTAGGAAGCCTGCCTCCTTAAACAGTGTTACAAATGTACAGGCATATATGTGAATCATTTATAACTTCTTTCAGTGAACCTGTGAAGTTTGATATCACATGGGTTGACACCCATTCTTGTATGCATTAACAGTGTGGACCTGTAAGGCCAAAACAAAATAATGTTGTGTTTCCGGTAACCCGACCGAGTCACTTTTTTAGGCCCGACTGTGAAAATTTTGTTGAAAAAATTTTTTATGAAAAAATTATTTTAAAAAAAAATTTTTTTAATTAACAAATTTTTTTTTTAAAATTGACACATGAATTTAACCTTTGCGACATTGATAACATTGCTTTCCATTGCATGAAAATATTTTTTTGGCCTCAGCAAGGTGAAATATGATGACGATATATTCGTTTATTATTATACAACGATGCAGCATTGCATAAAATTATTTTACAAAATAAAAAATTTTCCTACCTACCTACCCAGATTTTAAAACCACTGTTACCGGAAACACACCTATATTTTTTGGCCTAAACAGAATAATGCAGAGATGACCTAAGGATTCTGCAGCTAAACCCTTGTACAGTGCAGTATGCATTATACAGTCACTTCATTTCATTCACCATGATTACAAATATTTTACATGTAATGTGTGATCTAATGTAATGTGTGATCTAATTTTAAAATCCTCAAGAATGCATAATGCTAATATTGATAAACTTATTAAATAAAATTTAACAATTTAAATATAGCCATGAAAGTATATACACTGTGTCCCGATGAAAAGTAGACCCCTAGAAAAAGTGTTATAACTCGGTCAAAATCGTTAACATTTGCATGAAATTTTAAATACAACAACAGTAGCCATATCTACACCAAACCCTAACGCCGTTTGGAAATGTTGGTGAATTTGTCACTTTTATGAACGTTTGAGATGCAGCACTGAAAAAGGAAGTTTCCAACATACAAGAGCCACAAGAAGGTGCAGTTCAGCTACATCTGGTGTTCAAAATGTCCTCCTTGTTCACAGCCACACGACCGTAGACGTGGACGCCACTGTTTGATGGCCTGGTCGATGATCACATGGTCAAACAACTGCCACTCTTCAATCAGGACGAGATCAGGTGATCGGCGTCACGAATGCGGGATCGCCTTTATGCGGCGGCTGGAACGTGCAAGAAACAGGTGCCTGCTGAACGTCTCCTCAAGAGTGGAAATTGTTTGACCACGTGATCATCGACCGGGCCATCAAACAGTGGCGTCCACGTCTAGGGTCGTGTGTCCGTGAACAAGGAGGACATTTTGAACACCAGATGTAGCTGAAGTTCACCTTCTTGTGGCTCTTGTATGTTGGAAACTTCCTTTTCGGTGCTGCATCTCAAGCGTTCATAAAAGTGACAAATTGACCAACATTTTCAAAACGGCGTCAGGATTTGGTGTAGATATGGCTACTGACAGTAGCCATATCTACACCAAATCCTGACGCCGTTTGAAAATGTTGGTCAATTTGTCACTTTTATTCAACTTCCTTTTTTCGGTGCTGCATCTCAAACGTTCATAAAAGTGACAAATTGACCAACATTTTCAAACGGCGTCAGGATTTGGTGTAGATATAAACTACTGACAGTAGCCATATCTACACCAAATCCTGCGCCGTTTGAAAATGTTGGTCAATTTGTCACTTTTATGAACGTTTGAGATGCAGCACTGAAAAAAAGGAAGTTTCCAACATACAAGAGCCACAAGAAGGTGAACTTCAGCTACATCTGGTGTTCAAAATGTCCTCCTTGTTCACGGACACACGACCCTAGACGTGGGCGCCACTGTTTGATGGCCCGGTCGATGATCACGTGGTCAAACAATTTCCACTCTTGAGGAGGCGTTCAGCAGGCACCTGTTTCTTGCACGTTCCAGCCGCCGCATAAACGCGATCCCGCATTCGTGGCGTCGATCACCTGATCTCGTCTGATTGAAGAGTGGCAGTTGTTTGACCATGTGATCATCGACCGGAACCATCAAACAGTGGCGTCGTGTGGCGTGAACAAGGAGGACATTTTGAACACCAGATGTAGCTGAGCTGCACCTTCTTGTGGCTCTTGTATGTTGGAAACTTCCTTTTTTCAGTGCTGCATCTCAAACGTTCACAAAAGTGACAAATTCACCAACATTTCCAAACGGCGTTAGGATTTGGTGTAGATATGGCTACTGTTGTTGTATTTAAAATTTCATCAAATGCTAAAAGTTTTGACCGAGTTATAACACTTTTTCTAGGGGTCCACTTTTCATCGGGACACAGTGTACATTGGAATGTCTGGCAAATTATTACCACAGACAATACATCATCTAACATGTGATTCAGAGTATCCATAGAGTTCATGATGTACGAGTAATACTTTAATTTATGTTAGGTTCATCTAGTTCAGATGGAGGTTTTACTTATTATTTTCTGCTTCTGGCTCACGACACTATATTGTTTTCCAAAATCAGGTATTTTTTATGCATAAGTTTAAATTCTGTTTGTGTGTAACATTATCTCAGTAATTGTACTAGCATGCAATGCCAATATTTACTCCACAAAATGACACATTTTTCCTCCTAATGGTTGCAAAGAATTTGAAAAATCATGCCGCTTGCCCACAGGCCGCATGTTGGGTGGACAGCACTTAACAGCTCACTTTTAATGCGTATAGTGCAATAGCATCACCACATTATATATTACTTAAATGAAATGCATTAACATCCGGGGGTGGCCACATTAGCGTATAGTGTGATAGCAGTGCCACCTACTGAAATTAAATGAGTCCAGTTTATTATGACCTTCACAGCACACAGGATTTTAGCAACGCCACCTACCAAACAAAATGCAACTTTAGCGTAGCAAAAAAGTTGACTTCATGATTTCATGACTTTATGAAATTTCTGTTCTATTACTATTATAGATTATTTGCTTAGATGTATATTGAAGAAATGGCATTTAACCCACATCAAAGTGCATGGTGGGGAAATGTGGTTATTGCAGTTGCTGCATTATTTATTACACTTGCAACTCATTCGCTGTTTGTAGGTTAGAATTTACCTGGCTCGGTACAGTGAAAGTCTCTTGTTCGCTAAGCATTACCATCTGAAAAAGTTTAGCTTGTTCACATAAGTACTGTGTTATACTGTTATACACATAAGTACTGTGTTATACTGTGTTATACTGTTATACACATAAGTACTGTGTTATACTGTGTTATAATATTAATTGTTGATTAATTGTTGATTGTTGTTATTATCCCCTTAGGAATTTTCTTCGGTGGTAGCATTAGGCGATTTGGAAGCAGAGTTGTTTGCATGACTGGTGCTTTTGTGACCACCACTGGTTACCTTCTTAGTGCTTGGTCTACAAGCGTTGTTCATCTCTATCTCACCTATGGTATCATATCAGGTAATTCAAACTGGTTGTTTGCACTTACATTTATCTCAGTGCATTGGTATCTCTTTAAACTGGTGGCACATTCTACTGAAAAAGTTTGCAGATGTTATTCTTGCATGATTTTATAGTAGAATTGGTTTAATCTTAACACAAATGTTGAAACATATTGTTTTCAGGGACAGATAGAAAACAAGTAAGAAAATAAAGGGTGCTAATGTAGGTTAAGTACTTCATTCAGGATATAATGTTCATGTTTGTTTCTGAAACATTGTGAAAGGGCAGGATTTTCCTTTTTGTGAACTCTATCATTTTATTAAATATTATTTTTTATATTACAAAATTAAAAGTACACAAATGAACATTGTCTAAACTAAAGATCTGAATACGTCGGAGACTCATATAATTCACTTTGTTACAACAAGAATTCTGATATAACTTGGTCAAGAACATGGATCCCACAAGTGGTTCTGATAGAGGAAATGACCTCAGTTTAAAAAGTTGTTATAAGATGGTTCTTCGTATAATAATAATAATAATAATAACAATAACAATAACAATAACAATAACAATAATAATAATAATAATAATAAATTACATCAGCTAGTAATATCTAAGTCCCTGAGGGATCCTGTATACCTCGGGGCAAAACAAAAATAATAATAATAATAATAATATAATAGTAATAATAATTTAATATGACTTCTACAGTCAACATTATAATGTGTGTCCAGTGTACAAGTATCTTCTTGCATTTGACAAGTTTTGTTTTGTATATGTGTTCAAATGTAGGTGTTGGTGTGAGTATGATGACTGTGTCATCAATGGTTATTGTTCATCAGTACTTTGACAAGCGCCGAGCCATAGCGGCTGCCATAGCCGTGTCTGGCTTCTCACTGGGCAGTCTGATTAGTGGTCCAGTAGTTCAGCTGCTGTTGGATAAGTATGCCTGGAGAGGTACTGTCATCATAATCGGAGGAATCTTCTTGCAGGCCATCTTGTTTGGTTCTTTGTTTCGACCTCTCAGTGGAGCACAGAGTCGTAGCTCAAACAAACATCAGCAAGCAACTGTTTCAAAGGACCCTAAGCTACAAAATGCGTCAAAGTCACCGTGTTGCAATGTTTGGATTGTACGTTTTGTGTGCGAGACTTTTTCTTCGCTTGGCTTCCCTCTGCTGGCTGATCCACCATTTCTTCTCTACATATTGTCTATCTTCTGCCTACAAGTGGGACTTACAGTGTTCTTTCAGCACACACCAAGCCGTGCTGTGCACCACGGCATAGAACGTCACATGGTGGCTTTACTACCAACAATAATAGGAGCATTTACCGGTGTCTCTCGTCTGTTATTTGGATTTGTCGCCAACATTCGTGGTGTGAACCGCCTGCTGCAGTATTCTGTGGCTGCTTTAATTAGTGGAATTATCCAGGCCACAACTGGTTTTGCAACAACATTTCCTACCTTCGCACTCTATGCTGCTATCGAAAGCACTTCAAATGGTAAAGTAATCAAATTTCTTTACTTATTTTAAAACCACTCTACGATACTTGTGATAGATTTACACTCTTCAAAGTAACAACCTTTTTCCAAGACCAGAACGCTTAGTGTAAGGGGAAACCCTAAAGATGAATAAATTAAGGGCCCTAATAGCCCTTATTCTTGGTTCCACTCTGATGCTAATTCATTGATCTGGCATATGCTGTAGTCTTACAGTGTTACTTGTTCCATGAATTGGCTAATGAAGATGTGTACTAAGCAGCACAGCTGTGTACAAGGTGGTCCCTGTGGCCAAAGCCAGACTGCATTTGATGTTCAGAGTGGTTCAACTCAGTTTTAAAGGAATTGCTTGTAACTCAATTGGTTGATTTTGTTCTGCATTGCAAAGCCCTTCAAGTGTTAAACTAAAGCTTTTTGTATATTATTCATGTACACTTAATGAGATGAGCCCTGTTCTGCAATTCTGTGTTGTTTCCTTAATATTAAATTGATTCTGAAGAAGATCTGTATTGTATTAAACTTTAAAAGTACCCGATTAATTTTAAATTTGCATGGCTAGAATATGCATTGGAAGAAAAGTAATGAATGAAACCATTTCTTTTCAGGTGGCTTCTACTGTATCCAGTCAACTATTACCGTTGATTTAAAGGGAATAGAGAATGTTGCACGTTCACAGGCTGTGCTGTACTTCTTCATTGGTGTTGCTACACTTGTCAGCACTCCATTTGCAGGTTAGTTTACATGAACTATTAACAGGAGTGAAAGCAAAGACCACATTTCACTTATGTGTTTGTAGTTTGTAAGCATTATGATGATGGCTTCCGAACAGCTTATCGAGTGGGCTTTGAACTGTTGACTCTCCAAATTTGTAGCATTGCATTAACTGGAGATAAGACACATGATCTTTTATATTGTTACATGTAATTAATTGACAAGCAGTTCAATGGCAACAGTACGTCAGAGTTCGACTAAACTTCTCCACACAATTTATCAATGGCATTTGTGACTTATACTTATCAACAGTATCTGTGTCTGCTGTCATAACAATGTGCTCTCGACTGCCTCTTATTGTCTGTTTCTCACCAAGACAGTGGAACTGGTCAGACTGGTTTAGACTGGTCTTTGACTCATCTCTATTGTACAAGTGTGGGTTTTGCAAACGTTCCACTACAGTACAAGTGTCATGAGTATTTCCAAATGTTCTGCTGTTGCACAAAGTGAATTTCTCCAAACTTTCCACTGTGGTGGAAGCATGGGTGTTTCCAAATACCTTCTGACTCTCTTCACCATTTAGGCTTGAATTTTACCTACCAAGCACCCATTTAATTGTGCACCTGACAACATCACAGCACCCCTACCACATTTTGTTTGATGCAGGTCTGCTAGATGCATCCAACAAGATGATGCGAGTGATCATTGTATGCCAGTTAGGTGCACCCTGTAACTGCAAGCGTGTGATCCATGCGTGCACTAAGATGTAAATAACTTGATGATGTCGTGGAATTTCCAATACAAACACACTTTTAAGAGTAAGATTATGTTCACAGCACTTGGGATATTTGTAGTTACTCACTGTGCTACAAGCAAATCACAGTCCTTGATGTAGATCTATACAATTCAATAATATTGACCTCCTTCCATAGCTCACCTAAGTGCACACATGACCAGAAACTCTGCCTATGGGTTTCAATAACTGTTGTTACAAAGACTCGATTTGGGTCATCTTCTCTTTGTTCTGGGAATGAATGAATGAATGAGACTGTTATGATTTGATGTCGTCTGCAAAATATATGTAACTTTGAAGTTGTTCTTGAGGTTTTGTCACTGACTGTAGAATGTTGTACACAGGCAGGTAGCTACAGAAAAGAAAATCAGCAATAAAACTTGACCTGTGTAACATGCTGATAGATTTAGGTTAAGCAGTTAACTCAAATGCATCTTAAAGTTTGTCTTTAGTATATTTTTTAATTTGAGGGTTTCAGTCCTTGATGAAATAGGTTAAGCATAACATGCATTTGTTTGTGTATATATGTATATATAATTATCATATATATACAATAAATGAATGAATATGAAATACATAATTATTCATGCATATATATGCAAATGTACTTAAAAGGTTTAGACCACTTTAATGTGTATGTACATAATTATATATGAAACATGAATTTATATTTGCCTGCATAAGTGCCCACTTGACACTGACCTGTGGAATCATATCTCGTACGACTCCCACAGCTCATATGTCAGATGCATGTGATCTTTGATGTTTATCAATTATTATTATCATTATAATTATTTTTTACCCAAGGTAAGTGTAACCAATTACACTTGGGAACCAAAAAATTATGGTGTTATTATTGTTGTTGTTATTATTATTATAGATTAATAATTTACAGTATTATTATATTATTATTATTATTATTATTATTATTATTATTATTATTATTATTATTATTATTATTATTATTATTATTATTATTATTAGAAAGCAACTTCTGTAGTGCCTGTTGTCCAAGGCACAAGTCAGTAACCAATTGTGGATGAAAACCAAACCAGTCGGGTCAATACCATGGAAGTCAGCCCACTGAGACAATCAATGTTTTCTACGTAGGGTAAAGTCTTGAAACTGGGTCTCAGAAATAGTTTTATCTGTTCACGAGAGTAAATGGCATGGTTGTGACTCCGTTGAGGACAAAATATTTTGTAACTCACTTGAACATTGGACTTAAGATCTGGTTTTAAGCTCTTTGTGAGACCATGACAGTGTGAGAGCTGTTTGCTGGTAGAGATTAGACATTGACTTATGGAGTGTATCATTCAAAGCTGGTTACAGCTGACTTTGCAAGTGACCTTGACTACTTACATTGGCAAATATCCTGAATGTAACTGGGTAACTGCTCCAAAGTTTCTGTTATCTTGCTCTCAGAGACATACAACATTAACAAATGTGACTTTGGATGTTGTTCCAGATGTTCATTTGTATTGTGGCTTGTTGTGAGATAGTACATGATTGTCTGGTGGTTGGCGTATAACCTCTTGAACTCGTAACTTAACTCATCTGGGATCAGCTTAGAAAACGATCATTCTTGATTGTAGAAATTGCATGCTGTGGCGTTTTTACAAGATGGTTTCACATGATTTGCTTTTATTCTTTATGATACCTGGTATTTGCTTTTATTCTTTAGGATACCTGGTTTCACATGATTTGCTTTTATTCTTTAGGATATCTGGTTTCACTTGATTTGCTTTTATTCTTTAGGATACCTGGTTTCACATGATTTGCTTTTCTTCTTTAGGATATCTGTTTGACGTGACACAAAACTACGACATTCCTTTTATCGTCACCGGTTGCGTAATGATACTTGGAGGGATTCTTGGACTAGGTGCGTTGTGGCTTCGGTGCCTGAAATGATCAGAAGTTGTGCAGCTGAATAGCTAACTGGCTAAACTGGGGTTGTGTCCATTCAGGTTGAGTTATAGTTATTAAACTTATTATATATATTTCACATCATATTTTTTGGTTATGATTAGTAATCATTATTGCTCAAGTTGTGGGTTTAGTTGCACTTGATAATAACTAAAACCTTTGGTTTTCAGTATTAAAGTCTTTAGTTGGTTTGCATTGTTGAAATATTTTTGAGTTTTTCTTTGGGTGTCTTTAAAATGGCTTTGAATTCATTTTAAGAATGTTTTCATTTTGAGGGTTGTAAAGTACATTTAGTGTTAATGATAATTGTAAGTTCCTCAATTGAATTGTGGAAACCAGATTTTTCACAGGTACTCAACCAAAACAAAATTGTTAATGCAGACATGATCTGGTTTGGTTCCAACTCAGGATCCAAAACTAGAAGTCATCTCCATGAATTGAAAATATTCTTTTGATATCTATTTTTTAAACTGGCACATCCAAAATGTTGCTAGTAAGAAGACCTTAGAAGTTAAGTGGTCCAACGTCAACTCAAGGGTGTTTTACAATGCAAATAATAAATTTATAGTATTTTGGGAATAATAATAATGATAATATGTAATATTTAGGAACTGAAAAGCTCATATTTTTATCCATACATCTACCAAACTTTGGATTCTGCATCAGAAGAGTCAAAATTCATATGGCCATGTCTGGCACCCATAAAGCAAAATTTCTGAACACATGCCAAACGGGCTAGTGGACTGTGCTGAAGTTTGGACTATAAGACAAAGAGCAATAAATCTCTTTCAGACCTAGTTCAAGGAACTTGCTTATTACTTATTACTAGTGGTATTTTGGACCAGTTTTAAAGCATTTAAAGGTATGCGGGTTTTGCTCATGCACTTATCTGCTTAACTGAGAACTGATTTTATTGAATTTTCCAAAATATATTTGATCATAGTTTTTAGTTATATCTGAATTACTCCTAAAAACCACATGTCGTAAGTCAACCTTTAAATTTGATGCTAACTTTAATGAAAAATGGCCTAGGGGGAACTGCCCCATCCTATCTCAGATCCTTGTGTATATCTACCTCACCTATTCCTGGTTACAGGTCCCTCCGATTGGCTGCACATGGTATCTTTGTTGTCCCTTGGGCTAGGTTGTCCACTATCCAGCACGTAATTTATTGCCATTGTTGGCCCTGTAACCTAGAATGGCTTCCTTTTAAACTCAGAAATAAGCTAACTAGTCTTGTCACTTTCCTTGTTCCACAAGTGATTGAAATGTGTTTTGTTTGATTGTGTGAGACCTTCCTGCTTGGTCTGGAGTGCTGCTGATGAGTTTTTTGTGAAGTGGCACTGTACAAATGTTCACAATAAATGTTCTGTTATGTTAATAATAATAAAATCTATGCTACTGACACCAGTTAAACTCCAATTTATTCAACATTTGCGAAAGTGATTCCGCATGCTCTGTCACAGCTTGACCAAATTCTGACCTGGCACCAAATCTGACGAAATAACCTGGATCTTGCAGACTTGATTTGATATAGCGCTAGTGAATAAGTTGGTCTCCCTGATGTACAGTGCCTGACATTGAGAAATTTTGGGAATTTTGGGAATTTACATGTACAAAGTTAATCCATCTGACAGGAACATAGACATAGATGTAATGCAGTCTTCATCATCATCATCAGTTCCTGCAGACACCAGCCCTCTGGCGGCGATGGGTACGAATGAAAGATCTCAAATGTTTTTGGTCACTCTTCACGTCCAGTGCTCCCTCAGTGTTAGTCAAAGCGATGTTATGTCCCAATTTATGCTGTTAGCAATGATGACAAAATGTTCAATAATTAAGTTAAAATAATTGTCATGCACAAGTCTTGTTATCCATGTGGTTTTCATTGTGTATATTCAGTATTGTTAGTACAGTATTCTAGTATAGGCTAGTTCAGTGTTCTAGTATTCTAATAGTAGTTCACTGTTCTAGTATAATTCTAGCAGTAGCCGTGCCTTGTTAGTGTTCGTATTTATATTGTTTTTTTGTATTATGTCTGGTTTGTAGTTTTAGTCATCGTTATCATTGCTTGGGTGTTGTTAAACTGTTTTACAATTAGTCAAAGGGAATTAATTGTGTATATGAGATTTTGGGATGGAAATGGTGAATATTGTTAATTTTATGGGACTGTAGTAGTAGTGGGGCTTGTGATAGGGTTATATTATACTGATGTTAATTATGCAGATTATGGAGATTTATGGAGATTCTTATGGAATTATGGAGATTCTTAGGAAAGACCAGTATGTATGCGTCAGGCTATTTATATACGTCCTTTAAGAACATTACAAAGGCACTAACAATTTATAAAACTATCATCCCATTTCTGCTCTAAACTTCATTTCTGAGGTCATTAACCCTTTGATGACTAGCATTTACTAAAATGTATGGGAAACCCATGCAGCTCGTCGTTAATGGGTTAAGAGGTTCGTAGCTGACAGGCTTGGCTGTGAATTGTCTTTCTTCTTACTCCATGTACCTTCCTTACAAGTCAGGCTATCGCAAATACTATTCCACTGAAACAACACTGCTTATTGTCGATGACAGTTTAATACGTTTTATGGCTTAGGGACGGTCAGTTCATCCATTTAGTAATGTACACAGAAATCTGATAACATTGGCCCCTCCCTCTCCCTGTACGCATGGAATTCAGTGGCGGTTTCTGTCCACTGTTAGTTCTATGATGTTGTTTCTAAGGTCAGGACTAAAATTCCCTCTGTGTTTAATAACTTTACCCCGTAGGTCATCTTCTGGACTCTGTGGCCTTATGGATTGTGACTGTATGGCCCTGTCCAACAGATTGCGATTTTGGTTAGAAGTGACCATTGATTGATGCCTTCTACATAACGATTATGGAAGTGTCCAGCTTGGATTGGAAGTGGTAACCACACATGACAGTCAAATATGCATGCAACAGTAAGACTGAGTTGTTAACAGAGCTTTGTGATCAAATTGATTGTTAATGATATTTGAGAGACCAAGCAATGTTTGTTAGCAGATGTTGTGAATAAGAGGGCTTAACGGTGACAAAGTATTTAACTAAATATTGATTAACTTGAGATTTAGAGAAAAAATGTTTTGTCTTTTGTATTTGTGTTGTTGTCATAGATCTATGCAGGGTTTAACTTACTGGTTGGTTTTATTTGATGCTGTTGCCCTGAACTGACTGACTTTCAAAGATTCAGTATTGTTGTAACAACGTTTCAGAGATCTTTGTTGCATAATACACTTTACTGGTTTATCTTGAGTTCGTATTCAGGGTACAGGATAAGCTCGAAGTGTTTTTTGTAGTTTTTTAATGTTCTTCAGGTGTCTTTGTGTCCAGTTGATTGAACATCATCGGTTTTTGTTATATGATCAGTTAAACCTGAAGCTCCCTTGCATATTTTTGGCTCCTAACTTACTAATGAGTCCATTTACTCATATTAATGCAGTGTATTCTAATAATTCAATAAGTTTTTTACTCGTCATGTCAGGTTTCCATGCCACAAATTCGTGATTTTTGCATTATTTTCTTATCACTTTGTGATAAAATGTGTAATTACATGATTTGTGTGGGCCTGCTTGAAGTATTTAGGAAGAGCTTTGTCAGTTCCAGGAAACCGTTATGATTTCTGGTGCTTTCTTTTGGGAGTGTTCAAATAAAATGTGGTCAGTATTTTGTAAAATGTACTGTAACTGAACATTTATATAGCACTCCTTCAAGATATCTACTCAGAGGCGCTCTCTGTGCTAGCCTATATGATGTTAAATGTCATTACAAACGAATATATTACATCAGTTAGCAAAAAATGCACAGTAAGCTGAGTCACCAGTGGCGGGTCCATTCACACGCGTGGAATCAACCAACGGATTCCCATCGACAGCTGAAGATGGCATGGATGTTCAGAGTCTCTGGACCAAGTTGCGTCGATAGAGTAGAACAGCGACAGGTGACAGCGTTCACACACTATGACGCTGCCGACAAGCAGTCCCTTGTCTATTTTTAATCCGCATTGATGGCGTGTTGAGTGGTACCCTTAAGTGCTTTGCAACATGTTGTTGGCGTGCCGATTTTGCATCTACTTTGTTATTCACAGACAGATTGTTTCTCTTTGCAATGCCATTATGAAAATACACACTTCTGTATCAAAGGTCGTAAGAGACTATTTCATGGCAACATGCAGCAAGTTTGATCTCTGTAAAGTGTAGCCAGGAATGTTTGCCTTTCAGGGGCTTGTAGGGTTTAGGTCAGTACAATGAGGCATGAAATTAGCATGCCCGCTTTAATTGACTGACTCCCTCCCAGTGACCCAGACATACCTGTGAATCATTCGTTTTCTCATGCCTACAACCAGAAGGGAAATTATATTTGGTGACAGTTGTTGTTGTAAAAGTGTAGGTAAAAATGAAGCTATTCTGTCATTTCAGTTCAGATTTTAAGCTATTAAACACAAAAATAGGCCAAGAGGTCAATTTTACATCACATTGTAATATTGATTTTCAGCTGTTTTACATTAAATAATATTTATTTTAGGAGATTAAAAATAATAATTATTGTCCTCAATGACCCTATATACAATCTAGCATTTCCTAAAAAATAAGCTGTAAACTGTGCAAATGAGTTAACATGTTAGTT
Organism: Aporrectodea caliginosa; assembly: GCA_020284085.1. NCBI lineage: Eukaryota > Metazoa > Annelida > Clitellata > Crassiclitellata > Lumbricidae > Aporrectodea > Aporrectodea caliginosa. The sequence goes on along the minus strand of JACEVL010000536.1, from coordinate 920,006 downwards.
CGAATTTTAGCTTGAATTTAAAATTTTCATATATTTCCTCCTAAATTAAACGTTTTGTCAATTCTTTCAAGATTTTCAATACAGGTTCTAATTTCTGATAGTAATATTCTTCAAGTGGATGCATGTGATGCCAAAGTTTAGGTCACATTTGTAAGCAATTTGTTGCACTAAATTTTAGTTTTGTTCTAAAGTGGCAGTGCTGTTATATTGAATGCAGAGTTTTACTTTGTTTATAAAAGACTTAATAAATGTGCCAAATTTTAGATCAGATTTTTGAGCATATTTGTTGTGCAAAGCTCGAGTTCTGCTGTTCTGCCGTGTAGCCTGTGATGATTCACCATCAATCAAAGTTGAATCTTGAAGTCAGAGCTTCATGTTTGTAGGGGTGCATGTTCAGTATTCAGATCTGGCAAAGCAATACATTTAAAGTCTAGGGTTGGACAGTTTTAATTAGTTTGCAGATGCATTAAACTGACTAGAGATTTTTATTTTGCATGATGCTTAATTTAATTTATTAATGTCACTTGATTTTCTCAAGGACAAAAATCCGGAATATGAAAATAAAAGTAAATGTCATATCCATAGTTGGTTATATATTTTGTATGTGGTTGTTAATATGGATTTTAATGTTGTATTATTGGCTGCTGATTTGCTAAAGCCGATAACAAGTTTCACTTTGTCTTCATCAATTTAACAGTTGGCCTGGTTCCAGAGTTTTCCTTCAAAAGATCTGACAAATGTTTTATTCCAAATATTAAAGGCTTAGTTATGAAGAATTAGTTGAGATAGCAGTAGAATTTTGTATTTGTACATGCCTGACTGATTTTTATTTGACTGAGCACTCATGGTTCATGCGATTTAGCGTTTTGGGTGTTGGAAGAAATTCAGAGATTATAATTCTAATTATAAATGCAGGCAACTACTGGAATCAAACTAGAAATAAATGCAGAAAATGAAATAAAATGCATGGATCACATAAAAGATTTATTCTTTCCTCCTCACTTTTGTAGAGTATTTTGGAACCTCCTTTTATAATGCTTTTTGTAGACATCATATCAGGAACAGCATTTGTTATACTGAGGTCTCTGAAACTGAACTCCTTTAAGGATTCATGTCCTTTATATGTCTTTTTTCAGTTTTTTTTGTTTAAAATGATTGGCCAGAGTTGTTTACAATTTTTGTACCTTTTGTTTGTGAATTGCATGCATTATCCCGAATCCAGAAATTGCATAAAAATGCTTTAAACCGGTTGTTTGATTCCAGTTATTTATTTTGAAGTTGGACATAAAGTAAGAATGAAGAAGCATGAATTTTGACTGTTAAATTAACATGTACTGGTATGTAATTTTACTGTGTTTGTGAATCCTGTATTGACTGCATATTTTTGTATTGTTGAACCAGTACAGTTAGAATATTTGATGGAGCCTTATTAATAATAATACTACATATTCATTCGTTTGGTTCTGGCTTTACTAAGTGACAATAGTCTCTATGTCACTTTAGGCTGTACATGTAATAAGTACATAAGCTTGAGAAGGATATGTACATGAAGATGAAAACCTAGATTACTCCATTAGTGAATGTGTGTTGATTGATATTAATTTGTTAAAAAATATCCCAATGAAACTGGAATATGGCAGACTCCTGTTTTTTTTAGCCACGGTACTAATTTTTTGGACAGTAACCTCGATTATAACCTCCTCTTTTATCATTTGACACAATTATTGTTAATGGGAGAGATCTTCACTACTGTTTCCCCACATGAAATGAGCATATTGTTTAGGTCAGTGTATGCATGCCATGCCCGACACTAATACTAATATCCTAAATGTCGTAGTCATGATCATGGTTAGCACTTTAGCAATGAGCTACATTGGTTTCTCAGGCACTTTTAGTACACTGTCGTCGTTAAAGTGTTAATTGATCTTCTCCTGTAAGCAGCAGTGTGAGGTGCCTAGCATAATCTTCATACCTGCTTGTATTTGATAGTACAGGCAAGTGTGAAGGGTTAGGACTAGGCAATTATAGATATAACCACTTCATGACCTTTAGTCAACCTGAATACGTAATTAACAAACCATGCAGAGAAATTTAAATAATCCAGTGAATGTAAAGTACACCAAGCTTCCCTGCTGCCTCCCATGCTTCATAAAGGGAGTTCACATTTTCCTCTTTCTTGCTCGTTTGTGTTCCCTGTAAGGCTTTTCAACACAAAGATAAATAATCGTTATGTTGCACAACCGAAGGGGATTTGTTGGTCCACACTTGTCTAAGTACTATTGTATTGTATTGTATTTGGCTATTTATAAAGCACTTCTCACAGCAAAAGCCTTTCAGAAGCGCTCCCAGTGCTAGCAACCCTGAGGGAAAAGGCAGGATTTTAGTTTAGAAAAAAAACTATGTATGCACATCTTGCTTGTGAGTTTGGACTGTCCTTTAGGAATACATCTACGTGTCTACATACTTCTCTGAATATTAGTAGAACACATCTTAAGGGCCTCTCATCTTGAAAACATGGCCCAGAACGCAAACCCATTCAATCAGTTAACACATAAAATGGCGATCATTCTGTCTGTATGTTTTAACAAACATAATTATACTCTCCTCCTCCGATCACCAAAAGGAATGTGAAAATACAACCAGCAGCAGTCGAGAGTTCGATCAAACTCGGCAGACATGTCTAGCAAAGAAAACTGCAAATTCTGATTGAACTCTTCCTACAGATAAGGTAACTAGGATAACCTGGAAGACACGATATTAAATTTTATAACAACACTCTACAACTTTTTACAAGTTGGAACTTTACTTGTGTTTATAATAACGCTGTCTATGACCCAAACTTACAGTTAGATATGTGGCTACCAGTATTATATACTGTACACAGCAAAGTATGATGCAAAATATAAATAAAGATATATTAACACTTTTTATATAGCACACTCATTGTTTCAGTAGCATATTTCAGTAGCATAGTTTGTTTGGTCTTCCCTCTCCACAAGAGAGGAGTATTTCCTGATCAAAAACATACCTGAATGTAATTCATTGCAAAGCTACGTGCTTTGTCTGTTACCGGACAGCTGACCCCTCTTATTGCAAAACTACCCACCCCATACCATGATTTCTAAATTGCAACTGTGTTGCCATTAATATTCACTCTAAGCTGCATGGCTGCAGAGCACTTTTGTGGCTCTGTACACCATCACATATTGTCAAAATAATTTAAAGTAATCCACAACATCCTTCTGCACACTAATAAAAAACCGCACACTGAAATGCACACTAAAACACCGCACAATGCACACTAAAAACCACACTGAAATATTGGCTCAGAGGGAACATTACTGTGTTGATAAAACAATAACTCCCTGAACTTAACGCTACAGCAACTCCGTATGTCTACAAATGTAGAGTATAATCTGCTGAATACGGATTGCTGAAGCAGACCATATTGAGAATGGCCAATGGCATCAGCCAAGACGACAACTGATGAAGCTCGTCTTAGAGTCTTCTAGGGGAGCTATATAAATTATAAAACAGAACTGACTGATATGATTATGAAAGCCATTACATCAGATGCTTACATCAGTTAGTTAATTATATTGATGGATTCGATGGACATCTCACAAACAGTTTGAGCAACTGGGAATGAGATTTACAAAATATCTAGCTGGGAATACATACATTTGTCACCTCATAATTCATAACAAACTTCAATCTTTTTACCAACATCAACGTCAAAACACAGAAATGTTAACAAGAGGCATCCTGAAAAAAGGTCAAGAATGTCAAAAATAACTTTAGTAAAATTTACTTACTGCAGAATTACTTTCAGCTCCTAGTAGTCCTTAGTCTATCTACAAACTTAGGCATCAATAATTCATGCACGTAAATAATATTTCAGAACATCTGAATTTCCTTGCATCTGTTAACGCTGGTTTCCTTAATCCTTCAACGACGAGAGTGTAGTAAAAGCGACTGGGAAGACAATGCAGCTCATTGTTAAGTGTTAAAGCCCTGTCTATGTGTATACTGCTTCTCCAATGCCTCTCCATGTCATATCAACACTCACTTCTCAAAAAGCTTCATCAAGTGACATCTTCACTTATGCTTGGAATGCTTCCATCCAGACATTCCCCTCAGTTTCCACTTCTCGAAATTCTAGATCCACAATCCTTGATTAAGCCAGTGTCATTTAACGCTCAACTGTAGCCATGGCAATGCTGAGGTAACTTGTTGCTCATTGGTAGCCATGGTGATGCCGAGGTCAGGCAGCTCGCATTCGTAGCCACAGCGTGATGGCGAGAGCTGCAATAACGATAACAGTTATGAAGGCTGCACCAACGAGTGACCACGTGGCTATCTGGTACTCGATGCGAGGTCGAGGCGTTGGCTGCGGTGTAGTCGTAACTGAAAGGAAAAATTATTAGAATAATAATAATCTACGTTTACTAATTCAAACTGACATGAACGCAGTACATGATTACAAGTCATAGTATGAACGGATGATCACAAGTTATCACAGGAGTCAAATTTAACTGTATGGCAGCCACACAAGGTACCCATCTGCCCTACTGCTCATTTTACCAAAGCCATCTGGCGAATGAAAGGCTGAGTCGACCTTTGGGAGGCTGTGGGAATTGATCCCGCATCCATGCTAACATTCACCTAAACCCGATTCCACATAAAACAATACAAATGCAGTAAGGTACAACATTACGTTTGGTATGTGCAACACCCAAGTCAACAAACCACCAGTGATAAAGGAATACTTTTGCAAAAAATAAATGTGATGTAAAATTAGCTACAGTACAGTGTTTGATAAAAATTAAAGAGCATCGGAGGACAGAACAGAAGAAAACGCCTGCAACTATGAAATATAACACAGTGATGTTTGACTACTCTAAGTAAATCTAATCTTCGAACTTCTACAGCGCCAGTATAATAATTCAAGAGGCAACAATTCTTAGTGCTCCAGACTGGCAATCTGGTCAATATCCAAGGGTCACTCAAGTGAGACAGAAATGCAGTGCAAGGGAATACCCATGTAAAACAGAAATGTCTGACATTGAAAACTGAAAGATACAAAGAATACAGCAGAATGAACAGATCGTAAAGTGTATTCCATAACCTTAAGCCAGCAAACTGAAAGTGCCAAGACCAGTTACTGTAGGAGTAGTAGATGGTCTGTAGTGAGGCCTTAGGTTTTGTCATTACACAGTGGATCAGTGTAAAGAAATACAAAATCTACAGAAGCAAGAGAACATATTGGCAGCGAAGTCTGTTAATTCCCTGCATGCCACTAATAATCTTTTAAGCGCAGACGACAATACTACATAGAAGTTTTGCAAGTCTGAGTTGTAGATTCGACTTGAAATGAATATAGATGACAAAGAAAAATCCCTGTAGCCTGAAGCAAAACTTTCAGTTATATTTCAATAAAGTAAAACTGCAAATTGTACTAGATAAGCCCAACTTCAGATGCAAACAGAAGACTAGACATAATGGCACATACTTGGACGCCGTAAGTTGATTGAAGGATAGTACTCTTTCCAGAAGGCATAGTGGTTTTGGCGGAAATTGAGATCCATGTAGCTGAATTCGGCAATGTGCAAATAACTCAGATTGTACTTCCAAAACTGATACCAAGAGATGTTTCGCGTCCAATCAGGAGTCGGATTACTAAGACCAAAAACAACAATTTCCTAACAGTCACTACTACAAAGTTCTACAAACGAACGGGAGAATTCAGTTGGATATAAAAAAGTTAAACATGCCAGCATCATGTTTATGGTAGTCAATTCACTTTATGCAAAGAATTAAAATTGAAATATCGCATAATAAAATATATACCCCATAAGCTAGATTTGTTGCAAAAATACTTTCTGACAACATGGAGGGAGCTGCATTTTAAAAATACACTAGTTTCAACTCCAATGGACTTCGATTGACCAGCAGTTGTGGAGACTGCAATTTTCAAACACTTAGTTTATAAGCATGAATCTAGAAACACTTGATTTAACCAGTTGTGTGAATTATCATGCCCTATTTCTGAACAATTTCTAATTTATTTGGACAACTAAACAGAACTTAAAGTGTAATACTAACAAACCACAGACATCTATCTAGATAGAGTAAATGGCAACTAGTGAAACTAGTAAAAGCAATCCAACACTGCTGTGTTTTAAATGGAATTCAAAATGCATCATGTGAAGTGTAAAATTACAGCAGAGCTATAGAAGAAGAGGGAGAGCAGTCCCTTAAAGTTAGCCCTAAGGCAGCCATGGGTATGAAGTGTTAGCAACTTCATTTTCTTAGCCTCGGCATACGAGGGTGGGTGGTCAGTCCTCTCCCTTGCTCTCTCATCTTCCCACCGATGTTTACAGTAGAGCTATAACATATAACATAAACTGCTCACCCATATTTGGTAAAGTTGACCCACATCATCTGCATAAAGTCGCTGACGTTTTTGTCAATGTACGTCCAATCTGTCTGTTCTGGCACAATACCAGTTATATTTCCCAGCGTCTCATTGTAGAAAGGATAGCCCAGCAGGTAATCCATGTCTCTTCCATGAGGCGTACCTACACACAAGGTAACACTATACACCCAGGAAATAAGTTATGGTTTCAAAATGTTGGCAATGAAACTAGCGTAAATGCTTACTTAATCTATGTATTGTTTCCCATATAGTCTAGTAAATGATGCTTCTTTTACTTCAGGTGTTTCATGGTCTTCAAACACACGCCAACTTTTCTCTTCCACTTTACTCTTCAAACGGTATTAGTATCTAATCTAATGGTATGCAAATTTATCTCATTCCAGTATCCAAATGAGGAACTGCTTAAACTCAACTCATTTGCAGCAAATTAACTCGTTCATAACAAAGATCTAACATTATTTGTCCTAATTTAAAAGAAATTCTATAATTTATCAGTACCAATAATTATTTTATTGACATACTTGAAAAAAACTCTAGTTTCTTTTTCATCTTATTTGCTGACAAATTAACACAACTCTTTACTGTCTTGGCTTGTTTGTTCTGTGTCATACTGTGTGTATGTACAAAAGAACTTAATAGAACACCAAAAAGTACAAGCAATTAACACCAAAAGCAACAATACAGAATCAACAACAACTATTAACACAACAAAACAAAATGACATAACAAGAACAAAGTACACTGGAACAATTATCGCAAGTATCAAAATCTATTTTTAAGACTAACCCATCCAGAAAGGAAGTACTTCAAATTCCGACCGGTGTCCAAATTCATACATATAGACGGCTGGACAAGTCAGATCATTTGGATTGTTAGGATTACATAACGACTGTGATTTTAGGAAGGAGTCAACGCATGAACCATAAACTTGATCAGACCACAACTGGAAGAAATAACAAACGTAGCGCACTGTATTCTATTGTAAACAGAACATTTGTCTAGCATGATTTAAAACTTCTTTCAATTATATTGAAAACTGTCTAGTCCAGAATAGAAAAATAATTGAATGACAGCAAAACAAAGATGTGTACATTGCTATGTTATTGTAATATATTCAATTAATGTGTAATGAATTTCGCTGTAATACTGCTTCCATTAAATTTAAGATAATGCCTTTTTCTTGCTTTCTATGAAAATAATTTTAACCTTGACCTATAAGTTATCCAACTCTTCTCACTTACATCGATATAGTTCTGCCGTACAGCGGACTTGTTGTCTGGTTTCGCCCAAAACGTGTATTCAAATTCTATTGCACCTACAACTTCGTGCACGTTCCGTATGAAAGCTCTCTGAGAAACCATGTTGTAAACGAGGTTTCGAAATATCACCGGATCTAGACCATCTTCCATCTTGACTCCAATAATGTCTTTCGTCAGATTTTCTAATTAAAACAACAATGATCACAGTCAGAGGATATGCAGCTGACACCTAGTTCTATAATGAAAATTGATCTGTCTGATGCGTTAATTAAACCTAAAACTTGAGTCAATGCAATTTCATTCACCAGAATCGCTTAATAAACTAAGATAATTTAGAATCACACAAATTGCAAAATGTTTGTCTTCACAATACATGACAAAAAAAGTTTTAATTTGCATTGGCAATGTAGAAAAACTATGCATACTGGCAAGTGACACTGTTCAGCATTTCAGTGTAAACTTGACACTTAGTCTAGAATCCTTAGTACATCCCATGAAAATGACAATTATGCATTAATCCACACAACTCACATAAAAATTTTCCAAGTTCTCAATATTTTTATCTTGCCCTTGAATTTAAATAAACATAATCGAGTTCTACTTCCAAGAGCACTACTCAACTAATAAAATACACTTCCCAGTTTCCAGTAAATTATCAACTCTTGGTTTCATAAATTTGATATAAGAGAATTTCACTTTCTGATGCTGCTTTTAATGCTACAAAAACGTTAATGTAAAAGAATTTTACTTCCTGACTCTACTTAAAGCTACAAGAATGCTAATGATGCATTCCTTTGTCTATGTGACTTACTGGCAATGTATGCGCCTGCGTCCCTTGTCACTCCTGCAATGATCTTGATTTTCATGAATTTTCCAGCATCACGAAGCTTCTTCGGAGTGTCCATGAGAACATATCCATCAACAACCGGTCCAAATGGCCCAGCAAGGGATCCATACTGCCAGAAAGTAAAACAGTATGTCTGACCTATGCAGCATTGGAAAGTATTTATGAAAATAGTTTTAAACACTGGAAATTTGTCTTATACTACAGTTTCAGCAGTTCAAGTACAGTAAGTTAGACTTCAACCAATTATTGATATTTATCACCAACCAAATACCATACATGTAGTTCACAAATGGCATAACATTGATTTGGCATGAGTGATAGGCATACAAATATGCAATAAATGCATATTTGTAAATTCAAATTTAAATTTTTAAATTCAATTTGTACTGTAGCTAGATCGTGCAATTAGAATACGACAAAACTAAATTTATTTTATGAGCATTTGGACAAATCTAATTACCCAAGGTTCATGTTTAGTGCAGTGTTGTTTTTGGTAATGGAAATTTAAAAAGGAAACCTTTGTTAACGAAAACTTACGGTTTTAGTTAACTAAAACTATAACAAAAACTAACACAAAAGCGGAAGCAGCTCCTTTTAACATGATGATGCCAACTTCTCCAGTTCATCCTAGTCTTCACACAATTGCACCTTTCTTACCCGTTTGTAAACACTTGCAGACGCATTGACGATCTCCTCGTAGTGTTTCTGACGAAGGCACTGGACAATATAAGGAAGCCCCTGATCGTAGTCTCCGCTACAGCCAACCAGTTTGCTGAGATCACGCGTGTACGTAACAGCGTTTGCATTCCAGACGTCGCCAACGTACGACCACTCACACATGTCTGACCCACTCATCAGAATGGCTTGGTGAAAGAGTGGAGTACCTAGTCATTCAAAATATGAACAAATAGACACATCAAAGTCTAGTGGCTATATTTAGTAGTGCTTTGCATATATAGTTATACTTAGTAGTCAAGTAAACTCTGCATTAATGTTAACACAGCATAACCCACAAGTGCCTTTCAGGTGCCTATCAAAATGCATTATAAGTATCTGTATACTTATGTAGTACTCTTTAAGTACCTCTAAAAAGTGCTATCACACATGACAAGACTTGCTAGTAGCATTTTAAATGTGTGCTAAACTGCATCTACCACAGTGGTTATCAGCAAACAGACTATGCAAAGGGAAAGTAACCCAGTGTGATGGGTCAATACACAAAAAGGCAATGCATTCCCAGTAAGAGAATGAAATGCACATAAGAATTGCATGGTAATTACATGCCTTTATCCCAGATAGGTTTAACAAGAGACATCAAGTACTGGCTTGAGCCACCATAAAAAATACAAATAAATTAACCATAAACAATAAAATTGAGCAATACAGAGCATGCTTTTATTTAAAAAAATCAGTGCTACATAAATCAAAGCAAGGAAAGATGCCTGTCATTTTACTCTTTCACACCAACTGAACCTAAAATGAACCTTTTAATGGATGTGAACTGAATCTGACTAGAGTTGATGCCTTGTGTCGGACAAGAAACCTTTCAGAATAAGAAACTGACCTTGAAATTTGGACAGGTCGGAAAGCATGAGAAGACCAATGGCCCCTGCACCTGTTCCATGACCAACAAGGGTCACCTTTGAGGGATCGCCACCAAATAAATTGATGTACTTTCGGATGAACTTCAGCATCTGTATCATGTCAAGTAAACCGTAATTTCCAGGAGAGTTGTCATCCCCTGTTGTCATGAATCCTAAACACATATTAAAGATTCTTCATGTAACATAAAGCAGCATAACAAAACATTCATTCAGAGTCTGTTATCATCATTACTCATCATCATCATCATCATCATATATTCGTTTAATGTGTTAACAACAGACATAACGCTGTAGGTGACTAGGTGTACATAGAAAAAACTACATCTAGATATTATAGTATGAATTAATAATAGCTTAGTAAGAGTTCAGGAATAACATACGAGAAATAAAATTTTGTGAGTCCTTGTCAGGAAGGTTAAAGTTATGTGGTCTGACCCTAAGAAAATACGGCGTAAAACGTTGGTTAGGAAATAGGCATCTGAGTGAATGATTCTCATTTAAGAGGACGGCCTTAAAGAGTGAAGTGTCTGCTTTATTAATTAGAACATTTGTAGAAGGGGAATCTGACGGAATAAAACCAGAGCGTATTAATCTGTTATTCAGACGTTCTATGCGAGATTTGTCCTTTTCGCTCGCCAGTCCCCACCAGGCGGGGGAAGCATACATTGTTTTGGCTATTTGTTTATTTGTTTGAATGTATTAATCTTGCTATGTAAAGTGCTGTGCGTTTGCTAGTGCTTCTCAATAAAGGAAATACTTACTTACTTACTTACTTATGATGGTTGCGCGGGTGATCAGTTGTAGAGAATCTGCAGATGCACCATGGTTTTGAGTGTTTTAAGGGCGAAGATTGAAGCAGAGCCACTTTTGACGACTTTGTTGATGTGTTCCGTGACTGAAAGTTTTTCATCGATGGTGACGCCTAGGGCTTTTATTGAGGTAGAGCGAGGAATACCGGTGATTGAGGGTTTGTTGGAGAGTGAAGATTGGTTATGTTTGATGACTGCCATTTCACGGGTTTGGAATAGTTTATTTTTAAGTTCTTTTCCTCTGACCAGTTGTGGATATGTTGAAGTTCTGTTTCTGCGGTGTGAAGGGAGTTTGATCCGATGAAGAGGTAAGAATCGTCAGCGTATTTGGAAAGACGATTTTGAGGATGAATGGGTTGGAGGTCGGATATGCCAACAATGAAACCAGTTGGGCCGAATACTGAGCCTTGGATGACACTGGCGTTGAAATTACTCTGGATTTTGACCTTTGTAGATGGTGTAATGCTTTCTTCCGTTCAGGTAGTTGATTAGCCAGTTGTAGATGTAGTCCGGAAGGGAGAGAGATGCTAGTAATTGGGTTATTGGGTTATTACTGACTGTAATGTGTAACACCACTGTTTGTTAAGAACTTGCTTAAGATCAAAACATACTGGTAGTCACCATCTTAAAAGGAGGAAATCTTGAACTTGAACTCTGTGTTTCAAAATGAGCACTCAACCAACAGAGGCAGGCCAAGTGTTGTCTCACACACTAATACCTGATAGCAAATATCTATGCCATTGGAATTAATGAAGACTGACACAATCATAAATGTTCATTCGTTTAAGATTATCAGGTCTGAAACCATTAACTTAACCCTTTAACGACAAGAGGGATTAATTTTCCATGCATTTTAGTACACACTTGTCATTAAATTGTTAAGCTTCTTGCTTGTTTAAGACTTTTCCTTTCTGTTAACAAACACCTTTGTTGTCAAGAAAATTAATAAGCATCAACAATTAAATTCATAAGCAGAAGTAATAATATTCAAAAAATATATAGTCATCACACCTTTCAAGTGAAAAACACTGAAACATCTGAAAGACAATTAATGGTACCTAAGGTAAAGTAATTACTACTTTATTCATGCTTTAATCAGCAATACTGTAGTAAGATTCATCTGATCCTGTACCTTCCAATCCTCGACCTAAAAGACACCCGCCTTAACATCTGCTGTGCCCTCTCTGATCCTCTGGAAACCGGACTCGGACCTTCCTCGGACTACTCTTTTGGACAACCCTCTGACTAGATGCAGCGCTCGTGAATCAGGGCCGTAAATCACGGGGAGGGAAGGGAGGAATTCCCTCCCCACTTTTAAGCCTGGGGAGGGAACGTGAAGTAATTCCCTCCCACAAATTTGTCTAAGCCGTGCCATTTTTTTAAGGTGTGTCATAAAATAAGGAACCAACCCCAATCTCCGCAAACTTTTCCTTGGGAGACTATTGAAATTTGCATTCTTTGTCTACGTAGATGCCATTAGTTCTAAATTTATATATATATATATATATATATATATATATATATATATATATATATATATTCTGCTTCTGCGTACCCACGACGGCGGAGGACCTCCTTCCTCACCACCTCTGAGCGGAGTGGTATCATTTTTCGCCGTTCCCACAACCCCGGCGACCTCCCGGGTCAATAAGGTCGCACAGGACCAGGACAAGATGAGCGGGTGGACTGCAAGAGTCGGGGAGTTGAAAATTGGCAGTGCACAACGCTGGGCAGTAGAGGAGAATATTGAGCTTTTTGGAGAATTGGAGGGTGAATGCTTTGCTCGGGACTGGAAAATGACCGGGACATGGAGTCAGTCCAACTCATCACCGGTCGGAATATCATACGACAAAGGATCAGTTCCAGAGGAATCGGGAAGCTGATAATGGTAATTGAAATTGCAAATTTATATAGCGCCACTGTTTGACAGACTCATCAGAGGCGCTCCCGACCTAACACAATGAAACCACAAAATGGTCTTCAAGCATTTGTGGACATAGGCGCTGTCTTATCTTGCATGATTATCATTTAAACATTAAAATGTAGAGTGAAGATGATTTATAAATGTCTTTAAAATTTAGGGTTCAAATTATATAAATGTTCCAAATAACTTTAATTTTTTAACCTAGCGTGTAACTGAACTCAGCAGTGGGCTTCTTAATGGAACTAAGCACACTTCCGAAGAGTCAATTTTCCCTCCCCACATCTTGAAACAGATTTACGGCCCTGTCGTGAATAAGCTGGTGCCCTGCGCTTGGCTTTCGAGTGGCGCTTTAGAAGTTTGGAGATTACGATTACGAGGATTACTCAGAATTTGAGCATTGGTTTAAGTTGAAAGCTACCATCAGGCAAAAAAGCATGAAAAACATGAAAATCCCAGTAGTTCTCCTGCCACCGACGATATAAAATAAACAAATGATTGTAAATAAATACGGACTTACCAAGAGCACCCAGACGATAGTTGAATGTTACAACGAGTACCTCCTTTCGTGCAATAAGATGAACGGGATATAGCATAGAGTCAGCATTCTTAAAATCCTCTCCAGGAATTATGACCATCACTGGATAATTTGTATTTTTCCAATAAGGTCTATCGGTAAGCTGCCAGAAGAAAACAAACAGAAGATTACAGATGAAAACTACATCAGTTACATCAACTAATGAAAACTTCTTTAAAATAACACTTCAAAAGACTTCATTTCAGATGTGAAATATGCTATTTAATCTATGAGATCAAGATGTCATGCTAAGTTGTTATGATGTTAACAGTTTATAAGTACAGGCAATTAACACGTTGACTGCTAGGGATGTGTTGACACATCCCTTATGCATGTGTTTAGATACTATGTTCAGTGGTCAAAGTGCTAAAAGACTTCTTTGCACATGCCTAAAGTTACTTCACAGAAGTGTGATCACTATGCTTGCAGAATCTAACTGTCTTCCATCACTATATCGACAGCACCATGTAGCCACTTACGGCACAGCAAATTCATTACCATCCATTTTGACAGATCCTTCTCTTTCTCTTATTTCATTATACTAATGATTGAAAACTTATCTTCTTCAAGCTATCCATGCTTTTAAGGTGAAATTATCTTATGAATTACTTCAATATAATTATCTAATTATTAATAATAAATAATAAATTACCATGCATGTTCCAGATGAAATGTGTTCAAACACTAAATCATCACCTTCAAATGTTACTGTTGTGGTGGCCCAGCATAACAGATGCGATCAGCTTGCAATATATAATTTGACTACTTTACACGTCGGGAGAATATTAGACCCAAGTCTATCACTATCAAAAGTAAGTAAGTATAAAAAACACGACTTCTAGTTTGTTCTGTATGAAAATTTGAGCAAATGATCACGTAAATTACATTAGGAGCAAAGATGTTAAGATGAAGACAATCCTCGCTCATGTTTCGACGCGAGTAGTATCGGTCCTGGTACTTGAAGAGCTCCTGAGGACAGGCATCTCTGTAGTATGAGGCATCCCAGTTACGTACTCCCATGTCCCAGTTGGGACCAGGATCTTGCGGTGGCTGAAACAACAAAGATAGCAACTCATCTGACCTATGCATGACATTAATTCTTTCTATAGGCCTACTGAACCGGGCATATTCTTTGTCTTGTCCACTTTCATTACAAAGAGCACATGCTGATTTGTTTGACTTGGCTTGTTGGACAGTTGAAGATGCGTGGAGCTCACAATTACAGTTTTTAGGTCACAAAGTGTAATGTACATACTCGCTTTTATTACACTCCTTTAAAAACATACCGTAAGTACAAGTAATTAGTTGTAAAAGCTGTTTCCAGGTTATCTGCCCTAGTCTAGTTACATCCCATTCAGGGTTACTGGTTCATGTATCATCTTAATTCAGACAACTTTCAGCACAGTGAATAAGAGCATAGTTTCAAGTAATCTGGCGAGATGTAGGTTTTGTCACAAGTATACATGCAAAAATCAGTCAGCCTTCTGCTGAACAAGCCATGCACATCCACAGGATTAATGACAACTTTGGCACCAAAGGTCTTTGATGTCCAAAGCAGGAATCCATACAATCATTGCAAAATGACATACCTTGAATCGTCTTTCGTAGACGGGAGGTTTAGCGTAGGGTATTCCGAGAAACAAGTTTATGTATCTGTACAACTGGTAGGCCATACTTCGTCCGATCACGATTCCCACTTTCGGAATCTCTATTCGGATTTCCTCGTACGGATAATAGGGCGGCAGTTGGCAATAGCCAGCCAGATCTGGCGGACATTGGGGCGCATCCCATGGCGGCCACGGTTGGTCGGCGCCCGGGGTGCGCTTCTTACGGGGCTTGGCCCACTGGGGGTCGTCAAGATTCGGGTCCCATTGACAAAGAGCTAACTGCAGAGAAAGCACTGCCAGCAGAAGAAGAATCCAGGGTCTGGTCAGCGATGTATTTAAACTCATTTCAGACTGATCAACATCATCAGCCTTTCTTTGTTTTCGTTATCCCCTCAGAATCGCCTTCCTATCAGTCTGGGCGATGATACATAAACAGACCGCCATCAACAAATAACACCTATACTAAATGTTCACTTCTACACCTGAAAAGAGATTGCTGCACGGACAGGTAGAACTGGTTGGTCAACCGCGCCATCCGGCGCGACGCCGGGAAACTTAAAATACGCTGTTATAAAATATTATGTATTGTTATTATATTATATTATATTATATATATATATATACATATATATATATATATAATATAATATTATGTATTGTTATTATATTATATATGGGATGCGCCCCAATGCCCGCCAGTATATATATATATATATATATACATTTTTATTGAGAAAAGCAATCTGACAAAAACGCAGAAATGCTAACATGAGTGATAATGGATAATAAGTTAATTAGAAAATCTTAAAATAAACTAGTAAATATATTTATATAGGCTAAGGAGATCTGGGAATAAATTGAGAGTTGTCTTTGAGTGGGAGAGTATGGTCACAGAATAAATAATCAGTGCTGTTCAGTAATTGAAATACATGTAATTGAATTACGTAACTGAATTACAAGTTCGTTAATTGTAATTTTAAAGCTCTCCTTTGTTAGTTTCATCATAATTATAGGCCCACCAGGCTTCTTTTGGGGGTGCGTTGGATAACATCTGGCGAAGAGTGCGAGAGGTACCGAGTTCGAGCCCCGTTAGGGCGGATTTGCTTTGTAGGCTGCTATTAGCACCGTGTATTACAAGCTGTCTGTTCTGTTAGTAGTTAACTAGTTAAGATTGTTTCAATTGCATAACATGTAAATGTACAGCGCAGTGCGTTTGTCAGGCGCTAAATTAAAGAAAAGATATTATTATTATTATTATTATTATTAATTGTAATTGAATTACATTTTAAGTCCAGTAATTGTATTTCAATTACAATATTGCATGTAATTTTTAATTGAATGAAGTGTTAATTGTAAATTACTTTCATAAAGTCAGCAAAGATGCTAGCCTACTGGGCTGTCAGTATCCGGATTTTGCTCCGAAATATCTGAGAGATCTCCTCACTCTGCAGCTTCTGTCTGACCTCTCCGCTCTTTGGACTAGCATGATCTCTTTGTCCTGCAAACTAGGACCACTTTGGCCCAAACTAGATCACTTGCCACCATTGGGTCTGCCCTGTGGAATGTCCTCTTTACGTGTTTACATTCTTTCTCTCTCCTTAAAACCTATTTCTTTTCTTGGGGTACATGCACTCGCACTAGGAGCACTACTGAATGACCACTGCTGTGAGCAGCGCTATATAAGGTAATAATTACATTATATTACTAATTACATTTTCAAAGATCTAACCAAGAGACAGGCAAAAGTACTAAATGGGTACATGCAATAACCCATTCATAAATTCAGCCATTTTTATCATTTTAAAATGCCTAATCAGATAAGCAGTTATGTGAAATAGACAATTGGCCAAATGAAGATGCATGAATGCTCAAGTGTTATTTACAAAGCCATTATTCTAGGCACAGTCTACTGGACTTTCTGGCTCTCAAGCCTGGTTCTGGTATGCCATCAGTCAAAGTAAACTTAATTAGCAACGCTTCAAGTACAACCCCAACCAGCAAATCTCTGTTTGCCAACATTTGATTACCTTATGATAACTGTACATTGTAATGAAGTTGGGGAACAATGAAATTATTTGAATTGAATATTTGAATTAGCCCAAAGTGGGTGTGCTGGCTGGTAAGCATAACATTTTGATTGCCAGTTGCTTTGCAATGGGCATGTTGGGACTTCTCTTCAACTATAGTGGCTCTTGGAAACAATACTTCTCCAATGGAAATTCATTCAGTTCATTTAATATAATAATAATAATAATAATAATATCTTTTTCTTTAATCAAGCGCCTGACAAATGCACTGCGCTGTACATTTACATGTTATGCAATTGAAACAATCTTAACTACTAACAGAACAGACAGCCTGCAATACACGGCGCTAATAGCAGCCTACAAAGCATTATCCACCCTACGGGGCTCGAACTCGGTACCTCTCGCTCTCTACGCCAGATGTTATCTAATGCGCTATCGGGCCCCCCATAGTGCATCATATTCTCACCACCACTATAAAGACACAACGTTTTCATTTAACTGCTACATAATGTAAGACTGCTGTTTCAAAGTTTTCAATAGTGTACTGATTAAGTTTCTTTTAAAATTACAATTGAGGTAAATTAAAAAGCAGTTTAAAAATAACTTTTATAGAGAATGTAGGTCTATCTAAAGCTATACGGTTTCTGGCACACTCCAAGGTAACGTTGTGGATATGCCAGAAACTGTAGCTTATTACCAAATCTCTTCAGGAAAGTCTTTAATACATGGTCACTGCATCTACAGATCTTAAAGCTGAACTGTTAGCATGAAAACAGCAACCTTAGAACAGCACTTGTACATGGATCAGTGTGTCCAGAAAAAACCATGAAAAAACTCCATTGTTTCTGTAAGCAGTGATGAGTCAACTTCTATAAAATTTCTTAATTACACTTGATTCTAATCAAGTCCATTATCTACAATCAACAATTGATTCCATCTAATCATCAAAATAAAGTGAACCTGAGCATACAGAAATTATACAAGCAAGATATGAAGTAACTTCAAATAAATGCGTATCGCTTTTTGTCGAAAAATTAATATGCCACTTTCAAGTCCTTTGCAACCATGGCAGCTGCAAGAGGGTGTAGTTGGGACTTTGTTTTCTGATAGTTCTCAACGGCTCTTGCTCTTGAAGTTTCCCAATCGTACAAATCCCTGTAGCAACAGAAAGAACAAAATGTCAGGATGAGAGACAGAGATAGACACATAGACAAACAGAGGCAGACAGACACAGACAGACACAGATAGACAGAAACAGGCAGAGAGGGACAGACAGACAGAGAGACACAGACAGACAAACAGACTTACCGACAGATAGACAGAAAGAGGATTGTCCGGACAGCCGCAAACTAGTCAACTGTGTTCTACGAAACATTGTTTAACCAAGATCAAAATAATAAAATATCTCACAATCTAAAGAGCGCTTAAACTTAAACAAATTCACATTGACAAAATTATATACCTAAAAACTCCAAAATGACATTGACAAAATTAAGAACCTAATTCAACATTACCAAAATTACTAGGACATAATGCCATGTACCAGGAAACATTAAAGACACCTTTTTCCATCTGACTGATAGGTACATACTCCGTGCCTCAGAGAGGCTCTTAACCCGTTTTGGACCAATGTTCGTTTTACGAACACATTTTTTGATGACCTCAAATTGGTTGAGGTCATCACTTTAGTTTTCTTTTCATGTGCTCTTATGTCAGCGAAAGGTTTGATTTGTCGGATAAATCGCCAAAAAATTTGTTTTGAAAGTTTTGAACTGTTTTTGTCTTATGCTAAATACCTCAAATCCAGGTATGTTCACCGTCTTTTGTTTGAAAATTTGTAATTTTCGGTTGATGTGTGATATCGCACGAGCTAATGGGCATTTGACAAGTGCACATATTTAGCACAAAGCACATGTCATTTGCATAATTATACTGTAATAAATGGAGTCGTAAATTTTGCATATCTGGGTCATGTTCGTTTTACGAACATTGGTCCAATATGGTACTGCTGGGGTCAAGTCAAGTCAACGTTGATCTGCATAGGCCTATGCATATTTCTGATCTTGATTTACATGTATCAACCAAATCATATAAATATATATAATATGTGGGTGTGCGTGTGAGTGCGTTTGTGTGTGTCTGTGTGTGTGTGTGTCTGTGTGTGTGTGTCTGTGTGTGTGTATGTGTGTGTGTGAGTGCGTGCGTGTTGGTGTGTGTGCGTACCCGACATACGCTATGACGGTGACTTGCCACAATCTGGAGAAAGGCAAGACTGAGGACCGTTGCAAACTGTGGATGGCTGTAGCAAAAACACACTGCACATGTGCGTGAAGTGCAACAAACGCCTTCATCAGCAGTGGCGGCGCCAGGATTTCAGGTTTGGGGGGCTAAAGCTCGAAAAACCTTCCTTTTGTCCCCTCCTCGCTGTGATTTGCAGTGATTTTCCACCTTTTGGGGGGCTGAGCCGCAGTTAGGGGGAGGGGCTAAGCACCCCCTAGCCCCCATGGCGCCGCCACTGTTCATCAGAAGTGTTTCACAGCTTTTCATATTCCAGCAGCCTACCATCTATAGTGTCGAACACATGAACAGTGAGAATTTTTACAATTTCGATGCCACTGGGTACAAATCTTAGTAATTTCTTTCTGATATACCAATAGGTTGATGCTGAAAACATTATATTTCAGACGGTTTTAACATCAATTATCCATTTTTATTACGTTATTGTGTTACAATGTAATTTCATACATGTTCAATATTTCACATCTTGTTAGTAGCCTATTAGCCCAATGTTCGTAAAACGAACATATGCAAATTTGCATATGTTATTTGAGAAATGTCAAAAAACATAATACATACTGTTGGGAGACCTTCCCAACCGAGACACTGTTGACAGTACTTTGTCCTAGATTGAAGAGACATTCTGGATAAAGCTAAATATATTTAGTATGGAACTGAACTATATATTGAAAGTAGGCGTGATGTTATGCTTACTAGAAATATACGAATATCGTTACTGTTACAGAGACAGAAAATAGGATAGTTGATGAACTATATCAGGTATAGTTAAGAAGGAGTGTTCTCTCCTATTTAAACCAATGTAAAAGATTCGTCGTCGAAGCTTGGCAGTTTTCGTTAGGCCTGTTGCCGTGAGGTGTCGAATTCTCAGTAGAACTGACCAAGACTTCCATGTACTAGATAAGTCTAGTTAACTAGTTAAACTGTTGGTTTCGTGTCCGCTGTGGCCAACCAAGTTGTTTGTTTGCTGTGCAACGTTCTCAAGAACTGGAGACGTGTGGAGCTGATGTTCTTCGATAAGGTTGTATGTGTGTTACTATTACGGATTTTGTTTTATAATATACATTCTATTTTACCCTAGACACGAGTTTTTCTTCATTCGTAGAGTAGCACCTTACATTTGGGGGCCCGTCCATTTGCGAAAATTTTGTATGGAACTGAACTATATATTGAAAGTAACTGTTTGAAGCAGTCACACCAAATGTAAGGTGCTACTATACGAATGAACACAAACTCGTTGCTTTAAGGTAAAATAGAATGTATAATATAAAACAAAATCCGTAATAGTAACACACATACAACCTTATCGAAGAACATCAGCTCCACACGTCTCCAGCTCTCGAGAACGTTGCACAGCAAACAAACAACTTGGTTGGCCACAGCGGACACGAAACCAACAGTTTAACTAGTTAACTAGACTTATCTAGTACATGGAAGTCTTGGTCAGTTCTACTGAGAATTCGACATCACACGGCAACAGGCCTAACGAAAACTGCCAAGCTTCGACGACGAATCTTTTACATTGGTTTAAATAGGAGAGAACACTCCTTCTTAACTATACCTGATATAGTTCATCAACTATCCTATTTTCTGTCTCTGTAACAGTAACGATATTCGTATATTTCTAGTAAGCATAACATCACGCCTACTTTCAATATATAGTTCAGTTCAATACTAAATATATTTAGCTTTATCCAGAATGTCTCTCAAACAGGACAAAGTACTGTCAACAGTGTCTCGGTTGGGAAGGTCTCCCAACATACCCCCAACCACTACGAGAGAAAACCTATCGGTTTTCGACAAAACAAAAACACAAAACATAACAAATGAAACCACGCAAAACACAACAAAACCCCCCAACTTCAACTCCCCAACAACACACTTGAAGATTCCACAGGCGACGGTCGACTCAAGAGATCTGGCATCCAGTTCTCTTTTCCCGGGCACTGTTGAATATCCAGAGTGTACCGTTACAACTCTAGCCTCCATCGAAACACTGTGTCTGAATTCGGTCGTATACCGAACTTGTATGCCACTGAGATCCGTCGATCCAGTCAGTCGCATCACACCAGAAGCTCCACGTCGCATCTCGTGCATCGAATTCCTCGTTCCACCATTCGCATCCACGTACAACATCATCACCACCATGAAGAACACGAGCACCGTCACGTTCCTCTGAATGGAACATACTCGTCGATCACGACATCTTCTGCCATCGTTTCTCCCATCCTGACATCTCATCCTGGTAGTCATCTGCAAATATACATCTAACACACCCACATAAGATTTCTCTTTTAACAATTCACTTTCCTTTGTATTTTGTGCACAAAACAAAACTTCAACATTCCACAAGTTCACCTTGACTTTGCATTCTTCCAAACACTTTGTTAACACTAACACCAAACATTTCATGTATGTCAACCTTTGAAACTGTACAAAGCACACACTCCCAGTACAATTACCAATGTGTACTACGAATACTGACATACACCCATCAGTCATGCCAACATGCAACCATATCAACATCCAAGCATGTTCCAAAAAGGTTGCTTAAAACAGTGGAAGTGGATGTGGATGTGCGAAAGGTACAAGATGTGGTGAAGAAGGATTTGTCAATATCAGGATTACGGAAGAATTGGTGTGTGAAAGAGTGGCGTAAAGGTATGTTGACTGAAGTGAATGTGAAATGGAAAATGTGGATATTCATGCATGGTTTCTTGAAACAGAGTGGTGAATGGCAAATATATAAGTTGTGGAGGTGCATTGCATTGGTGTTAGTACAAGGTACTTTGGAACATGCTTGGATGTTGCATGGTGGCATGACTGATGGGTGTATGTCAATAGCTGTAGCATTGGTATTACACATCAGAAATGGTTACAGTAATTGGAGTGTGTGCTTGGTACAGTTTCAAGGGTTGACATACAGGAAATGTTTGGTGTGGTTGTTTACAGAGTGTTTGTTGGAAGGATGTTTGTGGAAGTTTGAAGTAGTATGGCTACCGATTTGTGCACACAAGGCAAATGAAAGTGAATTGTTAAAAGAGAAATCTTATGTGGGTGCGTTAGCTGTATATTTGCAGATGACTAGCAGGATGAGATGTCAGGATGGGAGAAACGATGGCAGAAGTTGTCGAGATCGACGACTATGTTCCAATCGGAGGAACTTGACGGTGCTCGTGTTCTTCATGATGGTGATGATGTTGTACGTGGAACATCCGATATGTTTTCTGAGTCGGAAGCTGAGGAATCACGAGATGCACTATTCGACGATCGAGAAGGAGGCCTTGGCGCTTGTGACAGCGGTCCGAGCGTGCAGCGTCTACTTTGGGTCTTCGCCGGTCTTGGTCTATACAGATCACAGTCCGTTGCAGTTCATAAACACAATGGCAAATTCAAATCAGAAATTGCTTCGATGGAGCCTAGAGTTACAACAGTATACTCTCGACATTAAGCATCGACCGGGAAAAGAGAATTGGATGCCAGATCTCTTGAGTCGACCGTCGCCTGTGGGATCTTCGAGTGTGTTGTTGGGGAGTTGAAGTTGGGGGTTTTGGTTGTGTTTTGCGTAGTTTCATTTGTCATGTTTTTGTGTTTTTTTTCGTTTTGTCGAAAACCGATAGGTTTTCTCTCGTTGTGGTTGGGGGGTATGTTGGGAGACCTTCCCAACCGAGACACTGTTGACAGTACTTTGTCCTAGATTGAAGAGACATTCTGGATAAAGCTAAATATATTTAGTATGGAACTGAACTATATATTGAAAGTAGGCGTGATGTTATGCTTACTAGAAATATACGAATATCGTTACTGTTACAGAGACAGAAAATAGGATAGTTGATGAACTATATCAGGTATAGTTAAGAAGGAGTGTTCTCTCCTATTTAAACCAATGTAAAAGATTCGTCGTCGAAGCTTGGCAGTTTTCGTTAGGCCTGTTGCCGTGAGGTGTCGAATTCTCAGTAGAACTGACCAAGACTTCCATGTACTAGATAAGTCTAGTTAACTAGTTAAACTGTTGGTTTCGTGTCCGCTGTGGCCAACCAAGTTGTTTGTTTGCTGTGCAACGTTCTCAAGAACTGGAGACGTGTGGAGCTGATGTTCTTCGATAAGGTTGTATGTGTGTTACTATTACGGATTTTGTTTTATAATATACATTCTATTTTACCCTAGACACGAGTTTTTCTTCATTCGTAGAGTAGCACCTTACAATACGTTCAAACATTGCCATCAAGGCCCCAATAATTATCACAGTTCATAAAAAATGTTCTTAATAAAGTTTTGGTCCTAAACGGGTTAAGATGCACTATACAAGTATTCTGTTTACATTACATTCTTAGAACCAGTTAAAGTCAGTCCTGTCCAGCCTAAATGACCGAAATGTTTCAGTTACCTGTAAACAGGTCTTATGAATTTCATACGTCCTTGCTCCGATACAAACTGTAGGGCAGCCGGAATATAGGACCCCAGATGAGCAGCCAGGCATATACGCAGCCACCTAGTGACATAAATATACAAACTTTATTTTTCCACAGTCAGGCAGCACAAAAATAATGAAATATCAAATGTAGAGAAGAATAAAAAGAACCAATAGTAAAAACAAAGTTTTTACTATATCCATCTAGTATCCTATAATCCGTCATATTAAGCAGTTACCTCTACAAATATATAGTCCGCGTTCATTTTACAACATAGCGTCCGTTTAATCAAGCACCGCACCCGTTTCTGTTGCAGCCAATGGCAACGCTGGCCAATCACAACGCTGCGTGTCGGAAAAGGGGATTCCCGATTCGAAAAGTTGAGTCCCCGATTCTATAAGCTAGCCTTTTTGGGGGAGCTGAAATTTTGATAGAATGAAGTGTGTGCGAGGGCGAGTCTGTCTGCCAAGTTTCACGACGATTGAATGATTGTAAGTGATCGAACTAGTCGTCGCAAGATTTGACATTTTAGCCTGTGGCTCAATCAAGCAAACATTCAAGATTCCCGCAATCAAGCAAGATTCCCGCAAGTTAAACTAGATGGATAAAAAGACAGACAGACAAGACAGTCAGATGAACAGACAGACAGCTCTAGAGGAAGCCCATTCTAGATACTCAGGCCCACGACCAAGAAGGCCCGATGTTGCACCATAGAAGTGCGTGCAAGGGGACAGCCTTGGCAGCGTTCATACTACTATACCTGAATCGTATCTCAGAATTCTTCATAGCATCAAATCCATAGGCTTTATTTAGATACGAAATCTTCTCCTCGGTCAATGGTGGCTGCAATTCACAAAAATATAAAACATGAATGTAAAGAATTATCAAAAGTTGCATAGTACTTGTTGATAGCATATTAAGGATTGACTCCAAAACCCCAATAATTGTGTTTGAAAGAAACAGGCAGTATGTGTCTACAAATGCTAACTAACTAATATAAGAAATGAGATATTTCTCGTCAGGAAATCATTAAGTTAGGAAGCCATTGTAAACACTGTAGATATTTGAACATCAACACTTCAACAACGAGCTGCACTGTTTTCCCACGCGCTTTTAGTACATGCTCGTCATAAGTGTTAAAGTATAATTGCTCGTTTAACTACCAAAACATTTGCCATGAAACATTGCATGCAACCAATTATACAGGAAGAAGTTTAGTTAACCCTTTAATGACGAGTTGCATTAGTTTCCCATACATTTTAGTACATGCTCATCATTAAAAAGTTAAACACCTGACTCAGAACAAACGCTTGATCAAAACCTGGTTAAGCAGTATTCCAAGGAAGTCTTTCAGCTGATAAGCAGAAAAGTCTTTTACATCAGCATTGCTGAACTTCTTCAAGTCACTTTCATTCTTAGCCTCAGTCCAGCGATTTGCCAGCGAGGTGCAGGCTTCAAACAGAGTTGTGTCATACCTGAAAAAAATAATAATGGGTTGCAGATTATGGAGGTTTTTGTACGTCACACCTGTGATCTCTTGACTGTCTGGCCTATTAATAACATAAGTGCCTCAGATCCCACAGCTGCTCAAAAATTAATGCTTCCTCACCTGCAAAACAGCTACTAACTAAATCCATTATGTATTATTGCATCATGGATTTATTCAGCAACTGTTCATAAGAATTTAATTCCAGATAGCTTTGGCTATTAAAT
This sequence comes from Aporrectodea caliginosa, assembly GCA_020284085.1. Taxonomy (NCBI): domain Eukaryota; kingdom Metazoa; phylum Annelida; class Clitellata; order Crassiclitellata; family Lumbricidae; genus Aporrectodea; species Aporrectodea caliginosa. Next base: position 894,496 of record JACEVL010000536.1, on the reverse strand, counting down.
CTATCCATCTATTGTGTTCTCTGCACCTGGAGATGTCCATTATTCCTGAAACTGCTAACAACCCATTGAAGCGTATCACATTAATAATAGGCCCAAAGGATTCTCCATAAAACTTCTATGTAAACAGATTCTTATTTACTACAATTTTAATGGTTACGTTTAAAACTGTGAATAGCACTCTGTATGCAGTCATCAGTCAGAGGAAATAGTGAAAGTGAACTATATTCTAAAGTCTGTACAAAACACGGTTCATGTTATGAGTAGAGCTTAATAATTTTCCATGGAAAGCATGTGCCCAAGACATTAGAGTGGAAGAGATACTGATAAAACTAAATCAAAATGTGTCATGACAGTAACTTAAGAATGACTAACTTTGGCTTGACTGGCGGCATGCCAGAACCATGGAGCCATGACTTCCAATCGACCGTGTCCAGAATGGCTTTCTAAACAGCACATAATGTCACTGCATCAGTTACTTGTCTACTTCTCTTTCTCAGATATAAGTCCCTACCTCATTAAGCATTTTCAAATAATAAAATGGATGAATTCGTTAATGGATTCAGACTATTTGGTACTTTGACCCACAAAGTTCTTGGTCAGATCTTTGTAGACATCGAACTTGTACTCAACCCAACCGAACTTTAGCGATGTTCACTAAACTTAATTGAATGCACATGCACCAGCTAGCTTGCCTATCACACAGTCACAGCCTTTTTTTACTGAAAAAATGAGAATTTACATTTCATGATCAGTTACTTTTCCCATATTTTCTAATTACTACACTTTTATTCACATATTTTCTAAATGAAATATAAATGACTATAGATAAATGATCACAAAAAGAGTCTGTTGCCCGTAAAAAATTTTCAGTTGTCACATCACAGGATTTGGAATTACTAATCCACAAATTGCAAAAGAAAGATTCTTTATTTTTTAAGATCATTAAAGGTTAAATAAATAACAGTTAAGCAGACTGATAAAATGTTAAGTTGATGGTTGCAGTTAATTTACCTTTGTGTCAAAGAATTCATAAAGGAAGGCTTTCCAGTCATCCGTTGTTATCGATTTGTATTTGAAACGCTCAACATAGGCCTTGAGGAATGGCTCAAAAACCTCTGAAAAATCAGTTCAACCACAAAATGAAATCCAAAGCAAATAACTTCTTGGAACTCTTCTCATAACTGAAATGACTTTCCATTCATCAAAATTAAGCCATGTGAACCAAAAGTCATTCACAATTGCTCTGCACATCGATGTTTTGTCATATAGCTGTGTGCACTTCTGAACCTTGGAAGAAGGGCAATATCGAATACAGTTCTAGTGTATTCTATACTGTGGGGCACGGTGGTGTAGGGCGCATGTTCGGTGCCTTGCAGCCGGAGGGTTGGGGGTTTGAATCCACCTCAAGCTGCAGCGTAGGGACCCTGGGCAAGTCCTTCGCTCGCAATTGCTCATGCGCTTCAGCGTGAAACTCTGATTCAGTGTCCGCGCTGTAGTCGGAGCGCCTCTGAGTAGAAATCTTGAAGGGACGCTATAACAAGTGCTCATACATATATACATACATTGTATATTAAGCCTCAGAAAAAAATACAAAACGTAAGACCAGTGCTGATAGAAAATGCATACCATATTAAAAGAACAAATGAATTGGTTTAGCTCAGCTAAACAATCCATAAAACAGTGTGGCTATATTGGTTCATGTAACAACAACAGTTACCAGGTCCGCCAAGTTTCTGCTCCAAATACATGAGGAAAGCGTTTCCCTTCTCATAAGGTACGATGGAGAATGCATCGTCTGGATCAATTCCTTTCAGGTCCAGCACCAAACGTGACAATGGATGGTCACCCTTAAAAACGTCCTCTATCTACAAATAGACAAGCATAAATAACCAATTAATGATGAACCTAATCAATCTTACCATTGTAGCAAAAGAGGGGGTTCATAGAGTAATGATAACATCACAGGCATGAAGAGCAGTAGGATGTGGGATCGATTTCCGCTACACTCCCAAAGGTCCACTCAGCCTATCAATCACTAGATGGCGTTGGTAAAATTAGATGTAGGACGTGATGGGCACCTTGCATGGCTGCCGTGTACAGTTAAATTTGACTCATGTAATAACTTGTGATCATCCATTCATACTGAATTGTTATCATACTGTGTTTGTCAGTTTGAAATAACAAAGAATATCATTATTATTATTATTATTAATGGACATCTAGTGCCAGGGTTGGAAAAGAAATGGAGGCGGCGACACAAGGTGATCAGAAGACAAGTGTTCTGAAACAAGACAACATAAATTGTGCCGCAATTAAATAACGTCACCAGGACAACAAAGTTGTGGCCTTTACTGTGTGTTTGCAAGGCAGGTATCCAATCATTTAATACTTCTACTAATGAAGCAAAAACTTGTATTTTTCAAAAAGTACATTTTTAGCGAATACTTTATTAAGACATTACATGCTTCTGAAGGTCATTCCATCCTCCCTGTGCCAGATGATGACGGAATTTCTCACCAAACATCCTTCCAGCAATCTTCCGCTCAACAAAAACTGTGTGGCCCTCATTCAACCTAAAAAAGAAGAATGAAATATTTTCAAAATTCCTTTGCAATTATTCATGGATATCTACCCATAAATTATGACCAAGTTCAACAGAAAAACGAACTCATTACTGGGTACTGACATAATCATTTCTTTATCCCAAAAAATACGTTTGAATCAAGTAAGTGAAATGTAGAAAATTTATTATTGTGATGCCTAAGAAAAAATTAGGACAGAAAATTTGCAAATGAGACTACAATTTAAAGAACAGATGCCTAACCTAACATGAAAGTGTTTCTGTAGCTTTCACTTCTATCGACCACACTCTGAACTTGAACAGAGTTTATAATGTCGGGCAATAAAGTTTTGACATAATAAAACAGACTTTAAAGTCAACTTCGGTTTAAAAACTTTATACATAATCTGTCTAAAGGTATCACATGCCATATCTTCATCACAGAAACTTCTTCAATTTCTTTATTCTTGTTCATATCCTGGTAATACCTTTTTAAAAATTTCCATTATACAATTGCATTAAAGGTTAACCGCAATTACTCAGTCTTATGCAAATCATCCAAAAGCCAATAATTTTTCTAATAAATAAGACTAACCAGAAATGTTCTGGATTTTTATTTGTGACAAGATTCCCTGTCCAGCTGTGCGAGACTTCATGTGCAACAACCAAAGACAATGAGCGATCACCAGCCTAACACAAGAAAGAAATTCCATTAACATTCGTTAACATATTTTTCAGCTGAGTTGGAAAACATACCAGAACGCTCTTTATATTATAATGTTGTGTGCTAAGAAGAGTTTCAATAATACATAATTTATGAATTTTCAAACTAAGCAGTGCAATATCATGTGAAAACATGAAGGAAATTATGCCATGTGCCATTACATTCAGATGATTATCTTTAACTTGCTTGAATCTGCAGAACATGCATATAATGTCTGCTTAATTTCCCTATGTACAGAGCATTAAAGCCACTGACCAGAACTGTAGGAGTAACGAACGTTAGGGTTGGATTTTCCATTCCCCCAAAGGGATATGACGGCGGCAAGACAAGGAGATCATATGCTCCCCAGACGTAAGGACCGAGCAACTCCTCGGCCAAAGATATCATTCTTTCCGTCTACAACAGCAACAAAGAAAAAAGTAGGTCACATTAAAAATTCCAGACATAAAGCTCAGAAGAAAGCCATATTTGCATGTCTGTATGGATGAATCTGGGCTTCTATAGAGCACATTTGTAAGAACCTCTCAAAGCGCTGTGCACATGGCTGTCCAAGAGATTTAAATATGTGCATCTTAACAAACGATGAGAATGTTTCTTGGGCCGAGCTAAAAGGAATAGTGCGGATGTTCCCAGGAAGAATGTTCCAAATGGAGGAACCTATGCGTGGCGTTGTCGTGCTGATGTATGTATGGAAGCGAGGAACTTGTAGATCTCCAGGGCAGCTGAATAAAGTGACTGATGAATGGATAAGGCAACACATACAAATCTTGTATATATGTTGGGGTGGGGCCGACCAGTGAGGCCCGACCCAGGAGCAAGGTCTTGAATTTGATTCCTTCCTCAACAGGTAGTCAGTGTATCATATCTCTCATATATTCTGAATTCATATTCAGTTTGCAGATATCGGTTTGTCATAAACATTGTCAAAACATAGGTGTAGAACAATACATTAATTATTTAATGGTGACCACAGTCAAGCTATTCTGACAAAATGGGTTGTTTCCAGTGTTTGATCATCCAATAACTGATCAACCATCATGACATCTGTCTAAGTATTAAGTGGACTGAAATTCAAAGTCTAGAAAATGTAACTAAGCATCTCTGCTAAGTCCTTGTATGGATATTCATGCACTCAATCAGTAAATTTACATAGCACTTCTTCAATGTATTTACTTAGATGCACTTGATCAAAGCTGGAGTGAAAAAAAACAGTTTAAAGAACATGCAAACGGTGCATATATGGTAGCCAGAACAGAAGAAGATATGGATAACATAACAGCAATAATCAAAGAAAAATCCAGATATATTATGCTCGAAAGTTTAGAGTGTGTTCAATGAAATTCATTATTCTTAATTCCTAGAATAATAAATACAAACCTCTGCAAACTCATAAGCTGCAAGGTCGACCATTTCCTTTTCACACCAAACTTTTGATCTAGGACCAATGGTCCTGCAAAACAATAAAACTTTTCAGCAACGTATTTGTGATACAAGGTTGTGTGGGAAAGTTGTTAAACACCCTGGTAATCTGATAATACTTTTCTTATAAAAGCCTCCTTCTGACTATGCAGTCGTTGAATATAGTCCATAATTATAATATCAAAAGCTCAATTACTGTATAACATAAGAGTATTTAAGGAACTTCCAGTTTTGCACATTTTTTCCCTGGGTCTTGTAAATTTCAAACAACTGTAAGTGTATACTCAACTCTTAACTTGTATTAATGATCGACATTATAAAGCCCCTCAACACTTTAACAATAAGTGCATTGGTTTCCCAGTCACTTTTAGTACACACTCATCAAAAGTGTCAAAGTACCGTACGTCTATAACCAAGGTTACAATACATTCATTTACTGTTCCTTACTGGTAAGCAGGCATTTTTAAAACCACACTGTCTTTGTCCCTATGTCTATCCCTAAACGTCTGAATCTCTTCACAAGTATGGCCTACTGGCCAGTCATGACTTAACTTTTAAATATTAATTTGGCTTGCTGTCCAGCACTAAAACACTGACCTGCTTTCCAAAGCACCAACTACAATAGCCAATAGGTAGCTAGGCATGGGGATCTTCTGTTCAAACTCGTGAACTGCTTTAGACGAGTCCTTAGAGTCGACTTGACTGCCCTTTTTTGCTGCACTCATTAGCACCGTCAGTTCTGCAGGAGCAGAAACCTAAATACAAATCACAGATTACAACACATACTAAAAATCTCGAGGGAAATCACCAAAGATGAAAACAAATTAATTAGAAAAATAAAGAGAATATGAAATTAATATAAATAAATGCTTTAAGGTCTGTGATTCGTCTCAATATATGTTTGACATTTGCAGCAAAAGACAAATATAATTCAGTAGTACTCACAGTTGCAGTGTAAGGCATCTTGACTCCTGGTGAATCCTGACAGGGAACCAGACTACGGGCATGTATAGGCTGCACAACATCAGAAGCAAAGAAAAAAAAACAAAAGTCAAAACGTGTCAGACGCAAAAACTAAAAGCTGACAAGCAACAAAAACACTTTAAAAACAAAATGAGCTTCAAAGGAGCACAAAACGTAGAAGACAAAAATGCAGGAAAGTAACGAAACAGATGCATCACATTTTATTAGACAAACAAACAGACAGCAGACATTCACACAGACAGACAGAAAGACAAGCAAATAGACAGACAGACATACGAACAGACAAGGAGACTATGACATAGTAAAGCCTCTTCTCTTAAATACAAATAACACTAAAAGAATAATTTGCAATACATGTAAGAATCGAGCGTATAACTGATAAAGCATTCTGACCTGACACTGACTAAACAGATACGGATGCTTCTTTGAGGCTGTCTGCTCTTGAGTCAGCCACTGCAGAGCAGTGCATAATGACGTAGTTTCATAGTCTATGGTCAGGTTTAATCTATTCAAAACAACAATAGATATTCTTAATGTGACAACTAATAAGTATTGCAGAATGTCTGTAAAACTGGTGTAACAACAAGCCTTTGAAATTGAATAAGCCACTACCTGGAAAATTCAAAACATCTTGTTTTTGTCTCTTATTTTATTCTTTGCTTCTTATGTTGTGCAGCATATACATGTCCATAGTCTGGTTCTCTATTCAGTTCACTGCTGGTTAGAAGAACCATCACTTTTTAAACTATTTACAAAATTATATGAATTAACCAGTTATGTACCAATTGGCCTATCCCGTATCCACACACCAGTTTGGCAAAATGTCCCTGCATCCAGCTAGGGCTCAAATCATCCAACCAACCATCAAAGAAACCATGCATCAACACTATCTTTGGTGTTTGAAATGTACTAAATGAATCACAGCTGTGTTTACGCTTCTTATTACATAGATAAAAGAAATAGATATATGATTAAGTTTTCTGTTATACAGGCAAAAGATATAGATACATAAAAAGGGTTTCTGAGACAATCAAATTAGGTCAGAGTAAAAAATTTAAATTGTGATTAAATCTTATATTATAATAAGTGTGCATACAGTTATGCATTCATGGTCATCATATTTATTTTTCACACAGCTTACTCAAAATCAAAAGCAAGTACAACTTTTATTAAATTAATTTTTTTATAACTCTCGAGTACATGTAATTTGAAATCTGAAATTGTTGACACATAAAACTAGTACATGTGTCCTAACTTTCACTACTGCAAGTACAATATAACTCTTAGTTCCTGAGACTAGACTGATGTCCTGTGCAAAAATTAATATTCCTTTTCAAAAATGCTAAAACATAATTTTTTTAAAATTTTATTATATCCTCAAACACTTGGATGACCTCTACCTTGATAAGCTATAGCTCATTTCAACAGGAATTTGGAATATACTAAATTCATTTACCATGTCCACAGTAACTCTACCAAATGACCACATACTGCACATGTATTAATATGTCAAAATTGACACACATACTGCATATTTGTGACAAACTGTGACACACGATTTATTTCGTAAAGCCTGCAGCAAATACTTACCACAGGTAGATAATTAATTCAAAGAAAATGAACTGTTAATCTTACTCTGTTTTTGAGTCTTCAGGCAGATGAATAGTAAGTGGAGAACCAAATGATAAAACACTCTTCCCAACTTCATACTTGACTGGTTTGCCACTGTCTTCACAGATGACATTTTTGATATTCAAATCTTTTGTATCAAGCACCTAAAATATCACAACTTGATCATAAAATCCAAACTCTGAAATTTTTCTTACCAAGCAATTTAGAAACTTTCTAGTTAGGTTTCAGTCAACCCAATAAAATTTGAGTGTTAGGCTTGTCATGGGGTTGAGCCATCCAAATAGTTGGTGACATCAGCAATGGTATCATGACACAAATTTATAGTGCAACTTTTTTAGGTACCTTACATAAACACTGCCTATGCTACGCAGGAGTGGAACAGGTGGAAAGTTCACCTTCCAGAAACTCTGAACAAGATGTCAACTGTCAGTTTGAGATAAAAATGAATTGGTTTGGTTCCATATCTGTGTGTTAGCCACCTGAGCCGTTTTAAGGAGTTTGGGGCCCTAGGCACAAACCCTAACCTTCAATGTTACCAGACGGCATGCCAACAAAAGAGCGCCGACAAAAGAGCCCCGACAAAAGAGCCGAACCCTCCCAAAGGTCCACTCAGCCTATCATGAGATGTAGGACGTGATGGGCGCCTTGCATGGCTGCCGTATACAGTTAAAATTCGACTCCTGTAATAACTTGTAATTATCCATTCATACCGAATTGTGATCATACTGCGTAATTGTCAGAATGAAAATATTAAAATAAAAAGATTATTATTATTATTTACATGTTTGCCAAAATATGTTGGTGAGATTCAATATAATGAAGAAAGAAACAATGTGTGTTAAGCTACCTCTGGGTCTCTTTCTCAAAGAGGATACATTCATTTTTTTCAGCATGTCATATCCACTTATTCTAACTTATTCTAACTGCATTTACCCTCTTCAGTCCACAACACTGACTTTAAATGATTTGCATAAATGACCTCATTTGCGCCAATGGCCTCTGCAAATGTAAAGCATTTTGACCCAAGGATTCTATATTAATATAATATAATTATAGTGTATATAGTGTATAATTATAGTGTATAATAGGTCCTTGATTTTGACCTAAGCATTATACTGTGACAATGACTTACAAGTTTGTTATTCAGATGTCGGCATTGCTGCACCTCCAAACAGTTTTTTGTGAAGTAAACTTAGTTACCGAGCTAATATTAAATCATGAAAAATTCGACAAGTCTATCAAAAGCAGCATCAAAAGTTCCGTGTTTCGAAGGCCACTGCTTACTTACGAGGTTCTGCGTCTTTGGAGATGATTTCTTAGCAGCTATTCGCACTCGTCCTGTGATGATTCGCTTCTTAAAGTCAACATCCCAATCCACATGGATGCCTGTCACTATGCATTCGTCTGGTCTGGAGAAGGAACTTGGGTCAGATGGACTTAGCCACTCCATTTCACTCCTTAAATGTTGTTTCGCTGCAAAACACTCGATACGAAAGTAATAAACACCGACTCGCCGGTTGTTACTCGTTTTATTCCTTGCTCGTTGGTCAAAGACCCATAATACACAGGACTGGACCAAAGATTTTACTGTTAAAATCTTTGGACTGGACACTCCTTATACAACGTCGTGATTTGTTTTTAAGCGATGATCGAGGTCGTAGGAAAATGCAGCATTCGGTAAATTAAATTTATAATATTTATGAAGGAAAATCGACGGATAATTATGCTTGCGAAATAAAATTTGCCCCTTGGAGATTTATAACAACGTATTTAATACCAGAAACAAGATTTGAAGTGGGGAGTCATCTGTGTATAAGTGTGAAACTTATTTTCATGAGTGACCATTCCTTTAAACAAAGATCTTTGCTTTAAATAATTATAGAATCCTTAGAATCAGGCTTAGATTCCTTGCTCGTTGGTGCCAGAGCCGTTGGCCAGAGCCTTGGTTGGTGCCAAAGATTTTAAGAAACTCACTCGCCCGGTGGCGCGTTGGATAAGAGCTGGCGAAGAGTGCGAGAGGTAGTGAGTTCGAGCCCCGTAGGGCGGATGTGCTTTGTAGGCTGCTATTAGCGCCGTTGTATTGCAGGCTGTCTGTTCTGTTAGTAGTTAACTAGTTAAGAATTGCATAATTGTACACTGTAATCATTCTGCGTTGTGTCAGTTTGAAATTAAACGAAGATTATTATTTATTAGAATCTTGGTTTGTGCCAGAGCCTTCAATAGATAGCTCTGGTTGGTGCTACCTAGGTTTGGTCCATTTTTGCTGAATTTGCTCTGACAAGCTCGGAGTTAAATTCAGTATTCTCTTTTCAACCTAGAACAGAAGTGAGCAGAGTGAAGCAGAGACGAGTTTGGAGCGCATAGCTGAACTGGAAATAGTTGGCAAATGTGAAGGCATATCCCCGAAATTTCTAAGCGCCGCCGAAACCGAGCCAGAGAGGGCAGCTTATTGTATTGTATTGTATCTATCAATTTGTATAGCGCCTCTCACAGTGCACACCAATCAGAGGCGCTCCCAGTGCGAAAGACCCAGAGAAAAGAAAGAAGTCTTGAGACTTCCACCAGACTTATCCACCAGCGTTATTTAACTACATGTAGTCCGCAAGAGTCAAGTAATTTGATCGATCGGTTTCTGTGCGTCACTGCAAATAGTGCAAAGCAAGGATTCTATATTAATATATTGTATATTGGTCCTTGAGTGCAAAGCGAAATTATTAATATATTATATTGGTCCTTGAGTGCAAAGTAAGATTTGGGAGGATCGAGCAGAGTTGACAATATGGTGCTATGAAAATGTTGGTGATGAAACGACAATTAACTGTCTTTATATAAAAAGCGCATTATGATAATAATTATGCTACACAATTTAACCATGACACACAATGACAAAATAATATGCAAGATAGAAGATTCGCGTTATTTTGTTCTCGCTGCTAACAACTTTTATCTTTAAATTATGAAATGTTAATAAGGAATTTGTAAGACCAAAGTCAAACAAAGACGTTATCAAAATACGTTTTTTATTTCTTGCAAGAAAATTATTATAAGACGCAACAGTTTTTTGTGATGCAAAACAAAAAAACTTTGAGAAAATGCTCTGATCACGAAGCTTAGCGCCACATAAGCAGTTGCTCATACGCATGTGAGTCAAGACCCAAATAGATTCTGTGTAGCATACATAGATATCGTTGTAACGAGAATTAAATGAATTAATTGCTTGAAAAATTAAAATGTAGAGGCCTATTATTTTGGATACGCATCATCTATTCCGCATTCTATTTAGTACGCAAGACTTACAAAGATTTCCATTGGTACCTTAGAAAAATTATGACAAGCATATAACTTTCAGAATTTGTTAATAAAGGTATATACTTTGTAAGAAAGTGAAGGATACATAAATTGTCGACCGTTTACCGTGTTTTTGGACACTTTATTGTAAGTGTTGTTGATGTCCGGTGGTGATGGAGCGCCGCTATGGCCGCCGTACCATTGGATTTAACAACAATGGTTTGGACGGAAAATATATAGATGTAGGCTTCGGTTTTCTCTAATTATTGGAATAAACTCGGTTGAAGAAACGTTTAATTAAGTCGCCGTAAGGACTTTGGATGGTTTAGAGACCGGTTATTCCGTAGTTTACGCTGCTAAATTATTTTAATGTCTTCAATGCCGAACTTGACGTTGGTAAGTAAGCAATCTACCAATGTCCGTGATAACTGTCATCAATCCAGCTTCCATTTCAGCAAAAGATTATTTGATCAATCGAATGGCATTCTATTAGTTTCATGGGCCGCAAATATAGGCTAATATACAGTATCTTTGGTCCAAGCATTGTAGTGCACCTTGATTGGTCGATATAAATGACACATGGAGTATAACTTACACAGAGATTCTGAACCGTTCTTATACGGTATATTTTGGCATGCTACGCGGAATGTACAATTTTTTCCATGTTTCCTAATGACGACACTAACCCTAACCCTGACCCTAACCGACCCTCATGATGCCTAACCGACTCTCACGATGCTTGACCGGGATCGGACACCATGTGGTCCATGAAACTAATAGAATGCCAATCGAATTTCTGTTTAAGCAGGAATTATTGTCATCTATCCAACTTCTATTTAACCAAGAATTTTTTCATCAATCCACCTTCTATTTAGGCAGGAATTCATCAATCCCATTTCTATTTAGTTAAAAAATGCTTAATTGATCCAGCTTCTATTGAAGTAAAGCCTTTGTTTCATCAATCCACCTTCTATTTAGGGAAACAATTATTTCCATCAATCGAGATTCTATTTAAGCAAAGAGTTAGTTTCATCAATCCAACTTTCATTTAGACAAACAATTATTTTCAGGAAGTTTTGGGGAAATTTTTGGTCCAAACACTGTTGAACATATACTCATGGGAAAGGCATATGCCAGTTCCCACGAGGGCATTTCGTAATTGATGCAGCGTTAACAGATTTGATGTTAGACTTCCTCAATAGTTCTGTGGCTGATGATGGACATCCCTCTCCTGTTGTTCTTTCATGTGGGTCTGCACAACTATGTGGGTCCGTTTTAAGAACCATGATGTCTGACTTGAAATTAATCTTCCAGCAAACTATGTGACCTCATGCAGAAATTGAAAAAGATGTTGTCGGAGTATGTAAATGTATTGACCTGGTAAAGCTGTCTGAGCGAATGAGCAATTTCCTTGTGCGTCTTCATGCTGTGCATGGTATGTTAGGTCTCTTTGCTGCAGTTGGCCACATGAACTATGTAGAGTTGGGAAGGCTGTATCTACAGCAGATGGAAGATTTAGCAGACACATCCATTCTGTACGAGCAGTTGCTACATGGCCATCACCAGGGGCGCAACCACGGTCCAGAAGTTGGGGGGGACCTACTAGAATGTGTGAGTGGGGTAGGGGGGGAATTGCGAGCGCCGAAGGCGCGAAGCTGCGATTGCCGAAGGCAAGAAGCCCCTAACGACTAGGGGGTATGGGGGCGTCGTAAGCTCCCCATCGGGGTCGGGGGCGGAGCCCCAGAAGCCGACGCAATTTTGAGCATTTGATGCCAAATGGAGTACATTTTGGGCTTTATTTACCTCAAATTTTTCACCGATGATTTCGATATAAAAGTACCTAATCCATCTAGATCTGTGAAAAATATTACTTTATTATATGAATAAACTGGAAGTGACAAGGGTTTAAGAGAATTGAACGGAAAAGAGTAGAATAAGCTCTAGAAGAGTAGTGTTTGTCAAAACTAGGAACATCGGCAGGGAGGAAGCCTGGACGGGTCATTTTTCTCAGAATACCGTTAAGGCGTTTATGTTCCCCTACAGTGGCAACAGTGGCGGCACCAGACACTTTTTGTTACCAGGGCATAGCCAGGGCAGTCATACAAGTACAATTTCGTTTATTACCATACCGCAACTTGTTTACAGGGATAATGGGTGATTTATAAGTCTATGCAGTCAGATTGAGTTAAATCTTAAAATCACCGAATAGTGCAGAGGTGATTTATGGCGCGTGGTAGCTTATATGGTGACCGTCACCATGTGCATCGTGACCATTTAATTTCGCGCTACCGCGCTCGCCATAAGTCGGCCCTCTGCACTATTATACTTGTCAGGTCAGAGGCTCAGATGGGCAAAGCCCTCTGAAGCTGAACGCTTTTGCACATTTGTAAAGCAAATTTTAACATCTCAGTAAACTTAGTAAAGCATTTAGGCCTACTAAAAAATACTCTTTTGGGTAGCATGCACAACAGTTTTCAAAAGCAACAAGTTCAACAAATAGAGCCATTGATTCAGGTAGGCCCTATTGTTTACGCATTTGCTCAAGTAACTCGTGTCATATGAGATGCAATTAAGCCTATAGGGGTTAGACGTTGATTTATGTGCAGTTCGCGTGTGAAATGTAGACTTTATTGTGGGATCCTAAGAAAGACAAGGGGTTGAACCCCTAACCTCCCCCGGGAATTCTCACCCTGGTGTTTGCTACTGACAATAGGCCTCCCGCTTCCATCTTCTTCAAATGGACTACTAGGATGACATGGGTCCTGAGATAAAGTCATGCTCTTAATTAAAGGAAGCAGATGCGATAGTGGAAGAAAAGTGTGCCCGATCAGTACCGTATATCGAAAGATCGGCCCAGCTTAAATAAATCACAGTCTGAGGTAGCAGTGGAACTGGAAGTAATGTCAATTTCCTCACCTCTAATGACGTCTATTTTCTACTTGGAAGTTGTCGGCACATCGGAGCAAAGTGAACTAATAGCTAGCCTATCGGCTTCTTCCTCCGCTGTATCTGCATTCTCCACAAACATCTGCAGCTGAAGGAATATCAGCACCTGAGGTTTGCATCTTAAAGAACAAATTGATGGAAGGAGTACCGACAACAGGAACCTCAATTTTCGACTTTCCTCTGCCCCTTTCTGAATGCCAGAACTGTACATACGTTTCAAGGGATTCATGGCTGATGATGATAATTTTCGTCTACGTATTATATTTAAAAGTAGGGGCCTACGGTAAACGAATGAATTATACCATGGCATGTACAGAGACACTGTAGGACAGAGACAGCGATTATATATATGACATATTATATATGTATGCATATATATATAAAGAGAGACAGACAGACAGACAGAGACAGACAGAGACAGAGAGACACGCTGGAGCAGAGTGGATGCATGCCTCAATGGAAGAATCATCACTCACTGCCATGGCCCTATATCGAGCGTGTCTCCATGTACAAACAACTGAGTGTTCGCTTCTACTGTGGTTCAAAATTCAAATTTTCCGACAGGTGATTGATAGACCACACATATACACGTCTGTGGACCTGCAGTTGTGTATCGTGTATCATGCTATAAAGCTGTATAGCAAAATTTTGGAGCCAAAATTTGGCAGGGCAACGACCAGGGCAAAGGCTTTTTTACCAGGGCATTTGCCCTGGCATGCCCTGGTGTAGTGCCGCCACTGAGTGGCAAATCCCCACCAAACAGAGGAGGCATAACGTAGCCCTGCGAGGATAGAAGCTCTAACAATGTCAAAGAGACGTTCACCGTGGTGACCGTGGGCGACCAAAACACGTAGCGCGAACATGGATTTTCGGGCTTTGCAGCATATTTTGTCCATGTGTGCCCCCAAAGCCAATCCGATCAGAGATAGTGACACCCAAAATAACCATCTCCTGGACCCGCTCGATGCCAGGGATGAGAGGAGGGAGGGCAATAGGTTTGGACCTCGGTCGTTTGACAACCATTTCTCTGGTCATAGCATGGTTTAATTTAAGATTGCTAATGGATGCCCATTGCCCACTTAGAGATATGGTCAAGTTCAGAAAGAGTGCTGTCAATGCAGGAAGCAGGGACCAGCTTGCAAGTAGCTATCGTCGCCATATTTAGGGAGACGGTTTCTACTGTATTTAGGTTTAAGGCTAGATATGGCTATGACAAAATCAGTAGGTCCAAGGCCAGAGCCTTGCAGTATACTGGCATTAATGGTACAGAGGGGAGAGATTGCAGAAGGCAAGAAGTTCCTAACGACTATAGGCGGTATGGGAAGCGTCGTAAGTCCCCCATCGGGGTCTGGGGCGGAGCCCCAGAAGCCGACGCAATTTTGAGCATTTGATACCAAATGGAGTGCATTTTGGGCTCTTGTTTGCCTCACAATTTTCAAAGTTGGAGGGAGGGGACCGTCCCAACCTGTTCGAAGTTGGGGGGGCAGCGTCCCGACCGTCCCAACCTGTTCGAAAGTTGGGGGGCAGCGTCCCACGGGTCCCATAGGGTGGTTGCGCCTATGGCCATCACAGCATAAGGCGCTCAGATTGCTTGTTTATCTCTTGACCTGGTCATCGAGCAGTCTATGATGAGAGCTTAACAGAGGTCATGAATTGCATGAAACAATTAGAGAAATATGGCTAAGTACTTTGACTGAATGTGCAACAGTGCGTGCAGCATTATTAAAAGTGACAGTTGCTGACCTTTGCATGTTGTGGTAGTCATGTCACGAATGAGATGTGACAGGAAAGACAGTACTGTGGTCAAACAGTATTTGTAGAGATATACCGGTAGTCCCTTCAGATTTTCAGATAAGAACAAACTGGTTAGCCTCTCATCGGGTGTCATTGTTTCTGCCAAATGCATGACAACTGGTGATGTGGCAGATGAAATTAGATTTGAAGCTCAGAAGAAATGGGACAACAAAAGCTTTGTTGATGTCTCATTTCTGAAGACAGACCAGGTTAAGGCAATGTCTCAGATGACTAGTGTATGTTCTGTCGATTCTGAGAAGGTTTCAGTAGACCCCAGCATGCTCTTCATTAGACTTATCCTGGTGGCAGAAAGGGACAACAGTGTGTGAGAATGTTTTCAGTATGATTTCACACCATACCCAATGTCTCTTTTCAAGGATAGTCTGATGCATAAACCAATAAATGTGTGATGGCTAGGCTTCAGGACCTTCCATTAAAGACCATCCGCATGCACCACGTATTGTCAAGGCTGCACATCTTGGACCTGAGAGACAAGTCGACGTTCACACCAAGAATGTTGGACCATAAGAACCATTCCTAGCTAACACGGACAATAAGAAGTCTTTCATTGTCGTGTTGATGCATTATTTACAAGAGAATGGCATTGCAGTCCATCAAGCACCTGAAGATTCTGATACTTTGATTGTGTCAGTGGCTTTGGACTGTGCTAGGCAGGGTAACATACCTGTTGCAGTGTTGGCAGAGAATACAGATACCGGGTATATATGCATTGCTGCTTTATCATAGAAGTCCAGATATACATGTCTGTTTTGTACTTTGTGTCCAAAGAAGGGCAGGGCTAGTAGAATGGTAGGTTGGAAATGCATAAGCATCAATTCCGTGCAGTTTCGGATAGGCTGCAAATGTATGCTTGTCATTCCTTCATTTGGTGGTTTTGACACCATGTCTACTGTTTTTGGCTATGGTAAAGGTAGTGTGTTCAGTAAGATAGCGACAGGGATGGCCCTAGCTGTCAAGGGTCAACAGTGAAGGTCACACTGTTATAAACAGTTTTAATGAAGTCCTTGGCCCAGGAAACATAGGTGTGAGAGAAAAAAATTTCTCTGCTATCATCAGAAATGCCAGAGTTAGCCACTGTTCAGTATTTCAGAAGTGGCCCTAATTGTTGTCGAGGGCCAACAATTAAGGGCACAATGTTATAAACAGTTTTGATGAAGTCCTTGGCCCAGGAAACATAGGTGTAAGAGAAAAAATTTCTCTGCTATCATCAAAAATGCCAGAGTTAGCCACTGTTCAGTATTTCAGGAGTGGCCCCAATTGTTGTCGAGGGCCAACAATTAAGGGCACAATGTTATAAACAGTTTTGATGAAGTCCTTGGCCCAGGAAACATAGGTGTGAGAGAAAAAATTTCTCTGCTATCATCAGAAATGCAATAGTTAGCCACTGTTCAGTATTTCAGGAGTGGCCCTCACATTTGGCCCTGTTACTCTTTGTACGTGGGCGACATTAATGTATCCTTCACATAGTCGTCTTCGGCATAGTCTTCCGGTTCCAACGATGTATAATTTTTGCTTGTCATAATTTTTCTAAGGTTCTCGATATTTCTAGCTGACTAATTCACTTTCGGGGATTTGGGTCGGCAAAGTTTTCTCGATATCGAAAGCACGCTTTGTAGAAAAATATAGAAAAACTGTTTTCCGTGTTCGATCGAGTTTTATCAGTTTAATCGCTTTCGCGGAATCGGAATTCGAGGATTCAGGTAGTAGACCCTCCAGGTTCTCTGGTAAAATGAAACTATTTATTCAATGTATGCAATTGCATACTCCGTTTTCTAATGGTTTGTTGATTTGAGTAACTGTGCTTCGTCGTTCTATCGTCCGAAATTTTATAAAGGAATAACCTTTATCGTTCTAGGCCCAGTTTGTATTTATATGTTCCAAATCCCGAAACCCTAGGTCGTGGATGTGTTCTTTTATGTTTTGATAAATTAACTTGATCATTTATCTATAGATTTTTATAAATATTACCCGATGTTATATATGCATAAAAAAAAAATAAACATTTGAATAGCCCTAATTTTCAGTATGTGGCCTCGAGACCGCATCGTGGTCTCACGCCGAAAAAATCTATGTCATGGTTTCAATTTACCGGTCTCGAATAGTCTTTAAAGGTGCGGTCTTGGTCTTGAAAAGGTGTTTTCGGGGAATCGGGGCTTTTGTCTGTGTTCAGCGTTTTGGGAACGAGGTGGATTCGGGTTTCGGGGATTTATCGAAGCTGACCCCAATTTGTATTTGACGTTCCAAATAGGCCTAGGTCGTGGGTGTGTTCTTTTCATGTATTGCTAAATTAAGTGAACATTTATAGCTTATTTATGATTATTATTTTAAAATGTTATATGCAGTAAAAATACATATAGCCCTTAGGCAAGCATTTAGTATCGTGGTGCATATATTTTTCTCATGAGTATCTTTAGGCGTCGTGAGAGTCGGTTAGGGTCAGGTTGACGCATTGCGTTTATGGTCTTGACTCTTGAGGCTTAGGTCTTGATTGGACAATGCGGTCCTGGTTAGGGTTTGGTGTCGTCTTTGTTGAAACACGTGGTCTCGGTCTTGGTCTTGAACCACACGGT
Source organism: Aporrectodea caliginosa (assembly GCA_020284085.1). NCBI lineage: Eukaryota > Metazoa > Annelida > Clitellata > Crassiclitellata > Lumbricidae > Aporrectodea > Aporrectodea caliginosa. Next base: position 876,558 of record JACEVL010000536.1, on the reverse strand, counting down.
CTTGGTCTCGGTCTTGGTCTTAGAATTTTGGTCTCGTGCATAACACTGCTTATTTTTAGTTAGTAATGTGCAAGTCTTATTTTAAATGATCACTTTGATGTTTGGCCTAATATTTCCATAGTTCCCATCTCACAGTAAAAACCAATACACAACCACCTTTGCAACATCAGCACACTACTTAGGGCCCCTGCCCAGTGGAATCTATCCCTTCAAGGGTGCCCATTGTTTCTGCACTTCTTCCTTTCTGAATCTTACTTATCCATGTATCATTCTCCGAACTTTAGAATCTCACACTTGATTCATTGTATAATATGTACAAGTTATCTTGAGAACAATAAATTGATTGATTGATTGTAAATGTAATTGAACATTTATATAGCGCTGCTCAAATCAGCAGCGCTCTCAACCCTCGTCAGCACCTGAGTTTGAGTAATTAATTAATATATTAATATATTAATTAATTAATTAATTAATTATATGTGTAACACACACATGGTCAGGAGAAATGCAGTTAGATATCCAAGTGCTTGAAAGCCAATGAGAAATAGTGAGTTTTGAGCTGCCTTTGAAGGAAAGAAGTGAATCTGAGTTATTGTATTGTATTGTATCTAAAGATTTATATAATGCGCCTCTCTCAGAATAACTATTCAGGCTCAGTTAAAAGCTCTCTTGATGAGCAAGAAAACCCGTAGTGATTGAAAAGAAACATCTTTAAAAGAGCGAGAGACCAAGCTGAGGAAAAAACTAGTCATTAGTATATAAGAGTTATGAAGAGAGTGGCAGTCAATTCCATTCCTTGAGGGGCAGAGGCATATGTACACCAATGCACTGAACCCATAACTGTTTTGTTTTGTGGCTCAGCTAAAAGACCCGTTCTTGGTTATCACAATCACGAGGAAGGATGTAAGGAGTTAGTAGTGACTGAAGGTAGGGAGGTGTGCTGGTGCTGAAGGCTTTGTAGGTCAAATTCAACAGGAAGCCAGTGCAGCTGATGTAGTAAAACTGAGGAGCTTGTTCGTTGTGGGACATGCAGAACTACCCAAGCTAAGGAGTTTTGGATGCGTTGCAGCCTGTTGAGTTCAAGGATGAGAGATTCACAAAAACTATATATATTCAAGGTATGTACACCAAAGTGCAGATATTCAATTGGTATTATAAAGAATATACTTACTTACGCCAACCCCAAACATCAATTCCAAAAACACCACTATATTGGCCGTAACCTTTGAAACTTCACATTGCATTGCCCCACTTGTTAACTTGGAGCCAAAGAAAGGAAAATTAGCATCCCCTTAATTCTCTTATTGTCTTGATATGGGCCCTAGTATCAGAGAAAAAGATGAGGATTGAGTGATATTAACAATGATATCTCAATAAAAAAAATTGATCAATTGATTGTATGTTGGGGAATTCTGATTAGTTAGCCTTTAATTGTTTGATCTAAAGAGGAGCTAAAGCAGTTCAGATCTTTTGAATCAGTTGTAGAGGATTAGCGGTATAAGCTTAGTTGCTGCAACCCAGAGTCTGAATTTAAAACAACCTATTGATATGCTGAGGTCATCACATGAAATATTTTGAACCTGTTGTGTCACTTAATTTTTCATAATGATTGTATATTTTCAGGATATGAAGAAGATTGAGAATGGAGAAAACTGGTGTTACAGAGGCGAAGGAAATGCGAGCATTGTAGCAGCATCTCTGAAGGTTGCAATATTTATTTCTGTTAATTTAGGATTCAGTTGTAAGTTTTCTCAGCATTTCTAGTTTAGCCCTACCTGTTTGCATCAGAGCATTTATATAGTACCTTTTCAGAGCCTGTTAACACTTAAATGACGAGAGTGTACTAAAAGCGACTGGGAAATCAATGCAGCTCATCATTAAAGTGTTAAAGTTGCTGAAACACGGCTATATACCAAGTTGCAATTAAAGATGAGGTTAAAATGTTTGAACTGTGGCAGATAGTTCCAGAAGGCTGTTACAGTGCATGAGACAGCATGTTGTTCCAAAGTTATGATATGAAACTGCAGAACTTTCCAGTTTTTAGGGGCCAGTTTGACACCTTTAGCAGTTTGGGATTGGTGTACTGGTATATGTAGAGGTTCTTGATGTAATTTGCAGCTGAACTGACTTAAGACTGTCACCATTATGTAGAATTTTGAATTTAATCATCCTGAACTGAGAGCCTGTGCAATGTCCATCACATGTGGTCCAAAATATGTGACCTTGAGAGACTTGCTATTCCTTTGTCACCACTACATCCAAGCGTGTCATTCTGAAGGAGTGAGCAAGGTCACAGTGGCATTATTGCGTAGGTTTCACTGAACGACCCTAATCTGATGCAGTCTGTAAAAGGACGACTTGCAGGAAGAGTTTACATAGTCCGCCATGGATAAATCTTTCATCTAGCAGCACACGATTTCGTGTATGATGTATGGTTCCTTGCCTGAGAATCCGACTGCTACCTCATTCACATGAGTACATGTGATAAATCGTATCAGTGACAAACTTTAGTGAGCTGTTTAATGGCTAATGCTTCATCTACAGTTTCTGGCATATGACGGCGATATATTGCCTGAAAAACTAAGATTTATTTCCCTTTGATGACACCGGCTGATTTTATCTTTTGATTTAAAACTCGCTGGATTTTGCAAGCTTAATTCCTGTAGGATGTTCATAATTTTGGTTTTGGAATCGACTATCCTTGATTCATAGCCAGTTCATTTGTAATGTTTCTGACTTTGTTGCTTTAAATAATAACTTTTGTTTTCAGGAGAATATTGTGTACAGAATTCGAAAAGAAGAAAATGACGAGACAAACAAGGTGCATTTCGGACTTTTGCATTGTCTTTTATGATCTCATTGTTGAGTTTTTAGATAGACTTTTCTACGGACACATAAACTAGACTGTCGAAAAACATCCATGCTAATTTTTAAAATATGGTGTTTTGTAAGTTTGGATGTTTGGTGCCCAAAAGCACTGTGCACTAGAAGATGAGTAACAGTGGATTAGTGAAGTATTATGTAAATATTTCTTGTAAGCTGTCATGTTTTGTAACTAACTTTTTGCACATGTTGCTAAGCATTTTATACTTTTATCTGTGCTTATGTTTCAGAACCTTCCAACTAAGTCTCCTTTTATTGGAATTGGCTTTGTTGAGAATGTAATGAAGGATTTTTTCAGTTCACAGTTTCTGGCTCCAATGGTATGCAACATTGTTTTTGATATTGTTTTATAATATTGTTTGATTATAATATTGTTTGTCATATTTTTTTGTAAAATTACCAGTACATTGAGTAACCAGTTTTTCTGTTTGCCTGCGGCCTTGAGGGTTAAGTGTTACCATGGGATTAAAAGTCTACATTGCAGTGTTATTATATTTTTGTCTTTTCAACTGCTTCTAGTTCATTCTCTACGGTTAATTAACTAAGTTGAACCAGTTTTAAGTATTTGCATTACCTTTTATTTACAACTTTGTCTGTTGAAGTCTTTGGCATATTTTAAAATGTTTTAGTTCATAAGCACTCAAAATTGTTATTTATTAATTTTATTTTTATGTTTTCTATTACAGAAGGTTGTGAAAGTACCAGATGGACTTGTTGAAACGATTGAGACTTCATGGAGAAAGCTGAGACCGGGTAATTGCGTTTACTTTGCTTTTCACCTGATTTTGGTTAAAATTCAACTTAAATAGGAACTTGGCTGTCATGAACTGCTAAGAAATTTATTTGCTTAGAAAACATCAAGATATTAGCTGGCTGTTGGCATGTCCCTCTCAGTCTAGAACTACTTGAGACATGTTTCATGTGTGGAAAAATCTGATTTGTCATCATGGTGTGTGAAAAACCCTGTGAATGCATAGTTAGAATTTACTTACCGGTAATCACTTGGCTAAACTCAACACTAAATTAGGGAATTTAAACTGTAACATTTTCAAAACTTCTGTCAAAGTCACAGACATCCAAACACAGCTTCAGTTGTTTTGATAAACTTTAGCATGTCTAATTCTCCATTTGACATTAGTAGCTGTACTTGTTAATGGCCTCTTAGAATCACCATGAAAGTGAGCAACATGAATCATAAAAAATCACTACTTGTGTTGTGCACATATTACAGTTTGGTCATGAGCAGAAAAGCAGTAGATGTCTAGTGATGATGATAATACGATGGCACTGAACAGTTGTGCCTTCTGTAGGACTTACTGTGTGGATGACAAGAAATATCTTGTTTTTCTTAATTCATGTCTACTTAGAGGAATGACAATCATTTGAAAAAATTTTATTCTTCAGGTTTTCGACTTTCTAAAAGTGTGAGTTTTGAAACAGTGGAAGCCATGGAAATGCCTGACCTCTGCTTCCATTCCCATTGTAATGCAGATCAGTCTGTGAAGCCAACATATTCTTTTGAAATTAAGGTAATACATTTGTATGGGGTGAATGATTAAACATTTATATGCTGCTGTGCATCAAGACATATGCATGTTAATACATATTGCACCTGAATGCATAGATTTTATGCTTCATGAATGTCATAGGTCTCTTGTCTGCATGAATATCGATACTTAGTGTTCTAGTTTGATGCCTGGATATTTCTTCAAGCTCTTTGGTTTATGTTTGGTATAATTCACTTTGTTAGGAAAGGTAACAAACCATCGACTGTTCTGCAGGCCAATTGTTTCAAACTTGTACCATATGGTGTTGTGTGAAAAAAGTTAAAAAACCTCTACCCATTGTATGATTGACAATATTTATGCTCAGTTTAAAGTAAGAAAATTGAAGTCTAAACTGTGACTGGCAATATTTAATGTTCAGTTTAATGTTCTTTGTGGAAGAATTTGTTTTATTATGTAGACAATGCATCTTTTGTCTGTAACATGTGTTAAATTGCAACTGAGTTTGCCACTAACTTTTTGCTGTTTTAGCCTAAATGGGGACTGCTGCCTGTGACTGGCAGTATAGCAGATGTAAAACGATCCAACTGTAGATTCTGCATGCACCAGTTCCTTAAGGTAGCTTCCAAAGCAGTCTTACTGATATATTCATTCATTCATTCTTCGTTTATTGAATCCCAAAAATCAGTAAAATAAAAATATAGACATGAAACATTGACATGGGTATTGAGAAACAACCGGTAGACCCAGAAGGAACAGAGTTCCGCTTGAATAGGGTCACCAAATTAAAGGCAGTAGAGATGGCGACGAAGAACAGTCGTCTTTCTAATTAAACATGCATTTACAACTTACATTGCTGTGCTTCTTCTGTTTCAGTTGTGTTGCAGTTATCTTCTGTGATGTGCATTTAACAGATAGGCTTTATTGGCCATTGGAATGGAAGTTATTTTTTAACAGATTATATTGTGTTTAACAATCATTATGTTATTATTATAAGTTGATTTGTTAAGTAAAAGTAATGTATGTAAACACACTCTGAAAAGAACCTAAAGAAGCTAGGCACTGCTAATATGAAAAAAATAGACAGGTCTTCAGCATCTTTTGAAAGCTCTACAGCAATATCATGATCATGAAGTACTGCAGGTAGTGCATTCCAAACTGTTGGGCTGGATACCATGAATGTCATTGCTCTGACTTGACCATTTTAGGTGTGTGCTACATCTAACTAAATCTTCTTGTGTGGAATATGTTTTAGCTTAAGATCATGTCATATATGTGCATACCTTAGATTCAGATAACCACAGTTAACAAAAGAAGCAGTCAGAGCTGCCTACACAGAGGTTTTGTATTTGGACCCTTTTGTCTTTCAATCTTGTCTTTTGTCTTTGCAGCTGAAACAAGGACAATGGTCAAAAAAGAGTTCCTTCTGTCCTATCGACTTGTTTTCTGGGTAATGCAACTCGTTTCACATCTGATAACTGGATTTTCTGATAATAATGTTCAGTATTGAAAAAGTCCAATCCGGTGTAGAGGAAGGAGACAAGATTTGGACAGTTGCCCCACAGCTGTTGTTAACTCGTTATTATTTCAAAAATTCTAAGTGATTAGAATTAGCTAAAATTGCTAATCAATGGATTTTTTATTTTAGTTAATTTTAGTTACTACTTAGAATTAGGCTATCAGCAAAATTGTGCGTATTAGCAGGCCACAGCTAATAATAAAAATATCGCATTTTTTCGTTCTCATTTATGTCGAATCGTCCATATTGCACTTGATTAGAATTAAAGCTTAAAAATTGCTAATCAGTTATTAGAATTGGGATCAGGCAACAGTTAATTGATTAGAATTAGCTGATTATCTAATCTACTAGAATCTAATCTGAATTAGTTACCCATCTCTGCAGCAAACCTTATAACTTCTAGCTTCTCTGTCTTTCAATCAGAGTAAATTAACCTCAAATCCGCTGAACAATTGGTCTTTGTCATTTGTGCAGGTGTCATATCAGAATGAAATCTGCTCTGCATAACTTATACACCTGTCCACAGAACAACTTCTGCATTTTCAAGGTATGTTCTGTTTTCTCATTTCAGCTGTTGTTTATTTTCTTGTGCAGAAAAGATTTGAGTGATAGAACTGTAATATTTGGCTACTGCACCAGAATACCAGTAGCACCTTGTAAGAACCTTGCAAAGGCAATAAACTTGCCTTTTAGAGCAAAATGGTGCAACTTAGATATCTTCGTGTAGATCAGTCAGTCTAAAGTTCAAGCCGTAGTGTCTAATCATGACCACCCAACTGCTTAATTTTACTTACTATAGATTTTTGAAAAACATGGGAAATCATAGTTGAAGATCATGATTTTACACACTCATTTTTTAAAGGTTAGTTTAATTTGTTCACTAAAAGAAACTTACAAAACTAGTCTGCCTGCCTAAAAGTTTTAATGAGACTGGATTCAATCAACACCAGGGTTTTGAAAAGTATGATGTCTATGATTTCTCTTTGGTGCAGAACGGACAACGAATTTGGAGCAACCAAATAGCTGAAGAAAGGCAGGAGTCTGATCATGGTGAAAGCACGGTGAGACCAATGGTGAGACCAATGGTGTGAAAGACAAGTAAGTGTTTCTGTGTTTCCACCGATAAAATGGTTGTTTAATGACGTATTCTGTATGCAGGAAAATATAAAGCAAGCTATGCATACATCTTGACATTTGTTGAGCGACTTATAGGAACCTTTTATATGATGGCTATTAAGGCTTGAATAACAGAAAATGTTTCAACTGGCAGGATATCACTCACTTACAGATCCAAACCACTGGTGTCTTGACACTGATTGACAAGTATACGGGTTCCTGGTCGACGCTATGCTGATGTTAAGGAATCCATAAATGATCCATAAATGACGACTGGATCAAACAATGAAGACTTTTCCATGAGAATGTACTAAAAGCGACTGGGAAACCAATGCAGCTCAATGTAGGGTCCATGTTCCCAATTTCATGTGTGAGCATTAGCATTATTACGAAATGTGTTGAACATTTTGGTGAATATATACTTCATTACTAGTTTTCCATTTTGTATTCACCCCAAAGAACCTAGTAATGTGCTTTTTATACGTTGCTTGAATTCAGTTGACTAAACCATCTATTTACCTGTAAATGATTGCTTTCATTGTTATTGCTGTACATTCAAATTTAATGATGATGACACATACTAGATGATGATAATGACTTAACAGGTTGATGGATGAGTTGTTAGATGTGGTGATGCAGTGTCTTCTGTATCCAGCCAAGGATTCTGTATCAAATGGCATTAGTCTAAATCAACAACGGCAGCAGTGCAGTTCGTCCTCATGTGGCCACGTTTGCGATCAAGGTGAGTGGTTTGTGGTCTCCTGAAAGCGTGAGATTATTTAGCAGGTCTGGCAACATCGTGGGCTGCTCATGATCTCTACAAAACAGTGTGTCGACTTGGGATTGTATGGCAGTGAAGTTTCTTTTACCATACAGAAACGAAATAATAATAGTACTCAAACCAGTACTCAAATCGACAAGCGCAGTATGATTACAATTCATTGTGAACGAATTATCACAAGTTATTACAGGAGACGAGTTTAACTGTTTACAGCAGCCATGCAAGGCACCAATCACATTCCATTAGGCCTACTCATTTACCAATGCTGTCAAGCGAATTATAGACTGAGTGGACCTTTGGGAGGGTAGCGAGAATCGATCCCTCTTCCTACTGCTCTTCAGGCCAGTGATGTTACCATTACTCTATGGACCCCACCCATTAGTGTATGGAGCCCATTACTCTATCCACCCATATAGACTTATGTGTTGTGGTTGTGTCTTATTGTAACATTAATGCTGAAATTCATTTTACCTTGGAAAGTTGGGTAGGATTTTACGATTTGGCCCAGTACTCTACCATCAAAGTACAAAGAACTTAAGGTGTTGCAAACTAGACCACGTACCTGATATTGACTATTTGAAGAAATTGGTATTTGTTTTGAGTAACAATTTAAGCATATTGCAACTATTTGTTTTGAGTAACAATTTAAGCATATTGCAACTGTTATGTTTCTTGAGTTAACAAGAGGGAATTGTTGATTAGAGTTAAAGTTTGAGATATTCACGATCAGAAGAACTACGAATGCAAAATAGAAATCTGAGCAGTTAACTTTTAAGTTTAATCTGCGGCTAATATCACAGCCATGTGCAAGAATGTTTGTAACAAATGAGATGTGTATTTTAGTTATTAGAAAATTGTTTTGTATACATGTAAATTGTAAATAAATTTTATCTTCTTGTAATATTATCACTTGATTAATAGCACCTGTGTGGTTTCTTTCAGGTTGTTGTAGTTTACCAGCAGGTTCTTCACTTTCTGATCTGTTGAGAGTTCAAAGTCTGGATGATCTTGATAACGAATCTCTTTCTGCACACTTTACGACTGTTTCTGATGCATTTCGTACAGATCCAGAGCTAAGGTGAGAAAGCATTCAAGTTGACTGAGCCTTCAGTTCTGTAGGGAGCAATTGTAAAATGAGCAGTAGGACAGATGGGCGCCTTGCAGGCTGCCATACAGTTAATTTCGACTCCTCATTAAATTCATTCGAAGAATTTATATAGCGCCTCTTCAAGGAGCCTACTCAGAAGCGCTCCCAACCCAGCCATGGTTAAACATAGAAGACTTAAGCAGTTGGCAGAAACAGGCAGCTTTACTCAAATCATGATGCTTAAATGTTTTTATATGCCTACTGAAGTATATCCCTCCTATTGCAATTTATTTTCTGTCACTCTGCCCTTCAACTTCCATATTACGTTATCTTTGGCAGTCACATCAGATATTGTAAAATAATAACAATATTTGTTTATTAATTCAAACTGACAAGTATGCAGTTAGATTACATGCTATAGTAGTAACAGATAATAACAACTTTAATAGGAGTCAAATTTAACTATATGGCAGCCTGCAAGGCGCCCATCTGTCCTACTGCTCATTTTGCAGTCAGCCCTAGGAAGTGGAAAACTGAGTAAACCATATGGGGCTAGTGGGTATCAAACCCGCGTCCTTCTGATCGTCATGCCAGCATGTTACCATTCAACCATCTAGCCGCCATTAAGGTTTTTTGGTTGCATTTTAAGAGGTCATTTTCTGCAGCTGAATTATGAGAATTTGGAATCCATGTTCTGACTTTTCTCAAATTGTGCACTGTACCATTTTGAGCTATATTTTTTACACACTTTCATGCGATCGAATGATAGTTTAAGTTTTCGTCATTTTAATTATAACGCTACACGTATATGTGATGCGACATATGAAAAGGGACCACAACGCGGGATTTAGTTACTGAGATACAGGCGTTTGAACATGGTCACCCATCAAACTATCGAAATCGGGTTTTCACTGGCATTCGCTAGAGGGCACCTCAATCTATCAATGAAGTAACATAGTTTATGAAAATTGAATATTTGAAGTATTTCTCTTAAATTTCAAACGATCGCAGGTAAAAGGGACCACAGCGCGGCAACACCATTCTCGAGGTATTTATATGGCAATAAGATATTTTTAAAGCTGGTTTGAACAGCTATCATTTTTAATTTTATAATAATGCGCTAAAGAAATGTGATACCAGTCTATACTGCGTTATTTTTTCTATGTTTTCGAGTTGGAAGAGTTATTGTCAGATTTAATCGATTTTGAACCTCTTCTTTGTATAAAAACGATTAAGTTCAACTTTAAACATCGTTCTAACAGGTATAATTACATGTTTATTATTGCCGATCATTACTGCTAGAATTCATTGTGCTACTGTTTTATTTCGGGCTGAACTATGATTTACGTCCATCTGCGTTTTATAGTCCCTTAGGGCCTAACTAGTTGTCGACATGAGTAATAATACCAGTCTTTCTCAACTCACTGAAATGGTTTAAATTCCAGTTCATTGCATCGCTTGACGAACACAATGACTTTAAAGCATAATAATACTGCTGCTTAGAAGCAACTTAACTATTATTATTACTGGTTTCACTTAACTATTATTATTACTACAGGTTTATGCTGTTTATTTGCGGTTTATTGATTTATTTTGGAAATGTGTAAATTTTCTTCGTATAGCAAAAAGTCAAAAGACCAGTACTATGGAAAGTAAAGTGGCCAAATTACTGAACTCGTTTGGTGGAATTTCTGGGTCAATGCCGGCAGAGGCAACAGATGTAATCATGGATTATTTCTGTGAGATGGGTGACAACTCTGAAAACGACAGTGAAAGTGACAGTGATGATGGATTTATACCAACTCCAGCTTCCACTAGTTCTGCTGACACCGTACAAACTCCGGCATTTAACAAACCTCTCATCGGAACTAGCATGATATCAATCGACATCAGCCTACAGATGAGCTTCATAACAAAGAAGATGAAGCTGTTAACCAGTTCATTCTTGATGGTTGTGGATGTTCTCAGCTTTGCCATGATAAGTTTTCCAAAGATATGTTGTTACATTCACGCTTGGATTGTCAAGCAATGGATTATTATGACTCTGACCACGTCAACCACTTTTTAAAGCCAGTTTTGGTACTTTTTTCCACATTACAGCTGGAGATAATTTCAGATTATCATTTGACAGCCAGATTGTTCATTTATTGGCCACTGACTTATTGCATTTGTGTAGGGTGACATTTTCATTTTTTTCAGGAAAAAAAGCCATTTTATGGCAATAAAACACTGAGAAATTTCTTTACTGCCTATTATTTGACTCAAGTGCTGGACTCCGTTATGAAGTATATGCTACACTGAGCTGAAATAAATGCTCAGCTGTATAACTTCCAAGAAATGGATATGCTGTGGGCATTCTTAACTTTAAATGATTTTTACCGAAAATCGCATATTTCGGGTAATTCACGTTCTAAAATCTACAGATAAATCAATTTGACTCCCAGCATGTAACATTATAATATCATTATTTTCAGAATTTTTTGCTGAATATGGTGGTATGAATAAGTCCAATACCTGCTAAGTGGTCCCTTTTCATATGTCGCATCACATATACATGTACTTGCTGAAGCATAACAGTGTACGATTATTTTACTTTAGAAATTTATGGAGAAAAGCTGTTTGGCTAAGTAACATCCTGTGAAATTCTGCTTGCATGTAGAGAATATACTGTGTATATAAAAGTTCTGTTACTTTCAACTTGTCTCTAATATTATTTATCTTGCACATCTGTCCTCATTCAATGAATAGGTAAAAGTATAAACATGGAGATTTGATATGAATGAGGTTGAAACTAAATGGCATGCTAGCTGAATGGCATGCTAGCAGAATGGCATGCTAGCTGAATGGCATGCTAGCAGAATGGCATGCTAGCTGAATGGCTTGCTAGCTGAATGGCATGCTAGCTGAATGGCTTGCTAGCTGAATTGCTTGCTAGCTGCTGTTGTTATTTTGCACAGGAATGGCTCCGGTATCGATGGTCCTTTCACTCATGGTTGGCTTGAAGCTCCTCCTCCTCCTGGTGACCCTTTAAGTACAAGTGTTGCATTTAGCATCTACAAGGTTTGTATGTGTTTATGTAGAGCTGGACATTCCTGGAGTGCCTTTTGGGCATCTCATAACGGTGTTTCACTGTAGGTGTGCAAAAGAAATGAAAAATTTTACTTAAGTTTTAGAACTGTGCATTGTAAATTGGCAAAATAATAAATCATATTTTTAAAACATTGCATCTCCGAGTTGGGGGTAAAGAAGGGTTCACTGTAAATTTGAGCCATGGTATTGTAATATTCATCCATAGGTAAGGTATGAGTTTTTGTTTCTTAAATGCTCCTTCGGTTGACAGAGATATGGTCCTGGCATTAAAAGATTTCATTGATCAACAAGCGGTTCAAAGGATCATTCCATTAATCTGACAAAATATGTCCAAACAACAAATATATCTATGCAAGCTTCATGGGTAATGACGTATTGACACACACCAAGAATCAAATCCCGTTCACGGAGGTGAAAGGCAGATTTACAAAGAAGTGGCATTTTCATCTAGGCGATGCCATTGCCGAATAGCAGGAGAAGACATAATTAATTAATTAGGCATGGATGCCTGATTGACTGATGAACAGCCTAAAAACATTGCTATTTCTATACTTTTTGTATTTGAAGATGAAACAGTTCTTGGTCTCAAGATCAGCAAAAGATTGTTCATTCATCATTTCAGTTCAGGAAGCAGATTCTAAGTAAGTTTCATTTTGTGGAGTCTCCATTATACAAAGCAGTAGTTCATACCAAATGCACTGCTTCAGGCAGTGTAATGTGATGTAGTTTGAAATAATTGAATACCAGCACCACTTTGGGAAAGCAAAGCTGATTAAGTCAATATAGCTAGGCATTCTAGTTTATGTTTAATTTTTTTATTATCTCCCTAGAAATTTAATGCATTATTTTTGTAATTCTGGATTGATTACTTTTATGATATTTCTATGATGTTTATCTCCATTAGTTGTTTATGAACTGGAGATTTTGACATTTTGTGGCTCAAAGATAATAAAAACGGAAATTCAGATTTTGGTGAATAGATTCAAACTCTATTTTTGAAATGTTTGAGGTTTATACAATTCATTAAAAAAATTTAAGATAATCTAAAGCAGTGCTGTCCAACCTTTTTGACACCGCGGGCCACCGAAGAAGTAATTTTTGAAGCCGAGGGCCGCACCAATCAACTCAAAAGCAGCGACTAAAATTTATTGAAAATTATTAACTGTATTATAATTAATTATGGAGTTATCATAATGAATGCGTCTTGGGAACTGGATTTTGTGTACACATTGTCAAATGATAAGCCAAGTTACGAACGAATAGCTATGTAAGTAGGCCTGGAGTGACTGTCTTTTACTTAATTTTAACAGAAATTGCAAATATTTAGCGAGCTGTGGCGGGCCATTCAGAATCTGCCGGCGGGTTGCATGCGGCCCGCGGGCCGCGGGTTGGACAGCACTGATCTAAAGGATGCTACAGCATGTAATAGATAGCTTTCTCGGCTTCTGTTTTCAATATTAGCTTTCTTGATTTCTATTTTCGATATCTTCTTGACTTTTGTATGTCCGCTGTAACTTGTTATGATTAGTTACCTAGAAAGCAATAACAACTTAGCAAGTGAATAATGTGTTACCATAAGACGATTTGGACACACTGTGCTTTCTCATGCATAGGACCATCCTTTTGAAATATTCCTGCACTGAACATTTCTATGCTGTGGCCACAAACAGCTCAAGAAACATTCGCGGTTTATCTTAACTCATCTGTGTTACATAGCCACATTTCAGCGCCTATTCATCATTCATATACATACATACGTGCGACTCTGAACTTTTTCATTGTGTCTAGATTTAAGATGCATGGCAGTGATATGTTTGGGAATATTATCATATCTTAGGTTTGTCTAATCTTTGGCTTAATGGGAAAGATAATGTGATGGACATGTTTTTTTTTACATTTTAGCACTACATTGCAAGAACCCCTTCCAGCAAGAACATTCTTTGTAACGAGTGCCTTGGGTGTGAAATACTTGTGCTGCGTCTCGGTCATTGATCTTGATTCCAAGTCTTTCGACAAGGTTCCATTTTATATAGATGAGGACGAATCCGTGGTAGACTGTTTCCTGAAGTCATCGTGATTTATATTTAGTTTGAAATGTATTGAACTGAATATATAGTATTGTAGTCACATATTAAGAATTTGAATAGGTTGGTCATGGATTCAGTGTACATACCAGATTAGATTAGAGGTTAATGTATAAGTTATGTTTTTGTACTTCCTGCCAATATGGATCTGAAGATAAGTTATCTTGGTTGTCGTCAGTTATTTTATGTGTATAACTTTTTGATTTGTATAGTGGTATATTATGATGCCTTTGTTGACCTTCAATCTGATATAATGAAACTTCTCACAAGTCGAGAATAAAAACTGGTAGTCTATACACTAAAGGCTCAGTTGTTCAGTGTTTGGTCTCCAAGTCCGAATCTGATTACAGTTATCTAGTATGCCTTTTGATTTCAGAAACCTGGTAAAAAAACTGGTCGTAAGTTCGTGATAGCAATACTTTATGATCGGGTGCAATTTACAAAACTCAAGTTTTAAAGAGTTTCTTAAAGTCCACTGTTTCTCAAAATAGTTTTATTTCAGCTGCAGATAGAAAGGTTATCTAAGATTGTCCTTTGAAAAGTTAACGGATGATACTGTACAAACTGGCTAGAAGTTTACTGATATGGTTCTAGCAGTAGCTTGTTAACGAGGTACTTATTGATGTATTTTGAGTCGTTATGCATACAGTGCGTACACTTGTTCTGACTATCTGGCTCATTAACGAACACTGTCGGCCGTTTTAGCCATTGTCTTGGATCTCTTTTTCTCTCCAGGTAAGTAGAAGCCTGCCTTTCGCTCGGCTGAATTCTCGATTCTTGGCAGTTCATTGTCTTTGAGACTTGATGCTCTGTCTGATGCCGTGTAGTTTTCAAACACATACCCAAGATGTCGACTCTTCTCCAGGTACCGGGACTTGACCTTGGAGTGGGAAAGCTCTACCTTTGCAATCTGTAGCTGTCGCTGGGTATCGCCGAGCTGCCTGTCCAGAATGCGTGCATTGTCCTGTACCTTTTCCAGGTTTGTTGCCAAGACCTTGATGGTGTGGTCTCTTCCTCTGATCTCGTCATCGTACTGCTTCTGGATGAGCGCGAGTTGGTCCTCGAGGCTTTTCAGTTTCTGTTCGTCGTCCTTTACTTGAGATCGTGAGTTCTTCAGCTGTGCTGCCAGTCTGTGGATGGCCAGTTCTACCTCTCGATCGAGCTTTGCGGTTGGATCGTCGACTGCGATCATCTCGAGGGTTCTCTCCTTTTCGTCCTTGAGCGACTGGAGTTCGTTAATACACAGTAGCATCATGTGTTTGATGTCTTCAACCGCCACTTCGAATCTTTGCAGGAGGGGTTTACCGCTGTTGCTCTTCCTTTCCTCGTTCCTTGAAAACAGCGGCAGCCTGTCTGACTTTGCTGATTTCACGGTTCCGTACAGCTTCTTCCGCTGACTTTCGTTGTACAGCTGCAGTTTCTTCATTATTTCTGTGATCTGCTCGTCCTTCTCCCTGCTTGCCATGACAAGGTCTTCGACAGCCTGTTGCGCCTTTTCGAGGCTCCTCCTCCATATTTCCTTCGCACACTGGGCACGTACTGCAATCAGCATCTCCACCTTCTTCTTTTCTCTCTCAGAAATTCTCTTGGCCCTGCCAAAGTGCTTGTATACGATTTGAGAAGCCTCCCTCTTGATTGTGTCGTCAACTAGCAGATGTCCTTGTTCGGCGATTAGTTCCACTCGCAGTTCTTCACTAATTGACGGATGTTTGAGGTCCAAGAAGTTGCAAAAGGCTTGAAAAGCCTTCTTTTCAAAAGTAGACCTCATCAGTAAATCCAGATACTTTGACATCTTTGCATAGTTTGTGGTCTCGCTCTGAAAAGTACAGAAATAACAGCACAGTACATTAAACTGCTATGGTTTTCCATTAATTGTTGACAATTGTACTATATTGAAATGGCTGACGAGATCAATTTGATTTGTACAGACTTAGGTTTCATTCTAAAAATAGTTTCACTAGCTGTGCTTGGTCATTACTGGTGACACCTAATGACTCATATGGTATTGCTACAGATAATACATATTATTTCACTAATAGTGGATGAAATTATGTCATTTTAATTGCAGCTGTAGTTTGTTTGCCAGGAACTAACACTGTCAACCGGTAGAGTTAGTCAGACACTAAGAAATGGTGATAGGCTACCTGAAAAGTTCATAAACGAGTTTTAAAAAACGAAATAGAGGAAAGCAATTTCAACTAAGAAATGCACATTATTAACTAAAAATCTAAACCAGTGACAAAACTTTCATCCAATAAAACGGTCTCTACTAAAAAGGAATTTGTGTTCCCATTCCCTGTACGAATGCTACAATTAACCTACAAAAACATGTTATCAGTTTTTCAGTTTTCATTATCGCTTGCCAGTGGAGGCGCCAGGATTTCAGGTTTGGGGGCTAAAGCTCCAAGCCCTTCCCTTTTGTCCCCTCCTCCCTGTGATTTGCAGTGATTTTCCACTTTTGGGGGGGGGGGTGGCTGAGCCCCCCCTATCCCCCCTGGCGCCGCCACTGTCGCTTGCGTCCACCAAGGTTATGAGCAGCTGGCAGATGTCAGATGATCGTTGCCTAGTAGAGAATAACTGATATTAAATATAAACATTAGTTCGTCATTATGATAGTCAATTAATTATTTATGGCGAATCCATGTTGCTTTTTGCGTGCTATTGCATAACATTGCGCATGGAGTAGGCTGACCGACGCCATTTTGGTAATGGAAACGCTTCAAACAACCTCACTCATCCATTCCAGCTCCTCCAACCCTCGGCACCTCTGGAGAGCTGTCAACTCTCTTCTTCATCGCAAATCCTCCTCACCGCTGCCAAGTTCCATTCCCTCCCCGTCTATCGCTGTTACCTTCTGCTCATTCTTCTCGGACAAGATCTCATCCCTTCGCTTCACGCTACAGTCTCTTCTAGATTCACACTCCCATAGCACTGATCCACTTCCCTCTCCAGACCCTACTCCTCCTGCCTCCCAGTCATCGCTCTCAATCCTCTCTCCTGCCTCTGAAACAGAAATGTCACTCCTATTAAATTCTCTTCCCAACAAACAATGCGAACTAGATCCTATCCCCACCTCTCTTCTAAAAGACTGTGCCTCCGTCCTCATTCCAGTAATCACTAAAATCATAAATCTTTCACTCTCTTCTGGCAACTTCCCAATGGTCTTCAAGCAATCTCTTGTTACTCCACTTCTGAAAAAATCAAATCTTGACAAGGAAAACCTATCTAATTACCGACCTATCTCCAACCTTTCCTCTCTATCTAAATTAACTGAACGAATTGTCCTTTCCAGGCTAAACGATTACCTCTCTTCTAACTCACTCCTCAACCCCCACCAATATGGCTTCACTAAACACCACTCCACAGAAACTCTACTCGCGTCTCTGTACAATAAACTGGTCTCTGCCGTCAGCCATCAGCAAGTCTCCTGCCTCTGTCTCCTTGACATCTCTGCCGCATTTGACACCATCGATCACAGCCTCCTTCTTCATCGACTTTCATCTTGGTTTGGCGTCTCTGGTACTGCTCTATGTTGGTTTCAGTCCTACTTGTCTTCCAGATCCTTCTCTGTTAAAGCATCCAGTCATTGTTCGCAACCCCTCCCGCTCTGCTGTGGCGTCCCTCAAGGTTCCGTCCTGGGCCCACTGCTCTTCATTCTGTACACCACACCATTAAGCCATCTCATAAAATCCTCTTCTGTTGACCACCATCTCTACGCAGACGACACCCAACTCTACATATCCTTCTCCCCCAGCTCTTTTTCTACTTCCATTGCAAAACTACTCAATGTGGTTAACCTAGTCTCTCAATGGATGTCGTCCAACCTGCTTTGCCTCAACCCTTCCAAAACAGAATTCATCATCCTCGGCCTTCCTGACCAAATCAAGAAAATACCTGACCTTTCAATACACCTATCTACTAACTCTTCATCTCTTACCTTCACCTCTGATGCCCCTGTCCGCAATCTTGGTGTTACTTTTGATCCACATCTCTCCTTCTCTAATCACATCTCCAACCTCTCGCGCTCCTGCTTCATGCACATTCGTGACCTCCGCCGCATCCGACCCATGCTCGACTTCAAAACTGCCTCCACCATTGCTACCTCCATTGTCCACTCAAAGCTCGACTATTGCAATTCCCTCTTTCTCAACCTTGAAGCCACCCAACTAAAGCGACTGCAGCTCATCCAAAACTCATTAGCCAGAGCCGTCACCAGAACGCCCAAGCATCATCACATCACTCCAATCCTCAAATCACTCCATTGGTTAAAAATCCCAGAGCGAATTCACTTCAAAGTCCTATCACTAACCTACAACTCCCTACAACACTTCCAGCCCAGATATCTTCGCGAACTCTTCACCATCCAGCCAACCCGTTCTCTGGAACGATCGATCTACCTCCTGAATTCCGCACTCTTTCGGTTCCTCCACCATCATCGCCAATCATCCACCATCATCTGCCTCAGGCTCCTCTATCCATCACCCCCAAGACTTTCCACCTCGAAACTAAAGTCTCTCCTTTTCAAGAACTCTTATCCTGACTCATCTGATCCTGTGCCTTCCAATCCTCGACCTAAAAGACACCCGCCTTAACATCTGCTGTGCCCTCTCTGATCCTCTGGAAACCGGACTCGGACCTCCCTCGGACTACTCTTTTGGACAACCCCTCTGATTAGACGCAGCGCTCGTGAATAAGCTGGTGCCCTGCGCTTGGCTTTCGAATGGCGCTTTAGAAGTTTGGAGATTACGATTACGATTACGAACAACCGAGGCAATCAATTATCTACCAGTTGTGGCTCTCCTTAAGAATCTTACACGCCTGAACGCAGGCCTATAGGCCTACTAATCGTCTCTGTTTTTAGCATTAGGCCTAAAGCCCGACGAAGCAACTGTTTCTTTGACCAAGGGTTGCAGGTTGCACTGTTAGGCCTACTTGATGCCATCTGCTGAGCCCACGTGTAGGCCTATATAGGCTTACATCGTTTTGTGTCGCATGCTCCTCTCTTAAGGAATTACCCATAAAGCTGGAAGTCCTCAGAAACAACTGTAATTTGGTCCTATCATGATAACTGGAATACTGGATAGTGGTCCATCCGCTGAAGCTCATTGAGTCATTATATAGCCAGTGACACGCATATGCAAGGCATAGTAGGCCTAAGTTGGGGGAGGTTACTGCTCCCAGCTAAGTTCACTATGACGGTTCAAGACTGCTGTTTGCTGCCTGGTTGATATTGTTTAATTGTTTAGCACAGACTACAGAATTATCTACAAAAGTTTGATGCATAGGCCTACTTCCGCTATGTCCGCATTTTGATGATCCTCCCTCCTTACCTCCTTCCTTCCCTTCCAACCTCCTCCCTCTCTCCCTCCCTCCCTTGTCAATGATGTATACTGCCGATGAAGTTTTTCACCGGGCCAAAAATGTATTGCCGAAAACTTCACACGCGATTGGCCTACTACATGTAGGCCTACACATAAGCTTAGACGTAATTTTCGAGGGGGTACGCGGGGTACCCTTACACCCACTCTCATCTCTGCTTTAAATTTATTGTTCCTTTAGTTTGTCTGTCTGTGCCTGTTTGCCTGTTGCACGTTATTAAACAAAAAATCTTCGCCGCTTAAGAATATGAGTGTCAATTAAAGGGGTAGGCTAACGGGTCGTCCAAAAAGGACGTCCGCAGTGAGGAGAGCTAGGGTGGGACATAATAATAATAATATATTTTCGTTTATTCAACAATCCGGTTGACACACCGCAACCGGTTACAGTGTGTACAATTATGCAATTCACAAGACACAAATCTTAACTACTAACAGAACAGACAGCCTGCAAACACAAAGCATATCCGCCCAACGGGGGCTCGAACTCGGTACCTCTCGGTCACTTTGCCAGATGTTATCCAATGCGCCACGGGCCCCCCTCCATCGCAATGCGGACAAAATAATGAGTGAGTTTTTGACCAATGCGGACGTCAGCATCTAAATTTTATACAGTTTTTTAGTGCAATCTGTGCCTTAAACAACTTTTGTCAGATGGCAGACAGTATAGTCTGAAGTAAATTGATTCGTCATTAGTAGGCCTATATACACTGTGTCCACGATAAAGTAGAACACAAGACTCTGTGAAATATCTTGGTCAATTGTAGTATTATAGGTACTAAATTTGGTGCACATGAACTTCAGTCTATTCTATCTATATCCTGCAAATTTTATTACAATTGATGCAACGGTTACGAGGATATACCCTTATGAAATTGGGTGGTTCAGGAACCAAGTTACCGAACAGTAAAACGCATAGAATGACGTCATTTTTTGGCTACCGCAGTCTACCGCAGGGGATACATAGGCTGTTGTTTATAAGCGTCATTTTCTGAAACAGTTACACTACGAGACCTGTTTTACGTACAGTAGTTGGTTGTAAAGAAATGGTTTTCAGCGCAGAGGACAAGATTTTAATCAAGGAGTTGAGAGAGACGAAGGGGTATGGCGCAAAGAGACTCATTACAGAATTTCCAATGAAAAATTGGTCGCTAGCTGGTGTCAGCAAGCTGTTAAAAAAGATTGCCACAACCGGATCAGTTGCAAGGAAACCACGAGATCGGGCGTTACGAACGCAAACAAATATCAATGCTGTCGAAAAACTGGTGCTGAGTCAGGATGATCAGCCGCGTACGCATCTGTCGATCCGTGAAGTTGCTAGAGAAATTGGTATATCCAAATCCAGCGTCCACAACATTGTTAAGAAAGACCTCCGTTTGAAGCGTCTGAAGAAGAAGCGCGCGCAAAGAAGTGACAAGCGCCAATAAGCTCACCAGGCTCGTCCGTGCAAAGCAGCTTCTTCGGATGTATCCTCAACACCAGGTCCACTTCATCTGGTTTACTGATGAAAAGGTTTTCACAGTGGCCTCGCCTATCGGTACGCAGAACGATAGATTATACGTCAAGTCAGGAACCAGGAAGAAGACAATATCTGCAGACAGACTGTTGCACACCCGAACAACTTTTTCGAAGTCGGTGATGGTGTCTGTTGGCGTGTCCTCCTTGGGCTCCACAGAACTGATGTTTGTGGAACCGGGGGTGAAGATTAACGGCGCATATTATCGCGATGTTCTTCTCTCGCAGCAACTCTTGCCAACCATCCGCAAGCAATCAGGGGAATTCTTCATTTTCCAGCAAGACAGTGCCCCAGCACATCGAGCACATGAGACTGTTGCGTTCCTGAGACGTGAGACTCCAGCCTTCATCACTCCTTCACTTTGGCCACCAAACAGTCCAGATCTCAATCCAGTGGATTACAAGGTCTGGGGGGTGTTGGAGGATCGCGTTTATCGGACAAGAATCAGGGACGTGGAGCATCTCCGGGAGCGGCTAATCGAGGAGTGGAGCCGGTTCGATCAACGAATCATCGACGGCGCTGTCAATCAGTGGCGTCAGCGACTCAGAGCCTGTGTGCGCGCTGAAGGCGGGCACTTCGAACATCAACTGTGACCGCTGAACTCAACAAAACCGCTCTTTTCAACCAAATGTTATGACAATTCACTGACCCACGTCAAATTGGGCGGCGTTACGGTGTACAAAATATTTAATAAATCACTTCACAAATATTGAAGATAGCCTATTGGTAGTAACAGCAGTGTTCTACTTTATCGTGGACACAGTGTATAATTATGTTCCGTTGCAGACAGTTCGATAACCATTTCTTCTCGTTGGCGGGACCAAGGTGCTGGAACAGCCTCGAACCTTCAACCCGTGCCTCAATTTCAGTTGAGGCTTTCAAAGTTTCAAGTCTAGTCCCCAGACTTCGGTCTACTATAGCCTACTTCTCTAAAGCGTATCCTGACTGACGTTTTGATTTGTTAAAGCGCCCTTGTAACGGCATGTCCAGTTTTTTGGCGCTGTAGAAATTGTCGGTTTCATCATCATATCATTTGGACATTATTAAATCTGGGGTTGTTGTTGATTTCCGATAACAAATCCTATTGGTTTGTAGCGCGATGGTCTGGATAAGAGTGATCCAGCAAACTATCGCCCCATTGCTAACGTAACTCTTCTATCTAAAATACTGGAAGGCATTGTTGCTAACCAGCTGATTAGGCCTACTTATCTTGATGTGAATGAATTGATTCCGTCACAGCAGTCGGGTTTCCGTCGGAATCACTCCACGGAGACTCCCCTACTTCGACTTTTGTCAGACTTCTATAGCGCAATTGCCCGTGGTCAGGTTACTCTCGATCCTTGCTCTCTTTGACGTAAGCGCTGCCTTTGACTCCGTGGACCACTCCATTCTCTTGCAGCGCCTCTCCACTTCCTTTAGCTTGGTGGACAAGCCTCTCGAATGGCTTAGATCTTTCTTTACTGACCGCTCAAACTGTGTAGTCCTTGGTTCGTCCAGGTCTCTCAGGGTCTCTGCCCTTTTGGGGTGCCCCAGGACCCGCTGCTATTTCTTCGTTAGACTGCTAATGTCTGCTCCTTGCTGGTGTCTCAGGGGCTTCGAGATCTGCACCAACTATTTGCCGATGATGTGCACATTGTGCATCCACAGTTCACCCATTCAGCGGATGCGGTGGCTACTGTGAGTCAGATGTGTCTGACTATGGATGTCCTCTCTTCTTGGATGGCCTCCAATCGGCTACTCTTAAATCCCTCTAAAACACAGCTCATTTGGCTTGGTAGCCGTATAGGCAACTGCAGGGTATCGACGTTCCTCAACTTACCCTGCTCTTTCCTCACATAACCTTTTCCCTCACAGTTCGTGATCTGGGACTTACTCTTGACTCTGAGCATATATATACTTTGTCTCAACATGTGAACCTAATTGCACGGAGTTGTTATTATCAGCTTCGACACCTTTGAGTGGTCTCTCGCTCTTTCTATCATGAAGCGATTGTGGTCCTTGTTCACGCCTTCGTTACTGGTCGAAATGACCTCTGTTGCTCACTATATAGCTTACTTGCTGGCCTTCCCCTCAGGGCCGGATTAAGAATTCCGGGGGCCCGAAGCCAAATGCGGATCAAGACATCCAGGGGCCCTAACCCCAAACATGGGCGTCCGGAGGAATGAAGGGAGCATTTGCGCCCCCGGATTTTGCAAATATAAAAAAAATTACTTGGTTTTTAACAATGAATGGCCATGATCTTTTCCACAGTTTTATTTTTTATCCAAACTAGTCAAGACAACCTGAAAATTTTAAAATATATAAAAACATCGAAACTTTTAAAAATTTTGTGTTTGAAATAAACGTTCAGAAATAGCTGAAAACGGATCCCAGAGCGATAATAACTGGTTCCGTATCATGTCAAAAACTTCTAAGAACATTGGCGGCTATTAATTGGGATCCGCGCCAGACCCCTAACTGCGGGAGCGAGTAGGCCTACTGATGGTGATGTGATAGGTTGCTTTCGTCACCCTCGCTACTCGCTAGTCCACGTCCCAACAATTCAAAACTTTGACCCCTTAAAAAGAATTCTGTGCCCGCCCCCTAACTGTGGACGCCCATGACTATGTTCCGTTATACTAAATTTAGATAATTTCAGAATTTTCAGTTTTTCACCAGATTCCGCACGGTAACCGTGTCAACAATGTGTCAATATGGTCGACACAGAGTGGGAAATATTAGAATTTTGCTTTGAGCCTTTGACGTCTGCCGTCGGACGGTCGGTCGCTAGGGGCCCCTGTAGGCACAGACTGAGAGTGTGAATCTACAACTACGGTCAGTATTCAGTAAGTAGGCCTAGGCCTAGTAACTAAAACACACTAGCGCTAAATTATTTAAAATTATACAAAATTAGGAATTTGCTACAATTTGATTTAATTTCTTCGGATTTGGGCCCCCAAAACCTTGCGGGCCCTAAGCCATGGCTTATCTGGCTTATGCCTTAATCCGGCACTGCTTCCCCTTGGGATTCTGGGGCGACTAGATCGAATTCTACGCTCGGCTGCTCGGCTTATTGGACGGCGTCCTAGGTTCTCTCCTGTCTATGCATACATGAGTGATGTGTTGCATTGGCTGCCTGTGTCTCGGCGGATCTCTTATCGCATTGCTGCTCTGGTTTCTCGTTGCGTTCTTGGCTGCGCTCCATCTTACTTGCGAGATCTTTGCCGCCCAGTGTCCGACGTTGCGGCGCGTTGGGCGCTTCGCTCTGCGACGAGGGGTGAGCTCATGGGCGGAGTTTATCAGGGGGCTAGGGGCTAAGCCCCCCCATGAGCCCACAGACTTGACTGTGCTTCATTAAGGTATACAGTGATAAATCTCATGGCATTGCCATCCCATCTCTACCAGTTCCTGCCAGCACGTGTGACTCTGGTCCAAGTGCACAAGACATAGTAGCCGCAAGAAGTCAGAAGACAATTAAAACTGCGTCATCTCTTCGAGACTTCTTCGTTGCTTCTACATTTGGACAACGTGAATGCATTGATGATTCAGCACGTGCCACAACGAACGTATATTTTAAGCTGTAAAATCCTTCTCACCACAAAATTAGTACAGAGTATGTTCAAAATACATTTGGCGGCTGGGGCTTCGCCCCAGACCCGCCTATAGGGGCTCAAATTGCCTCCAAACCATAGGCGCAACCACCCTATGGGACCCGTAGGACGCGTCCCCCAAACTTTCGAACAGCTTGGGACCGTCCCCCAACTTTTGAAAACTGTGAGGCAAACAAGAGCTCAAAAGGCACTCCATTTGGCATCATATGCTCAAAATTTCGTCGGCTTCAATCCCGGAGCCCCAGACCCCGATGGGGGAATTTACGACGCTCCCCCATGCCCCTATTTTCATTAGGAGCTTCTTGCCTTCCGAGATCTCTTCCCTCTGTACCATTAATGCCAGTGGGGCCTATAGTACAAGGCTCTGCTGATTTTGTCATTGCCATTTCTAGCCTTAAACCTAAATAGAGTGAAAAACGTCTCACTAAATATGCCGACAATAGCTAGGCCTACTTGCTGGTCCCTGCTTCCTGCATTGACATCACTCTTTCTGAACTGGACCATATCTCTAAGTGGGCATCCATTGGGAATCTTAAATTAAACCTTGCTAAGACCAGAGAAATGGTTGTCAAACGACCGAGGTCCAAACCTATTGCCCTCCCTCCTCTCATCCCTGGCATCGAGCGGGTCCAGGAGATGGTTATTTTGGAGGTGTCACCATCTCTGATGGGATTGGCTTTGGGGCACACATGGACAAAATGTGCTGCAAAGCCCGAAAATGCATGTTCGGGTATACGACTATACGTGTTTTGGTCGCCCACGGTCAACGTCTCTTTGACGTTATTAGGGCTATAGTATACCCTCGCACGGCTACTTTATGCCTGCTCTATTTGGCGGGGATTTGCCACTGTACAGTAGGGGAACGTAATCGCCTTAACGGTATTCTGAGAAAATTGACCCGTTCAGGCTTCCTCCCTGCCGATTATCATAGTTTTGACAAACAAGTAGCCTACTGTTCTAGAGCTTATTCTACTCTTTTCCGTTCAATTCTCTTAAACGTTTGTCACGTCCAGTTTATTCATATAATAAAGTCACATTTTCACAGATCTAGATGCTTTAGGTACTTTATCTCGAAATCATCGGTGAAAAATTTGAGGTAAATTAAAGCCCAAAATGTACTCCATTTGGCATCATATATGCTCAAAATTGCGTCGGCTTCTGGGGCTCCGCCCCAGACCCCGATGAGGGGGAGCTTACGACGCTCCCCATACCCCCCATTGTCGTTAGGGGCTTCTTGCCTTCGGCAATCGCGGCTTTGCGCCTTCGGCGCTCGCAATTCCACCCCCACTCAGACATTCTAGTAGGTTCCCCAACTTCTGGACCGTGGTTGCGCCCCTGCTCCAAACCCCTCCGTTTAAAGTGGGCCGCTGTGCGCGCAGGGAAGAGAGAAAAACGAGGGTATGCTTTAGCCCCCCATGAACTAAAACCAAACTCCGCCCATGGGTGAGCTCCTGGTTCCACGGGCTCGCTTGGCAGCGTCATGCTTTTTCGGTTGTGGGCCCTTCCATCTGGAATGACCTCCCGCTTAAGCTCCGCTCTTTACTTGTGAACCATCCGACAGGGTTCTACAAGTCCCTAAAATCTTTTTCTTTAGTCGTGGCTGGGCCGGGAGCGCTCATGAATAGTTTCTTGAAGGTGCGCTATATAAATGCTCTTACCCTTCCACCCCCAGTCCCCCATCCAAGTGAAGGGGAGGGTTTAGACGCCACTGGACCAAAGTACATAGCTGCCTTGCTTAACAACAACAGTATGGCCTACCGACTAGGCCTGCCGACTAGGCCTACCGACTAGGCATGTATAGGCTAATGCTACGTGACTGTGAGACTTGAGCGTCTCTGTAGCTCATATAGATTAAACACGGTGCTGTAATATTGCATTAGAAGAAGAGCAGTCCCTCAAGCTTGTCTGAAAGGCAACTACAGGTTTGAAGTGTTGGCGACTTCATTTTCTTAATCTCGGCATATAGGGTCTGGTGGCCAATCCTTTCCTCGCCGTCTGATATATCTTCCAACCGATAATGTATGATAAGTGTACTACTGTACTCATTATATCTGTGTTGGCTAAGGGGCGCAGACGAAGCATGAATCCCCGACCTCTTGGTTGACAGTCCAGCTCGCTAAACACTAGCGTACTTATTACACTGCATGAATATATATATATATATTTATATATATATATATATATTAGTCGGTTATGAGAAGTTCCAAAAGGCGTGTAGACCTACTCGTATATGTTCGATGATGTCATCCCAGAATAGTCCGCGGTCTTCCAGTTCAGCAACGGAATCCTCGTCTAGGATGACTTTACTGGCCAGTAGATGTCGCTTTCCACGGATGACTCGCTTCTCGAAGCTATCCATGTCGACGATCGGTCTAAACCTCTGCACACTAGTTCGCCTATAGCTCTGGATTGTCCAGTTATGACGATACGATGCTCAGCCGTAGAATCTTAAGCAGGTGTTATAGTATCGACCTGAAACAAACCAAAAACTGAGGATAACAGTCTGTTGTCCAAACACTTTATGACGCCTGATTAGAATGTGTTTTTGCTTGAAAGCGACCGTTAACGATGCCTTTTGCACTACGAAAGCCGACCGCCACATTTGAGCTTCAAGATTAGTTTGGTTAGATCATATTTTCATTTAAAGGTCTAATAGCCTATGTGAAGTCAGATGTGGGCAGCACAAATGTTTTAGTTGTCAAAAAAGAGCGGGGTTGGGGGGAGGTATAAAACTTTAAAGACTATCAAAGTAGCCTACACTAGGGCCTATATAGTAGGTCTATGTTGCTTTTGCACACGAAACAACTGAAGACTCATGAGTTAAACTGATTGCACATCTAAATAGGTGTTTGCAAAAATAACATAAAGCATAATTTACATAACTCTAACATTTTAGTTTACAAAATAATTTTAAACGGGGAGGGGGAGTCTATGTCAAGACCTGACTTCCCAACATCTTTTCAATTTCTTAGCTCCTCTGACAACTAAAAACCGGGCAACACATTTATTTAGGCACCTGTTTGCCAACTCTTGACAGCGTGGTGGTCCCACGACAGACTTTAAGAACTTCCAAGTTCCAGCTGAATCGCATAGCCTACATAATATGGCCGCAGAAAACCAACAAAAACGAGACGCCTCTGTAGGCCTATATAATATTAGGCCTACTTCGTAAAGTTAAAACTATGTTATTTCTTAATGGTCAGGCATATAGGGTCTGGTGGCCAATCCTTTCCTTGCCGTCTGATATATCTTCCAAGCGGTAATAACTACTGCCTCCCGTGAAAACTGTTTCATACTCGCTACGCCCCAGAACCCACAATAGAATAATACCTAAGGCAAACTCTCTATCTCGTAAAACATTTGTCACACGGATGCTTTATACTTAATTTTTTTTATATTTGATGATCTTTGTACACCAAAATGCGGTTAGCAGTTGGTTTTTCAATAAAGGATATACTTACTTACTTACTTACTTACTTACTTTATTATGACTAATAATCATCTTTCCGAAATATTCTACATGTGACTGAGGCCTAGGCTATACGTTAACAGAACGAGAACTTAACTGTAGAGGGAGCCTCGACGATCTCTATCCCATCAGAAGGGCGATGTCAAAACGGGCGAAATCAAGACGGACGATATCAAAATGGGTGGAAATCAGAAGGGGCAATATCAAAGCGGGTGGAAATCAAAACGGGCGAAATTAAAACGGCATATATAGCTAAAAGTTTAAACTGCGACTGAAAACTCCTTTTAATTTATTTTTTATTTTTCGATGTCATGTTTGACTGTTGGTCATTGCAGATTCCTGACGTAGGATAGTAGGCCTAGCCTATGGAAGTTCATTAACTTCATGTTAAAATAACGAAACTTGGAAGTAGGCTAATTGTGATTGTTGTCTCAAAGCATTCGTTTTGCATATTCCGATAAATTGTATCCACTGCAAGTGGTTTTGCCGTTTTTGCGACGTGAGGAACAAATCGCGAATAAAAAAGTTCATTGCGGCTTAGTAAATTTATTATTATTTATATATAGGCTACATTGTATATTTCCGACCCCTCCAGCTGCTTCTTTGATAATTCGGACCCTTTTATGACCGGTATAGCGTGCTGTAGTTGGCCTGTATGTATAGCCTACACAGTAGGCTATACATGATTATAATAATTAGTCTATAATGTATACTTGGGTACTTGTCGGTTAAACGACGGTTAATTCACCGGAACCGACAAGTACCTATACTTGTATAGTGTAGGCCTATAACACAGTGAAGCTAAAACCTTTCCAGAATCTTTCACGATCGAATAGTTTTTCAAATGTATCTTGTGTTATTATTTAGCTCAGCATAAAGAAGCGGTAGGCCTACCTCGCAGAACAAACATTTTGCATCCTTCAAGAGTCTCTTTAACAAATTTTTATGGCATTAATTACTGCAGAATGCTGAAGACTGAGTAATGGCGTACCTGCATCCAGTCATTCGCTGTGTCTCCTGAAGAGTAACAACAGTCCTTGGCTGTGCGTGTGAACTGTGGCCGCAGAGAATGTTGGTTGCTGTGGACGACACATGCAACCTGTTCGGATGTTCTCAGAAAACAATATGCCCCTCTTCATTGTAGACATTGCCCGATACGTGTATCTACGACGCCTTCCACTGCACTCCTACACGAAGCTCGTCTCAATTATTAATTATCGACTCTAATTATTGGCTACAAATGGATTTTGCCACGCATAGGCGAATCGCAGTCGAACGTATTGATTTCGCACCTATCACATCGATACACGGACATTAACACAGAGTAGACCCTATTCTCCTATAATACTGTCTACTCTAAGTAATTGAGTCTAGCCACTATATTGTGTTTGGTGGCAAGTTGACCCGAAGGGGACTTTTTCATCCCTGTGATGCCGGTTCAAATTCCGGGCACGTCATGCTTGATCGAAATGTTAAATTGTCGTGTTAAATCGACATATGTCGCATTTTAAAACTGTGAGTCACTTCGGAGGCCATCGTCTTTGATTATGTCTGTGAATGAACATTATGTATCGAAATAATCCATAAATTTATATCGTGCCACACGTAGGGGTTGTGATGTTACCTAGCCTTACGTATGAGTTCTGTTAGCACGGTTTTTAGATAGTCTGAAACCAGTCTTGCAGTCTTGAACTTGTGTCGTAAATCGTAATCGTAAACTCGATATTTCTACAGCGCCCACAAAAGCGAAGACGCGGGAACCAGCTTATTCACAGGCGCTTAACCAAAACAGAATCGATAGGCAGGGGGTCAAAATCTTGAGAGTCAGGCAGACAGTGTCGGTGTTTTGTCATTGTAACTGAGTTAATAGATGCGTTGAGCGAGACAACGTATAAGCTAAATTACGCCTAAAGGGAGGCGGAAATAGATGAGAGGCGTGAAAGCGGAGGAGAAAACGACATAACAGAACTGATGGAGATGAAGTGTTATGGTTAGATACAACTCACACAGCTGCTGCCAGGAGGCTGCAGAGCCTGCTTGAAAAGTGTTGCTGGTTACTCTCTCTCTTACTTAGAGTCTCTATTGCTCTCTGATATAGGTTCCAGTGTCGTATTGGTTTCGACGAAATCTCTTGTTAAGATTATACTTTGATCAGTATCGTCTCGTGATAAGCAGTGCGCTCAAGATTTCATTCCTGCTGCTCTTCTACAATTCTTCTTTCTTTCTTTCTCCTTCGTCAAGTATTCGCTGACGATGAGGCTCTAACAAAACTTCTCCATTTCGGTCGGTCTCTTGCGAGGCTATTGCCCTTCTTAGGTTCCAGCCTCTGTCTGATGTCCTCCAGTACGTTATCTATCCATCTCTTCTTCTGACGTCCTCTGCTCCTCGTTCCCTCCACCTCTCCGTGCAGCGCCTATGCCGGCATTCTTCCGTTCTCCATCCTGATCACATGTCCATACCATGTTAGTCTTCGTTTCTTTTTTCGACTACAACATCCTTCTGTCCCAGTTCTTCTCGTGTCACCTCATTCCGTATTCTCTTCGTGATCTATTCAGTGTTCGTTGCCATCCCATCTCCGCCACCAGGAGTCTTCTCTCGATCCTTTTTCATGCACCAAGACTCTGCTCCATACGTGAGGACCGGTATCACCAGTGTTTCGTATAGTTTGGTTTTTGTTCTTGTTGAGAGCGGAGGAGAAACATTGCTGACAGCCCAATTCTTTTCCTTATGTCCCTTGTCGACTCCGTCCTCCGAAGTGCCCCCAGGCTATTCCGTCACCTGCTCCAGATACTCTCAGGTATGGTTATCTTTTCTTTTTCCTTGTCATGTTTTGGCTGCACAACCTGCTTTAAGCCCGAATCTGTTTCTGGAGACGCTTCGTTAGTTCCTGCACTTTTCATCTTTGTCGTCTGCAAATCTTAGGTTGTTGACTATTGTTCCAGTATTCATATTTCTGTATCTGCCAGCGAAATCGCTTGCCCAGATTCTGAATTTGGGGATCAGTATCATATCATGATAAGCAGTGCGCTCTAGATCTCATTCATGCTGCTCTTCTACAAGAATGCTTTAGTGACAAGAAGCTATTCCATGCAGAAATCACAGTTCTTTGGCCACTGCATTCGTCAGATCTTGCCACCTCTTCGTGAAGACAATTAGGCCTATTGCTTACTTCTCAAGAGAGGACATCCATTCATGCTGCCTTTTGTTAAATCTAAATTGCTTAAAAGCAGTTTTGTTAATCGATGCATCTTTAGTTAGAATTTAGTTGCGCATGTGTTACCGTACTTTATAATCTTCGCCTGTAACAGTTATAGTTTATTTTAAAATGTATGTAATCGTTGTATAGGCCCTACAATATAATACATGTGCGCTTGTCAGCTTCAAATAAAGGCTACTTATTTACTTACTACTTGGTCGGAAGTTATTATTGAAATTGTGACCAACCAGTCATATTATATGTTTCGTAACACAGAAGAGAGTCACACGCAAGAGAATCACATGCAAGATCCTTATAAGTGATTAGACATCGTCAAATCGTTAGTCTGTGATGCCTCAGAATATATAAGCGAGCCCTTTATTCATACCTGTCGCGATATAGGAACGAATATTGCGCTCTTGAGCCCGTGGGGATCTGTCTAGTAGGCCTAATCCCGCTCTTCTGTACATGCACGCTTTCTCGTAAATGCACTGTCAACTGCATTTGGATCAATTTGGTCACAACCCATGTCATATTTGCCTTGGACCCTGAAGCCCCACACCCGAACTCATTTCCCCTTGCATGCCATGAGCCTCTTCGCTAACTTGTGCAGACGTTTAGCGAGTTAACACTGCAAATTATTATAAAGCCTTGTCTATGTAGGCCTACCGTTGTCAACCATATAGTAATATTATAGGCCTTACATTGTATAAGCCTATAAGCAATATATATGAGCAGTCTAAAAACACTTGAGTCGAATCAGTATAGGTCATGGGCCCGGAGCTGTTATTTAGAAACTTTAGTTTAGTTATTTAGACACTTTAGTTTCTGTATTAGCAGAAGACAATGAACTTGAACTTGTTTATAAGCTTAAACTTATAAGGTTATAAGTCCTTGGGTATAAATGGGTATATATCACATATAACCAACGTATTTAGTTTTATGAGTCCTTGACTATTCACTTAATGTTTATTTTTAAAATTAGTGACATACCAGGTACTGTATATCTCTGAATACGGTGTCATATTTCAACTCACGACCCTAGATATCCATCGGCTGGGTTTTACGTACGTGCCTGGGTCCGCCACTACAGGCCTAGTAACATGTCTATAGCTTTCTGAGCACTGAGCAGTGCTTGCTAATTACTGGTGAACGTTCTTCTCTCGACGGCGTTAACATCGTATATAGTATAACATCGTATAGGCCCTGGTTTGCGGGACCTTCGGCCCCTTTTGGGTCTCCTGGGTATACTGACAAATTTCAAGAACAATTTTATGTACTTACGACCAGTATATTAAGTTGGTTACCAAATAAAATATGTTATGTTATGTAGTGTATAGAGACAATCTCTGTGGCTATTTAGTTTGTCTTGAAGCGTCGCTGTGCTATTGTGTCAAACTACAACTACGTAGAGCCTTTATAGAATAGCAATCTTATCGATCGTTATAGACTATAAGCGTCATGAACTCGTGACCAAAGCCTTGCTGTGATACCGGAAACAGTATGCCACAGACGTTAGGCATAAGTGCGCAATATGTTCAGTTATATATAGGCGACCACCACTATGCATAACCAGAGAGCTAAGGGACAAACCATGCAGTCCTGCATACATGCCTATCTGACTTCATAAACCTGACTAATCGCTTAGCTGCTTAGGCCCAGGGTCCTAGGGGTCAATGAACCTATAGCCTACATCAGCAATCCAGGTTTGCTATAGATTATTATATTGATTTATCATACTAAAGGAGGTTAGGCCTATTATAGGCCTACGATTATGAAAAACACCGAACATTGCTAATGGTTAGGCCTACGTAATCATATAGGTTAAGACGACGTAGTACCTACGAAGAGACAAACCAGGCAATATAGAGCCCACCAATAAGCCTACTTTACTAAAGGCATCTAGGAATTATTTAAAACGCCTAAACCGCAAGGAGCAAACACCGATTGAAGATTACGTAAGCATGCGACACGCGCATCCCATAACGGGGACAATGCATGGCCTAGGTAGGCTAATATCGAGACACCAGAGATCTGCGTATAGACGCAGGCTATAGGATATAATTATAGGCCCACAGAAATCACAAAAGGTAAGCAGTAAGTTTATAGTCATAGATTATGACTAATAATCAATTAAAAAATAACTTCCCTTCTACGCTTGTGCCTAAAACTATATGGTTGTGACCATATAGAACATTGTGCCTATAACTATAATTATGGTTGTGATATAGAACCATTGCATTGCGCGATTGCTGCCGTCATCATACAGGGGGTCTAGGTGCTTTTGCGATGACCATGATGTATTTTCCGTCAATAATAATGACTAGGCCTATAGTCATTGCAATTAAGTCATTTAAAATTGTGTCAAACTACATTTATTTCCTGAAAAACCTTACTGTCACTTCAGAGCGTGGTTAGATGTATTTCCTGCATCTGATGACAAGCCTAGGTTTTCTATTGTCTATATAAGTTTTTGCAGAACTGGAATTCGGAATAAATACGAACAGCTCTGTCAGAATACGAAAGGCTTTTGATGCTAGCCTATAGCCGTAATTAGACTAAATTGAGTTTGCGTTATAGGATACAACGGAAGTAGCAAGGAAGTTTACGCTTACGAATTTAAAACAGTAGCAACATTAACTATTATTGTTTAATTAGACGTTCGGTCATTTAGCAATATATCAACAACAGCGAACTAGGCCTAATCATAATTAGATCCACCAGAGAGCACGCAGTAAACTCAAGGCAGACTGTCGCCGCCATGATTTACTGCAGTTGCTGTTGTTGTTGCTGCTGCTGCCGTTGCTGTTCGTATAAATCGTTCCAAGGACCTTTGACCTTTTCGTGTCTGAAGCTTTCCATTAGCATCCGACGTCAAGGAATCGAGGTCGAAGCCAGTGACATTGATCACGTTGGCTGTGTCGATCAGGTCAATCATCAGCGCAACAGAGGACAAAGAGTGCCCTCTATCCATTGCCCGGCGAAGCTCAAAGGTGAGTTAGAATGGTCAATCATTTTTCTTTTTTCATAGAGAGCATTTCATTGGGTTGATATTGGAACTTGGCTTCTTTATTTCTCAGCTGATCTTGATGCTGGAAATAGGACCGAAGCCAACTCACCGTAATTGAACTAAACCCAGGTGTCTCCTCTTCCTGACGAATATAATCGTAATCGTAATCTCCAAACTTCTAAAGCGCCACTCGAAAGCCAAGCGCAGGGCACCAGCTTATTCACGAGCGCTGCGTCTAGTCAGGAAGGGTTGTCCAAAGAGTAGTCCGAGGAGGTCCGAGTCCGGTTTCCAGAGGATCAGAGGGGTCAGAGTAGCTGCTAAGGTGGGTGTCGTTTAGGTCGAGAGTTTGAAGGTAGATGATCAGTTGAGTCGGGGTAAGAGTTCTCGAAGAGGAGAGACTTTAGTTTCGAGTCGAAAGCCTTGGCGGTGATGGATAGAGGAGCCTGATGCGGATGATGATTGGTGATTGCAGATGATGGTTGAGGAACCGAAAAAGTGCGGAATTCAGGAGGAATATACAGCTGTGCACTACTAGGAAGGAATGGAGGTAGGTAGGAAGGAAGGAATGAAGATAGGTAGGAAGGAAGAAAGGAAGGAGCGAAGGAGGGAAGGGAGGAATGAAGGCAGATAGGAAGGAAGGAATGAAGGTGGGCATGAATGAAGGAATGAAGGAAACAAAGAAGGACGGAAGGAATGAAGGACGGAAGACAGGTATAGGCTAGAAGGAAAGTAGAAAGACCCGTATACCTTAATTACACGACTGCGTTAAGGGGCCGTCCATAAATGACGTCACGCTATTTTGGCCGATTTTTACCCCCTCCCCCTCGTCACACTTCGTCACAAAAAGTAAGACCCCTCTGAAAATGACGTCACAAAGCTCTGACCCCCCTAAAACTAAGGAGGGCGAAGCAAAATGCTCTTTCATGGAACAAATAGCGAAAGCAAATGCAAATAAAGGCTATGTACTTAGTTACTTTGTTTGCTATATATGCATGCATCGAAGTTTTGAAATACCTCAGAGTTTTCATGCTGGTTATACCTTTAAAGAACCTCTATGACATTTAGATATTTACTACTTATGGCTCTTAATGTTTGCCCAGATTCAATGTGCATGAATATTTTAAATTCTAACGGTGACCAAATATTGAAATAATTAGAAAATTATTAATAATGGTGCCCGTATATATTAAAATAATTTAAAAAATAATGAAAATTTAATCCTCAAAATTAGTGCTGTTGTTATTAAAATTAAATTGTTGTTAATTGTTAAATTTAATAACATAGACCTGGTGTGACGTCACACTACTCAGACCCCCCACCCCATGTCACACATCGTCACAAATTTCCGACCCCCCCCCCTATAGGTGCGTGACGTCATTTATGGACGGCCCCTAACCTTAGATAAGCTGACGACAGATCGCACAAAGAACGCAAACAAAATGCGATAAGAGCAGCTGACTCATTGAGACCCTTATGACATCATCAAAGCTCGAGTTAAGCCTTTGCGTCATCACGATCATCTATCGATTGGTTAAGCGTTGCCACGACTATTTGGCAACGCTTTGACTGTCGAGCACTTATTAACGCCTCAGCCAACAGTGAAGTAGGCGTAGGCTACATTGTTTCTATATTCTATATTCTGCTCTTAGCTATGCAAAAGAAAACGGACTAATTATAATTGTTTAATCAATGAACGATGCACAATAATAATAATAATAATAATAATAATAATAATAATAATAATAATAATAATAATAATAATAATAATAATAGTAGTAGTAGTAGTAGTAGTAGTAGTAGTAGTAGTAGTAGTAGTAGTAATAATAATAATAATAATAATAATAATAATAATAATAATAATAATAATAATAATAGTAATAGTAGTAGTAGTAGTAGTAGTAGTAGTAGTAGTAGTAGTAGTAGTAGTAGTAGTAGTAGTAGTAGTAGTAGTAGTAGTAGTAGTAGTAGTAGTAGTAGTAGTAGTAGTAGTAGTAGTAGTAGTAGTAGTAGTAGTAGTAATAATAATAATAATAATAATAATAATAATAATAATAATAATAATAATAATAATAATAATAATAATAATAATAATTGGCCCTCTTGGCCGAAACACGGAAAAATGCAAAATACGCAGACCTCCCCGCAACCCATTACTTTGTCCCCATTGCATTTGAAACGCTGGGTCCCATCAACAGATCAGGCCTGGAGTTCTTGACAGAGCTAGGTCGGCGCTTGACCACAGTAACGGGAGACCCACTCGAGACCACACATCTTTTCCAGC
Organism: Aporrectodea caliginosa; assembly: GCA_020284085.1. NCBI lineage: Eukaryota > Metazoa > Annelida > Clitellata > Crassiclitellata > Lumbricidae > Aporrectodea > Aporrectodea caliginosa. Next base: position 840,056 of record JACEVL010000536.1, on the reverse strand, counting down.
GCTATCAATATGCACGCAACGATATAACGCTGTTGCTTTTCGAGGCACATTCGCACAGTTGACCGAGAACGAGGACCGCTAACTCCAGAACAAAAACAACTCTTCGGATAGTTTCTAAAGCCTGAGGGATCATATATACCTCGGGCGAAAAAAAAAATAATAATAGAAATAACAATTGTAATTGAGCATTTATATAGCGCCACTCAAAGATTCAGAGGTGCTCCCGACCCAGGTCAGCGCTTTAACAAATTAGATATTCTTCAGGTGTTTCCCAAAACAGAGGAAGGGAAAGACTGAGGAGGTAGAGAGGCCGACATAGGCAAAGCTTCTGGATTGAGCAATTGCACCACGCATGCGAGGGACAGCCAGAAGGCCTCTGGCGGCCGAGCGGAGAGCAGAGCGACCAGGGACTGGCAGGGAGTGCAGAGACCGATGTACATAAGGTTTGAAGGTATGAAGGAGCTACCCCGAGCAGAGAATTGCGCATGAGTGAGAATTTTGAACTGAATGCGCTGGGGCCCAGCAAACCTAGAGTGGAGAGTTTCCCGAATGAAGGCAGCTATATGAGCGCGCTGTAGGCCTACTGTAAACTCAGCATTTTTCAGAACATGTAAAGGGCGTTTAGAGGTCTCTGTAACACTCGCAGCACTAGAGAAGTCGGCTCTAAAATGAGTAGATAGTCTGTACGCTGGTTTTGATCATATCAGACGTCCATAGAGAGGCGTAACCACTCGCAATCGTAATTATAATTACCGGTATACTTTCGCTTTTGAAATGAAGTCGCCAATACTTCATACCTATAGGCTATGGCTGCATATCTGGGTTATTTTAGGGAAATTAGGGTACTACGTCTATGGCATATATTTCTTCTTTTAACATTAGGACCTATATAGCTAAATGCAAAGTTTCTCGTATGTGTCTAACATAAGCAGGACGTTGGGGATATGGACATTTTGCTGCTCTAAATCGAATCCCAATTATCACGCGTGTAGCCTATAGCTTGCTTGTTGTCTGTGAACACACCTTTCGCACACCTGCTGTTTCAAGCCAGCTGTCTAGAAGGCAAGCGCTCTATAGCGGCACGCAAGCATTTACAACCTGCTCAGTTTGGGACTATTCTGTTTAAATATGTAGGGCCTATATTAGTTACAGTCTTATTATTGTATGACCCGATCAACAATGCTGCACAGTACTGTAGGCCTTACGAGACATTACAATGTGAGCATGAAGTGGGGACGATATAGTTGCCAGTTTACTTGTCCGTCAACCAGGAAGTTGGGAGTTCAAGTCACTTCATATAACAAGGTTTCTGTTCAACCAACGTTCGCTAGCGAACTCGGCTATACAATAAGTAGGCTACATTGACTGTCCGTGGACGGATAAAATGGTTAGGGAGAGGTTATGTGCCAAAAATAAGACAATGAAGATTATGAAGTCGCTAACCGTTCATGCCCATGGCAATAGTCCATGTCTGCCCCTCAGCGCTATCTTGAGCTATCTGAGTCATTCGGTAAAGGTATTAGCTAGGTCTGAACCTTTATGGCATCATCTGTTTCGGAATGCGGCGGAAACAGGATTAAGAAGGGATGGGAGCTCGCTGTCTTCCCATAATCGTCTTCTCCTGATCCGGTCAACAATAAAATATAGTGGTGTATACACTATACAGTATATATAAGATTGCATGTGCATGTGTATGTGTATTTTCATGTATTGAATAAGCGCTTTATAGTTATACAGCCCTTATGCACGTATAAGATGCCGCCAACGAACAAAACTCATCATAGTTGTTTGAAAAGATATAATGGATTCATGTTGCAGATTGTAAGGACAATCATCATGACGACCCGAAGTTGACGAAGATTGCTTCCAAAGATGAGTTGAAGTCAGACCACCAAGCGGCCCTGCACACAATTGCCAAGCGGTTGATCTGGATTGGCGACGAGATGCACTATCGTCATATGAAACCCAAGGCACCATCAACAATACGTTCAACTGCGAATGGAACAGGCCTACATCGAATCACATGTGATAGTCAGAGGATGCCGACATCAGCAGCTTCAGCATCTTTTCTCCTCCCTCTCGCTACCTGTACAGTGATGCTAGTCGCCAGTTGGCTTGTCGGATGATGGGACAGATCTGTATAGTGAACGATGAATGATATCTCAGGATATAGTAGCCTACACCAGTATCGTCGAGTATTTTGATAGTCCTATTATCTGCATGTATGGTATACCACGCTCTATCCGATCAATGATCCTCCTCCTACCTCGCTCTCTCCCTTTCCCGCAGTCACTGCTAGCCTCAAGTTCTCCAACCGATCCATATCCCATTCTGCACCTCGACTCTGGAACGAACAACCGATCTACTCACTCTCAAATTCTAGCTGGTAACGTAGGCTACCTTCCTCCTCCTTTGCCGTTCTCCAAACCTATTTCTCCTCTCATGGTCTTGCGCACTGTGAGCACCTCTGAACTGTTCACCTACTAGAGGCGCTTTATAAATGTTTGAATACTATACAACACAATACAATAAAATAGAATAATTATAAGGTCTCCGTGTACAGACGATGCTAGCCCGAGATTTAAATCTCTGAAATAAGCCACTATTGATATACGAGCCGTCAGTCATCCTCACGCTCAGAGGCGCATGAGAGACTGACAGACAGACAGACAGACGACAGAGAGAGACAGACACAGACAGACACAGACACAGACAGACACAGACAGAGAGACAGAGACAGACAGACAGAGATACAGACAGAGACAGACAGACGGACAGAGGCAGAGACAGAGACAGACAGACACAGACAGAGAGAGACAGAGAGAGAGAGAGAGAATGAGACGCAGGAGCTGGTGCGAGGATACGTTGAAAGAAATGGTAAGGTGTAAATGCATGGCTGATCCATGACACAAACATTTCTAACAGACAGAATGACAGATTTTCAAAGACTCGAATCAACTAAGCTTAGATATCGGCAAAACCTCTTGTCTTGAAATAAACTCTTGGGCCTATCACTTTTTAGAATGCGTGTTTAAGGTTGACAAAGTTAATTGAGACTGCTGTCATATTCATATGAATAGGCCAATCTGTGTTTTTAATATTATGTAAGAACTTGTTAGTACTAAATAGGCTCTAAGTTTATTGGCCTCATAAAATTATGTTATTGTCAGATAGTTTATCTATCAAAATTGAGCTTCTAAGTGCAGTTGGTTTATTACCAGTCCTGTATTTGTATAACTGCCTATTTCAGGACTAGTTAGACTCTATTAGTCATAATTTGATTCCTTTATTTGCTAGTGTTCTTCAGGAACTACGTGTCTTAAATTTTTTCTTGGTTTTCGTGTTTTTCTTTTTTATACATTTTTGTTTACTCGCCTTTTCTTGCATTTACTTGTATTTACGTGTGCTATGTTTAATCTCACTTGATATGGGATGACGGCAGCCTCTCCCTGAAGTTATATTATCCTTGATTGGATTAGTTTGATACTAGTTAAGGCTTATGATTGAGTTTGAATCTAGTTAAGGTTTATCTTTTTCGCGATAGTTGTTCTGGATCAATGCAGCTGATTGAATTTCGATTCTAAGTCTCTCTCTCAATTGTTGTCATTTATTTATTTGCTATTTAAGGATTTACTAGTAGGATGCGGCATATATGACTTTTTGACACTAATATTTCAGTCATTTTACTCAACTTTTCATTTAATTTACATCTTTAATTACTAATTAGGCCTATTACTTCGATGTATTATGACTATGTTTCACGCTGTATGACCTATTGTGTGTTTGCAAGTGGAGTAATAAAGAATGTACTTACTTACTTACTTATTTTCTTTGATGTTAATAATAACTTATAGATGGCCCTGTATACATAGCGGGACTATTATCCCTCTTGCTTCTGGTCCCATTTTGTTGTTAATACTGGAAAATATGCTGTTTGCTTTTCAATGCCTTCAATCAAAATAATTGATTGATTGATTGAGTTAAACTGTGGCCATGTTAGGCCTACACCGTCTAAAGTCTAAAGAGTATAGGCATTATTTAATGCAATGTAAGAAGAAGTCGGGTAAGGTAAGGTAAAGTACATTATAGGCTTATTATCAGACTGTCCTATATCTAATAGATCCATAATTATGGCTATTGTGATCGGCAATAGGCCTACACACCTTCAACAGACCAATAGACCCAAATCGCAATTTAAAATGTTCATCTGCTCTTTGTAATTGTAACTGAACATTTGTAAAGTGCCACTCAGAGATTCAGAGGCACTCCCGACCCAGGTCAGTGCTGTCACTAACAAATACGATTGTCTTCAGGTGTTTCCGAAACAGAAGAAGGGGAAGGGATGTGAATGATGCTCTTTGTTTTATGTCTAATATCAGTTTTGACTTGGAAATTATTTATTGTTAGGTCTGTTGTTACTGGCTATATTATATAGGCTACTTGTTATAAGGTCATCGTTATAGGCATGATTCATATTGGTATTTTCTTAATAAACTTACGTATCATAAAGTATGCTGTATTCCATATTTCTAATGCAGAAAGACATACTCTATTTCTTTAATGTTACATTACTGTTTCTTTCCTTTGGTCTCATCAGCACCAGAAAGTGCGAATAATAAAAGGGGGCAATTTACGGAACTAGAGCAGATGTCTAAGATAACCAGCTCTGGATGGACGAGTAGCTATAGCCCATACAGTGCTGGTTATCTGTCCTGCTATATCTGTCAAACAAGTGCAATACGAATGGGTCATAGGTCAATATAGGGTCAAGCAGGTAGGCAGTCAGATGGGTACAATGGACGGTATTTACAATTGAAGCAGTAAGCAAGAGAGGTAAAGGGAAGAGAAGGAATTGGGATAGTATTTGTGGAAAGGCGTGTTTTCGTTTTTGAGTGAAAAACCGGTACAGAGATTGTTGATGAGTTCGGAGAATGGATGAAAGACAATTGGATCAGACAAATTATTTTGACGGGAGATCAATTCAGAGGAGCGGAACAGCTGCGGCTATGGAACGATTTCCAAATTTTAGTTATGATGTGAGGGAAGAGCGAGCAAGTGCTAGCCTATAGGCCAGGCGGAAGAGGCGTGAAAAGTAAAAATCAGTAGTCTAATTTAGCATGAACTATGGATACAGCGATAGGGTTTACGTTCAAAACCGCGATCACAAAACAGCGATCGTCAAAACCGCGATCACAAAATAGCGATGCACAAAACAGCGACTGCATAAAATAGCGATCATCAAAACAGCGATTTCACCGATTTTTTATAGAAAGCTTGTTTTATAGGAATAACCTCACTCGGTTCTCTCTTTACAAAAGCTCAAACACGGAGCTTGTTTTATAGGAATAACCTCACTCGGTTCTCCATTACAAAAGCTCTAACATGGAGCTTGTTTCATAGGAATAACCTCACTCGGTTCTCCTTTACAAAAGCTCTAACATGGAGCTTGTTTCATAGGAATAACCTCACTCGGTTCTCCTTTACAAAAAAGCTCAAACACGGAGCTTGTTTTATAGGAATAACCTCACTCGGTTCTCCATTACAAAAGCTCTAACATGGAGCTTGTTTCATAGGAATAACCTCACTCGGTTCTCCTTTACAGAAGCTCTAACACGGAGCTTGTTTTATAGGAATAACCTCACTCGGTTCTCCTTTACAAAAGCTCTAACACGGTGCTAAGAGCTTGTTTTATAGGAATAACCTCACTCGGTTCTCCTGTATACAAAAGCTCTAACACGGAGCTAAGAGCTTGTTTTATAGGAATAACCTCACTCGGTTCTCCTTTACAGAAGCTCTCACTCGGAGCTTGTTTCATAGGAATAACCTCACTCGGTTCTCCTTTACAAAAGCTCAAACACGGAGCTTGTTTTATAGGAATAACCTCACTCGGTTCTCCATTACAAAAGCTCTAACATGGAGTTTGTTTCATAGGAATAACCTCACTCGGTTCTCCTTTACAGAAGCTCTAACACGGAGATTGTTTTATAGGAATAACCTCACTCGGTTCTCCTTTACAAAAGCTCTAACACGGTGCTAAGAGCTTGTTTTATAGGAATAACCTCACTCGGTTCTCCTTTGCAAAAGCTCTAACATGGAGCTTGTTTCATAGGAATAACCTCACTCGTTCTCCATTACAAAAGCTCTAATACGGAGCTTGCTTTATAGGAATATAGCCTCACTCGGTTCTCCTTTACAGAATCTCTAACACGGACCTTAAGTTGTTTTATGGGAATAACCTCACTCGGTTCTCCTTTACAGAAGCTATCACTCGGAGCTTGTTTCATAGGAATAACCTCACTCGGTTCTCCTTTACAAAAGCTCTAACATGGAGCTTGTTTCATAGGAATAACCTCACTCGGTTCTCCTTTACAAAAGCTCTAACACGGAGCTTGTTTTATAGGAATAACCTCACTCGGTTCTTTATTACAAAAGCTCTAAAATGGAGCTTGTTTCATAGGAATAACCTCACTCGGTTCTCCTTTACAAAAGCTCAAACACGGAGCTTGTTTTATAGGAATAACCTCACTCGGTTCTTTATTACAAAAGCTCTAACATGGAGCTTGTTTCATAGGAATAACCTCACTCGGTTCTCCTTTACAGAAGCTCTAACACGGAGCTTGTTTTGTAGGAATTACCTCACTGGGTTCTCCTTTACAAAAGCTCTAACACGGAGCTTGTTTCATAGGAATAACCTCACTCTGTTCTTTTTTTACAAAGCACTAACCCGGTGCTTGTTTTATAGGAATAACCTCACTCGGTTCTCCTTTACAAAAGATCTAACACGGAGCTTGTTTTATAAGAATTTAATTAACCTCACTCGGTTCTCCTTTACAGAAGCTCTAACACGGAGCTTATTTTATAGGAATAACCTCACTCAGTTCTCCTTTACAAAAGATCTAACATGGAGCTTGTTTCATAGGAATAACCTCACTCGGTTCTCTTTTACAAAAGCTCTAACATGGAGCTTGTTTCATAGGAATAACCTCACTCGGTTTTCCTTTACAAAAGCTCAAACACGGAGCTTGTTTTATAGGAATAACCTCACTTGGTTCTCCATTACAAAAGCTATAACATGGAGCTTGTTTCATAGGAATAACCTCACTCGGTTCTCCTTTATAGAAGCTCTAACACGGAGCTTGTTTTATAGGAATAACCTCACTCGGTTCTCCTTTACAAAAGCTCTAACACGGAGCTTGTTTCATAGGAATAACCTCACTCTGTTCTTTTTTTTTACAAAGCACTAACACGGTGCTTGTTTTATAGGAATAACCTCACTCGGCTCTCCTTTGTAAAAGATCTAACACGGAGCTTGTTTTATAAGAATTTAATTAACTCTCTCGGTTCTCCTTTACAGAAGCTCTAACACGGAGCTTGTTTTATAGGAATAATTAACCTCACTCGGTTCTCCTTTGCAAAAGCTCTAACATGGAGCTTGTTTCATAGGAATAACCTCACTCCGTTCTCCATTACAAAAGTTCTAATACGGAGCTTGTTTTATAGGAATAGCCTCACTCGGTTCTCCTTTACAGAATCCCTAACACGGACCTTGTTTTATAGGAATAACTTCACTCGGTTCTCCTTTGCAAAAGCTCTAATACGGAGCTTGTTTTATAGGAATAACCTCACTCGGTTCTCCGGAAAGCTCCTCTACCAAAGCTGTAACAGTGTAACACGGAGCATGTTTTATAGAAATAACCTCACTCGGTTCTCCTTTACAAAGCTACTCTATACCACACGGAGTCGTTGCTGCTAGCAAAACCTAAATGCCAAGATCCTTTAACTATAGCTTCACCGGTTTATATAAAATTCGTTTCTCGCCAGATGGCTCAAGTTTAATACGCCTTACACAAACTGGTCAAGCATTACACCCTTGTGACCCTTTCCAATCCTTTACGAATCTGGCCACATCGGCCTATATATATCCTACTCTTAAATATGGTAAACCATCCTCCTAAAGTATAGCCATATACAATATAGCCTATATAGATCTTAGACCTATATATATATAAACTTTATTTTCGCCACGAACGGGCAGCTCACAACATATTAAACACAGATACAGAAAGTAGATAACTAACTAACTATAATTATATGTATATATATAGATATTTATATGTATATATATTATGTATATCTATATAACCTATTTCAAGTTGAACAATTCTTACCTTTTAACTTCGATTTCCGCTTCTTATTGATCGATGAGTTTCGACGAGTTTCTTATCGAAATAATAATGTCCTGTGAATTAGCCTACTGGTCGATTTGTGTCTTCAAAAGGAGCAGTTTTTCGTCGAATTTCGAATTAATTTTTTCTGATAAAATTTTTCGATGATCTTCTGTTCACAGTTAGCCTAGGCCTACATGTCGTGTAGATCTTTCGATTTTCGATTTGTGCCATCAAGTGGTACAGTTCTTTCGTCGAATTTCATCTTTCTATTTCTCCTGATTGACGAATTTCGATAGTTTTTCCTTGAAATGTTTGTCATTAGGTCTACGTCTCCAAGGTCTCCTCCACGTCTATTTTCCAAATAAAGCATGATCGAATCGTTTCCATGGCGCGAAACAATCGGTCTAAAGATGACGTCATCAGAACAACAATCGCGAGATGACGGCTTTATAAAATTGACGTCATCAGTATTTTCGTTGGTTCGCAAAGTAGGCCTAAGTAAGTTCATGGCACGCGTTGTCTAATTTCTTCCATTGTCAAAGAGATTTGTTGCTGTATACGACGGTTACGACCTACATGAATTGTCTGGTAGGCCTAAACTAGTAGGCCTAATTCAAATGCCGACCTTCAGCGATCGAAGAAAGCCTGCTTGAAACGTAATTATGATTCACTGTAGCCTACCTTTGAGTGAAATTGTGAAGCTGCATTACGGCCATTAGCCTACCCATCACTTTTCAGGCTTTTCATTCAAAAGTAAACTATAAATCCTTTAGGCTATTGTTCCAGCTAAGCTTTAAAAAAATCTTACTCAGATTTATCTATTCCGGCGGCTGCCTTCCAATTAAAGCCGACACCCGCCTGTTTTCGGCGGTCCTGGGAAACCCGGGCCATAATTATGTTCTCCATGGGTTTCTCCCTACAAAAAAGCAGTTGGCCTATTCCCTTCGACACCGGTCACAAGACCGTGCTTTACGATTAGCTGACCACAATATGAAAAAAAAACGTTTATTAAAGCTAGAATGCTTTATTCATATTGATTATTGATTGCATATTATACATGATGTATGTAGGCCTACACCGGAATGCGTATTGCAGCTGGTTCAATAAAAAATATACTTACAATATTATTGCTGTCATACTATAAGTCTATAAACCATATCCTACACCATGCTATAAACAGAGCTCACGGCATCAACTCCTCGGTCTCCATCTCGAAATCACGTTTTTAACATCGTAACATCGTATAGGCCTAGTCTAAGCTAGATCGGGACGAAGTATGCTGCTGCTGATAATGATGATGATGATGACGACGACCATGACGATGACGACGACGACGACGACGACGATGATGATGATGATGATGATGATGATGATGATGATGATGATGATGATGACGACGACGACGATTTATACAACGCCGGAGGCAGGCAAGGTCGAATAAATGGCGCCATAAAATGCATCAATCGGTGGGATCCGGCCATCCATTGATACCTTGAAACAGCAAAGCAATGCACTGTAAGCTGAAACAGTCACCAGTGTCGGGCCCACGCACACACGTGGAACCAACCAACGGATTCTCGTCAACAGTTGACACAGGGCATGGATGTTCAGAGTGTCTGGACTCTGGACCAAGTTGCGTCGATAGAATAGAGCGATGACAGGTGGCAGCGTTCGCACACATGATGACGCTGCCGACGATCGAGCAGTCGACCCTCGCTGGTGGAAGATGACGCACATCCGGCTAGCCGTCAAGGCTCAAGGATTACTCAGAAAAGGCATTTGTTGTGTGTCGGTCGGTTGATTGTAGAGCCACCATTATCCGCCCCTGGATGCAGGCGTACAGAATCCTTGGCAAAACTGATGATTAAGTCGGGTACGCAAACCTAGCACCAGAAAACTCCAATATGTTCCAAGCTACTGAGAAAATTCTACATTTCGATGAAAATATCCGTCGAAATGACGCAGCAGTTGATCAGTCGATCGACAGAGGCCTGTGGCCGATATCATTTCCAGAAGCAGACATGCACGATGAAGCGAGTTATAGTGTCTCACGAGTAGGCCCTAACTGCAAAATGCGTTTCGTGTGACTCAGCTTAAAATGAAATATGTGGCTCTGCATAAGTTATTGCCTCTAAGTGGACTGCGAGCTATGTCAGGGTCTTTAACTAATAGTGAATATCATCAGCTGATGTGTAAAGACACTGGAATAATCGAACACTCACGTACCTCCTCCCTGCTTCCCATTCAACCGTATACTCTCGAGTCGAAGGAAGCCAATCGTCTTCCTGTCAATCCTGTGCAAGCTACAGATAGAATGTGCAATTTGCAATTAGGTCTACAACAGAGAGTGACATAGGAAATTTCCCCGCGGGGAAACCGCGGTAACCGCGGTAAATCCCGCGGCAATGGGGGACAACAATTGAGGTAATACCGCGGTAATGGGGACAACAATTGCGGTAATACCGCGGTAATGGGGTTTACTCTCGCGGTAATACCGCGGTAATGGGGAATGAGCCGGCAATAAACCCGGGTGATGTTAAGAACTTCAATCAATCAATCAATTTCGTTTATTCACAATGACTCTTCGGCGGTTGCATAGCCCCACCATGCCGGGGAGGCATAAATGAGTTGTGCTATGGTTGTCATCTTGGCAACAACATGCAATGACGGTGGGCGAAGGCCATGCGATCGCAAGACCCCCAGGGCATACATGGACGACGAAGATGCTGATAGTACTGAGTCCACGTGTGAGGTCATTCTTAGGTCAGAGCGGAGGGTAATTCCCAAGACCTTGAGAACTGATAAGGAGATTTTTTTATTTCCTGAAGCCTACTAGTTAGAAATAGTCAGGACTTCTTGGTTAATGCAAACTGTCGATAAGGTAATAACAGACTAATGCAGTCAGCAGTACAAATTGTAAGCTGAAAAAGGTAATTTTAAATTTGAATTGGTGAACTTTTGCGGGGAGTGTGATGTCGTCCTGCGGGGATGGGGTGGGGATGGGAGAAAACCTGCGGGGATGGGGACAAACCATGCAGGGATGGGGCGGTGATGGGAAGACTTTCTTGTTGCGGGGCAGGGATGGGGACGAGATTGTTTCCTCGCGTCACTCTCTAGTCTACAATTCAAGAGTACCAGTAAATAATTAAACATTAAAATTAATTTAAAATAAAATGTTTTAATTGAAAAATTAAAATATAGGCCTCTGTAGAAGTCACTGTGGCCTACTAGCTTAGTAGGGCCTACTCAAATGCATTAAAAAATTAATTAAGGAACAAATTCAAAAAATTACGCGATCTGTTATAAGTTACAAATTTCGATAAAAATTCGATGCTTTGTAATTATTTGGGTTGACCTGATACCATTTGACGAAGATTTGATCGAAACAGTAGTTGATGCAGCATAAATCAGAAGAAATTCGATGAATTCAGAACGGCAGATTCTGGCAATTTCGGAAACTTCTAAAATGCGTCTGCCTGCTTCGAGATCCCAGCTGAGACTGACAAACCCCAGAAATCCTATATATAGCGACAATACGATGACGCAATCATTGCGTACGTCATTTTGGTCCATTGTCAAAGTTATTGTTAGGCTGCAACCTAAATTAGCTTATAGGGCCTAACTGTCTCTCTGTGCGTGTGTAGGTCTATAAATTCTGTCTGTTTGATACACAAGCTTATAAGAACATTATATATAGGGCCTATACATTATTACTATTATTACTATTCAACTGTCATTTATAGCGCGCCCTAAGCAAATAGGCCTATAATGAATCTTGCACGAAAGCGCGTATACCCTAACAGAAAAACTTAGGGCCTAGTCAAAGTAGCCTATAGGATAGTATAGGCTATAGGCCTATAGCCTGTAAATCCTAAGTTTTATTATTATTATTATATTCGTTTATTGGCACACAAAAACAGCTGACACACCGAAACTGGTTTCAGCTAATTTAATTCAAAAAAATAATAAAGATAGAATCAAAATATAAAACTAATGTTAACAGGAAGGTTCAAAAGATGGAATTTAGTGTTAAATGGTAGCCTACATTTTGACAAAGACTCTCCGATTATTGGTACCAATTTCCGATAAAGGACACGAGGAATAAAATGTCTATTGTCCTTAAAAAGAGATCGCGTGACAACATGCAGGCATATAAAATGCAGACACGCAGACACGCAGACAGACAGACATAAGCCTATAGCCTATAAGCCAACACATTTCGCCATTTAAGTTCGAATTGGCAAAATTCCAGTGATTGTAATTAATTAGGCCTACGTAGCCTACAATACAATATAGGCCTACAAAAGAAAAATTTATAGCGCGTTTTAACAAGACATGTACTTGCACGAGAGCGCGTTTCGCTACATTCTTAGTCATAGGCCTAGTGCAAGGTGAACAGATGAGTTTTTACTTTGTTTTAAACTGCGCAACAGATGTGCACTGTCGAACTGAAGTTGAAAGACTGTTCCATCTAAGGGTCCTGAGACAGAGAAAGCACGGTTTCCAAACTTCCGGTTTGTGCGAAGTAACCTACGGTGAAATCTCGATCCTCGCGTCGATGATCGAAGTCCTCTAGTATTGAAAACAGAGCATGGCATAGCCAGAGGCGGAGACTTAGAGGGAGACAGAGGGACAGAGGGGGACAGAGGGGACGGCCGGTCCCCCCAAACTTGAGGTGGGGGGACGGAGCTGCTTATATCCCCCAATATTTCTGAAATATTTCATGAATATAATAATAATAGATAGGCCTACAGTGACAGCTGGTTCCTATCAGCACTCAAATAATAGAGCAATTTAGTTCGGATGACAGCTTAAGATGCTACCATTACAGTGTGGAAATTCAAAAAAATTAAATAGGGGAGGGGCACATCTCCCTCCCCAAACCCTCCCCAAACTCAAACATGACTCAAACTACATGTTAGCTACGAGTGAATCAGCACTCAAATTATAGAACAATTTTTTTCAGAAGACAGCTTAAAATGCTAGGCCTACCATTACAGTGTGGAAATTCACAAAAAAATTAAATAGGGGAGGGGCACATCCCCCTTCCCAAACCCCTCCCCCTACTCGGCGCCTCGCGCCTCGCCGATCGTCCTTCGGCCGCTCCTTCACCGGTCCCCCCAAACCCAAGACCAAGTCTCCGCCTATGGGCATGGCCATGGATGCCATGTATGAGAGAGGTTCCAGATTGAATGTGATACATGAGAAGGCAGTTTTGCCACGGAACCAGCCGACAAAACAATTGATGTGGTTGCCTGGTTGGCATATCTTAGGTTGGAGACCACAGGATCGAATTACTATCCCCAATTTTTTTATCTCTCCTTGAAATAGATCAAGACAGCATACCAGATGTTTCCCTCAGGACCATCTCTGCGAAGATGCTCTGTCAGCCTATACCCTACAATCCTCTCTGGTAGCATCTGAAAGGCTTAGACTATATAGGCTATGAGAAACGCTTTATAAGAAACGCTTTATAAATTATCCAATACAATATGGTGAACGGGCACAAAAAGACTAAGTACAGCCCTGCCTGAAAACTTTTCGGATATGAAACTATTGTGACGGTTGTACCTGCCCCTGCAGTTAGCGACATTGTAAGGTCCTTGCATGGCTACATTGGCCAGAGCGTAAGCTGCGTCCCATGCATCTCTGTGTGAGATATCGGGTCGCGGTTTGATTCCCGATGCTTATTTCAGAGATTTAAATCTCAGGCTATAGCACACGTGTGCTATGGTATCAACAAATTAAATTTGTAAGTTCCGTGGTCCGTCCACGGGGAGCTCAAATAGCGTGGCGCCCATTCAAGCGATCAGCGGTGGTGAGGGTTCTCACCCGATCAATTCATATATAAAAACGTGTAAGTTACATTTTAAATTTACACTCATTTCTAGCAAGCTACGTCTAACGAAAATGTGTGTGTAAAGTTCTGGCGCTTACATACTTACTATCTACGTTGGGAATTTACCGTTTCAGCGTTGCTTTAAAACCTTAACGGATGAATGTTTCTAAATATAGCATTCGTTTCATTTTGGAATCTGTAGGAATGACTTTAAACGATCTGTTACGAAAGCTGGAATTTCTGGCTAAAAAATACTTTAGAAAACACCGGGCGATCGACAGAAATGGATTCTACGACTGTTTGCAACAGGTAAATCTGATTTTAGGAGTGCAACAGTTTTCGGTTTGGCACAGTGCAATCGTGACATGGAGCACGGGCACCAAAACAACCTCCTCCTCTGAGGCGTTGGGATTTATATAGCGCTGGGCTGGGAAACAGCTTTGCGCGATCAGCGGTGGACCCGAGGAATATCATATTATTTGTTGATACAGTCGTGATGCGATTAAAAAAGACCCTTGTTGCGGATATGGTTGGGCATTTAAGCAGGCCGAACGAGAGCGTAGCGAATCCTCAAACCCTAATCATCGAAATTGATCTATATTCCACTGGATTCCTGAAATCTAACGTTGCGGGAATTTTTTCGAAAATACTATTCAGAAGACTTGCCTACTAGTTCATACTAGTTTTAGGGATTAAAGAATAGTTATTTTCAGGAATTGGGTCAACTTTTCCCTTTCCATATGAGGGAATCGGGTTTTGGTGATTCGGGTGGACCACGGCCAATCGATGGTCGATCTTATCTCCGTCAATTATTGCTTATGTTTTTGATACTGCAGGCATGGGGTATATAGTGTTATGGTAAAAAAATCATTAACTTTAGCAATTGAATTCAACCTAAATTAATGAGCACTTGAAAGTTCTTTTTGTGACCAGTCTAAGTTGGAAAATGCAGCATGTGAGAAGGCACTCAGAAGTTCATTAAGCATGAAATGCCATAAATCTGATCAATGGTAACTTTACATAAACGGCTTTTTGCGATTGCTAGTATGTAAGCCATATGGCCACTCAAACGGGTGAGATCCTTCACCACCACTGCCCATTTGAATGGGATCCGTGCTAGGATGGACCCTACTAGCTCAAGATTTAAATATCTTAAATAAGCCAGCATCGGGAGGTGAACCGCGATCCGCACACTCTGTTACACCAAGGTGCATTGGACATAGGGTTGCCACCCGTCCCGATTTTGTTGGGACATTCCCGATTTCGTGGCAAATGTCCCGTGTCCCGACTTGACCTAGTCGGGACAGCCAAATGTCCCGACTTTCAGATTTGTGACCAAACAAACAAAATGTTGTGGCTTAAAACACAATACCCGTACTAACTTCTGCTAATAGGCTAATGTTCTTCGATTGGTGACGGAGATGAGCCATACAACGAGTTTACTTACCTTCGAGCAGTTTTTCTGAAGCTTATAAGCGTGCCAAACAAAGGTGCAGATCTGTAATGGGTTGAATTGTTTAATTCCAAGCTTGCAAAAAACTTATTGAGCTTGTGTTGTCGGCGCCATTGAGCAATGTTCAAGTTGAAAGACTTTTTCTATAATGAAGCACCTATGGACTGACCAGCGTAACAGAATGTGGGTTGAACTTGTCGAACCTGAATTGCTTGTGAAAACAATTAATAGAATGACCTATGCGGGGTTCTACATCTTTGTTTCAGGACAGAAACCAATATTGAAAGCTGTGAGGAGTAATTTTAAAATACTTCTTTAAATAAAAATCATGATCATCGCATACGAGGGCTGCTTTTAAACTTGATCTGATCGACAGAATCTGCATGTGATCTTAAAGTCAAACTACTTTTTAAAAGCTCAGTCACATTTAATAAAATTGCAGCAATCAATATTGCAAATTAACCATGATTTAGAATGTAATAGCAATTATCACTCCTCTGGATCACTTCCTATCTTTCGGACCGCCCTACCTCTATCATTTTTCACTCATCTCGCTCGCCTTGGCACCCCGCTCCTTTGGCTTTTGGTCTTCCCCAGGGTTCTGTTCTCGGACCCCTTCACTACATCCTCTTTACAGCTGATGTGGAGTCTACTTGAATCCTGTTCTCTTACTTGCACCCTGTTCTCTCACTTCTCTTACCATTCCAGAGCAGTGGTAAGAGAAGCTTGCCACACCAGAGCAGTGGTAAGATAAGTGGGTCCTTCTCTTAGGAATAGCCTCCCCCTTACCTGCTTTCTGTTCCGCGAGACCTCTCTGGCTATTTTTATGAATTACTTAAGACTTTACTTTTTGAACGGGTCTGGGTCAAGAGCGCCTCAGAGTGGTTAGCTTGAAGGGGCGCTATATAAATTTCATAGATAAATAGATAGGTATTTGTACCTAACACAAATCTTTAATAACGATATTTAAACACACACAAAATTACTCGGTTGCTCGACTTGCGCGGCGGCCCCCACATGATAGTAACTCGTGAGGTGCTTTACGAAAAGTTGCGTCCCAACTTCCTAGTTCAAAAAGGTGGCAACCCTAATTGGACACAGCCTATGCTCTAACCAATGTAGCTAACTGGGCCAGAGTGGCAGTTACACAGTCACAATGGTTACATATCTGAAAATGGTTCAGGCAGGGCTGTGTCCTTTCACCATGTATTTAACTGTGAGCGAAAGTAGAGAGTTGGTCTACATCTTCCTCTCCTGGAAGCATTATCCGATAAATAAATAAGTAATTAGTAAGTACCAGCATAGCACAAATTTTTTCAAAATACTTTTATTGACCAGTGTCAATAAATTAAGAAATGAGATTAGTTTCTGTGATGCACGTCAGAATGTTTGAGAAAACTGCCGAAACCTTTGAAGGCTTTATATTACAGCACATCCTTCCGACAGGATGATCACAACCCTGGCCACACTTTTAGAATGCGATATTTTGCACTTTGCAAATTAGCATAAACATAGATGAAGCCTTCATTGGTGGTTTGATGTAGTTTTCTTTTCTAGTTTTGTAAGATGATGTAAGTAATGTTTTGGTCTTTTTGTTTTTACCATTTGATCTGAAGTATTATGAGTAAACAAAGAATGAAGGCGAAGAAAGGTGTAGCTATAAGAGGAGGAGAGGAGAAGGCCACACAAAAAAATCAGTTTTAAATCTTTATATGTAATAAGAATGTGATTAAAATATGCTCTGAAAAATTCAAGATATGCTTCTGGTAAACCTGGAAAACTCGGGGAATTTTGAAATCATAATTCTTTGGCCAAATTCTGTATCAAATACGAAGTTTGGAGAGGTTATTCCAATCTGGAGAACATAGAAGATTGTTGTGCATGAACTAAGGCTGCGGATTTTAATGATTGATTAATCGATTAATTGTTAAAAATTCTAATTGATTAATTTTGGCTTGTTCGATTAATTGTTTACTTATGTCGTGACGTCAAGTGGCCCATTTCTGGAGTGAAAAATATGGAGAACAATGATAATGTGAAAGGTTTGAGTGGAAAATTAAGCAATCATTTTGCATTTAAGGTAAATGCTGAATTGCTGATGGAAAAGTCAAAGATGGTGACAAAATTAATGGTCTTCATTACAATAAACAGTTCACTCACCTAGGCTCACACACGGCGCTGACGTATCGCCTTCAGCATGCGGAATGATTGAAGTTTTTTGCAAGAAGAAAGTAGTAACAGACTCGGTGACTAAATTTTTGACACTTTTTCCCACTTTATGCAACACCTACCAAATTAATCAAATTTAATCGATTAATCAAAGTTAAATTTTGGAGATTAATTTATTAATTTTTTTAATCAGTACCAGCCCTAGCATGAACACAACTTCATAGAACGATGACATTGAGGCGAACATGCAAAAGTAGAGATGTGGATGCATGCCAAACGGAAATTGAAATGACAGTTTATTTTACAGCATATAGGTTAATTATATTAAAGTTTAACTTGCAGTATTTTGAATGTATTTGCTTGAAGATGTATATATCAAAACATTTATAACCTATTTGTGATGCACAAACTCTATAGCCTATCCTGAAAATTCCCAGTAGAGCTTTGCAAAATATAATGTGATGCCAGCATATTTAACCATTTAGAGATTTTAATGCTTAATTTATTATACCTAGGCCTGCTAGATTTGTCTAAGGAAGTAAACGTTTTTTTTGTATCCACAGTTTTTACGAGTTTTGTATGTAACAATAATGCAATTGCAATATTTACATACTGTTTATTAAAAATGTCTCAAAGGCTCTGGAACATGGACCATCTGACATCTTGAGATTAAGCTAAAAATGCTTCATAGGTGAAGTGTTAGAGAGTTTATTTACGTAACCATGGCGTATATGGGTGGGTGACCAGTCTGTCTGCTCTTCCCACTGAATGAATGACTTACGACAATTTCTACAGCGCCATAACACGGCACATGCTGTTACAAGGGCGCTTTAACAAGTTAAATACACTGACAGTGTATTTATTTTATGACTAAGGAACACTAGTGGAACAGAATTAATTAAAATCCTTGTGTCCTGATGGTCATTTGAACCCGAAACCTGCAGGTTGACATTTCACTGTACAAACCACAAGACTTGCTCTCCGTTATTCCAATGGAAATGACTGTAATGTAGAGTTTTAGATTTTTATTATAGTGAAAGCGACATAATGCAGTGAAATGCACTTAACACAAAAACGTTTACAAAAGTTGGTTAACATGAAAAGAATGCTTAGTTCATTCCATTGTCAATGTGTAAAATTGGTTCCTTTATTATTAAACCAGTCAATGGTTTATAATGTAAAATTGGTTTCTTTATTACAAAGCTGGTCTGTGGTTTTAATATAAAATTGGTTGCTTTATTAAAAAACTGATCATTGGTTTATACTACAAAATTATTTCCTTTATGACAAAACAGATAAAGAAATGCACAACAGATAATGCAATAGAAAACAGTGGATAACACGAAATGTTGATTTATTTTCAACATCTGGCTCTGCTCATCCAAAGTTGCACCTGTAGACAGGTCCTATGTGCTGGCTGCAGTTGAGACATTCATTACAGGTCCTGTATGCCATGGTTACATAAATGACTGCCGTTGTGATATTCATTACAAGTCATGGTTACATGAATGACTGCGGTTGAGACATTCATTACAGGTCCTTTATGCCATGGTTATGTAAATGACTGCAGTTGAGACATTCATTACAGGTCCTGTATGCCATGGTTACGTAAATGACTGCAGTTGAGACATTCATTACAAGTCCTGTATGTCATGGTTACATAAATGACTGCCGTTGAGACATTCATTACACAAAAATCTTCATTATGTACAGTCCTTGGAGTACTGTTTCGTATGTGTGTAAACTTGTATTATTCACTCATTTACCTAGAGCTGTTTTTCTTATTGTAATATTACATGGGCTTCATGTTATACATCATAGATGAAGAGATTAATTCTGCTCTTCATCATTGCAAGAAGATTCCTATACGCTAATAACGATAAAACTTTAATGATTTCAGCATTCTAAAAATTGATCGTATATTGAGAAACTACAGATTAGTGAATTTATGTATCAGATTGTGCATAATTTACTCCCCTCTGCTTTCCCAGATTATCTTGTAAGTAATTCTAATTATTCTAGATAACATTATATCTAGATATAAAACTGGAATTTATGGAAGTTCTGCCCCATCTAGCATTCAACTGTTTTCAATTTCCGGTAAATGTATTGAACCTTCTGTCTGGAATAATTTATCCTCTGCTATCTGAAAACTACCCAACATAAAACTTTAAAAGTTTATGCACACATATTTGAACAACAGCACGTTATATGAATCAATGTTATTGTTAGTTGAACTTTTTGATTCTCTGTATGCTGGTTCTGTTGTGTTAAATTCAAGTTGAACTAAATGTTAATTATTTGTAATTTCAAACTGATTTGATGTCAAATATGCGACCCTAGTGACCCTACAAAACCAGACTGGAACTTTATATCCCAGAAACATATTTGTACACACTGTCACTGGAGCTTGGGATATTTTATTTGTTGGAAGCAATAGATTAAATGAAAAGAACCTGAAACGTGCAGGCCTACAGACTTTCCATTGCATTGACTGTAGATAGAATAGTTGGCAGCCAGCCTCTATTTGGATTGTCTGGGCATCTTGAGAATGTTTAATGACCCAGGTGAAAAATGTAAGTTCCACTGTCTTGATTGAAATGTCAAGCGTTTGTTTTAAACGTCATGGTATTTCCAAGTTGCACAAATTGCTGTTTAAAAATCAAATTTTGAATAGGGCCTACAGTGTTTTCTCTGCTTTCGTAAACTGTTGATGGCTGGGGCTTTGTTGCAGAACCCACTGGCAAACTTAGTACAGTAGGTCTAAAGCCAATCACTCTGGTACATACCAAGGTCAGTTTTAACCCCCATAACTCCAAATGTTAGCCCTGGGCTGTTTAAACTGTAAATTGCACTTTAAAAATCAAATTGATAATGAAAATCTTCAAAAGATGCACACTACAGCATTTGTTAACTGTGTATATGTTGTCGAGGATCATTCTTCAGATCCTATTGATTCCAGTGGTTTTGAAAGTTTCTAAAGGTTTGCTCTTAAGCATTGAGGAACTTAATTGCTAGACCAGTAATCAACTACCCCAGTCCTGTTTGAAAGTTTAGGCTGGGGTTGTCAGTTTTCAACTCAATTACTAACACACAGATTAAGTACTGTTTAAAAAGTGAAAATTTTAGATGAAAGTTTTAAAAGATACAGGTGGGCTGGGAATCTTTTTGCAGCAGGGCTTTGTCCAGATTCACAAGAGATATTGCAACTGTGCCAAAAGTCAATCACCTAAATCTGAATAAAAGAATTCCTTGTCAGTTGTTATTGGTACTCAAAAACCTTCTTTACAGAAAGAATTAAATGTCAATATGCTTTTTCTAATGGAACCGTTCAATTGTTGGCAGTGAGAGATGAACCATGATAACTACAGCATTCATGCCTTTTCATGCATGGATGCTCTGCAGCTGTATGATTTGACAGCCTAAATTTCACAAATCCCAACTTTTTGGGGTTGACGTATCATGGACAGACGTGACATCAGAACAGCAACAATGAGACGACCTTTTATCACAGCTTTCATGGTTTGACAACAGTTTGTCATTTTCACACGATATGCCAGAACATGAAAAGCAAATTGCATTTGCAGGCAGCCATTCATCTAGTGAAAGCAAAACATTTGAAGCAGGGAACATCGAGGTCACCGCACACTGCACAGAATATGCTTGTATCAAGATCAGATTACTTAGCAGTTAGCTCATCTGTGACATGGTCTGAGACATTCTGATTTAACATACATTGCTAAAATTACAAATTATGTTTTTCAGGTTGCTGAGGAGCTGGTGTTGGACAGCAGTGTTGGTCTGAAAAGCCGAATGCAGGGCCTGGCTTCCTGTCTGGCTGTCTTCACGCGAATGCGCTTATCTCATAAGAACCAAGAGATGGAGTCTGCTGACAACGCTATCAAATATCTGTTTTTGTAAGTTTATGTATGAAGTATGAAGTAGATTATTATGTATTTTTCTAAAATCCTGTAAGTAGAATCGGTTGCGCGTTTGTGCATCAATTTCTGCATCTAAGTTTCAGCTTTTAGTGTTCCACATGAGAAATGAGTAAAGGTGTTTATCCCTTTAACGACAAGCTGCATTGGTTTCCCATACATTTTAGTACATGCTTGTCGTTAAAGCGTTAAATTTATGACTGGTGTTGGTGCTTCACTGACTGCCCTGATCCGCAGGTGACCACCAATGTCATTTTAAGAACTGTAGGCTTGCTTAGGACACATTGGAAAATCTTCTGAGGATAAATTTAAGTTTTTTGTAGCCGATGTTTTCTTTGCTTATTTTTTTGCCATAATAGCCTAGTTTATCTCATTTTAGTGATAAACTGTCAACCATGGACTTATATTCATCAGTCTGGCTCACTATTTCATTTAGTTTATTGATAAGGATTTTTTAATTTGAAGTTGACTTAGATGCTATCTCTCAAATATTGAAAAAAAAAATAATATCGAGTGACAAAAGTGTTTAATGAAGGGCTGTTGATTAATTACTGGTCATTAAAGCCACCAATTACCGCTGCTGATGTACTACATGGACTATTAGCCCCATACCAGCTTTGTGCTCTATGCCCCCTCGTGCCCTCAGCAGAGTGATGCCCACTGCTGACAGTTTGGCCCCTTAAGCATTTGTTATTAGGATGATTTATTCTTGACCAAAACACTGTAGACAGCACAGTTTGAAAAACAATAGAAATTAGAATATTACATTAGAGACTATAGGCCATTGTAGTATGTAAATCAGAATGCGGTTAGCAATTGGTGCAATAAAGGATATACTTCCTTATGTAAGGAGTATACTGTCAAGACAATAATATATATTCGTTAGTTCAGTCTCTGAGCATTTATTTATTTGACAGTGCATTTTTTCGTACAGAGAATGTGCCAGGCTGCTACTGGGAGTAGAATTTGCAAATGCAGAACCAAAAGATCTGACCATCAGTGTCTTTTGCAACATAACCAAGTCCTGTCTGAAGCAACATGCTGGTGACAGCACCTGCCGCCGATATTTTGAGATGCTGAAGATGCTGACCGAAGATCCGTGGAACAGTCAACAGTTGTTTTCCATCATCAGTGGAGATGAGATGACAGATAGTTGTGGTCAGTGGACATTTTCTTCTTAGCTGTGTCTAGAGACTTCCAAGTGGTCTGGTAGTGTATTGTTTTGTTTAATCTGTATATGGTATGTGTGTAGTATGTCAGTGGTGTAACGAAGGGTTTCAGCACCCAGGGGCAAGAGTTGATGACTGCACCACCTTTTAATTTTCTTGTTGACTTTTAATTGTTCTCGTCATAGTACTGTGTACCACTGAAAGCTAATTTTGCGCCCTCATTGTGCTGCGCCCGGGGGCAGTTTCCCCTCTGCTCCCCTTCGTTATGCCACTGATGTATATTTGTATGAATTAAATATTACTGTTGTTGTCATCATCATCATTTAAGGAATTGGTTAAGTTTTGTCCTGAATTGATCAAATGATAGCTTTTGATTACAGTTGCTTGGCTATTCCAGATAAATAGCTTTGAAACTGTAAAACTCTGTGACTCTTATCATCTGGTTCTCATTGCTGGAATATGGAGGTCCATTAATTGAGCTTTTTCTGTTGCTGGACCTCTCTTCGTATCTCTTTAATTCTGTTCGTTATGGTCAGTTTCTTTTATTGTTTTGATCTCAACTTAAGACTTACCTTTTCAGACTGCATATCCACCTGACTAATTAACGTTAGGGTTCTGAACTGTTTCTTATTAATGACATTATATGTTCTATAAAAACCATCAACAATACTGCATGTTGTTTATGTCATCTAATGTGCATAATTTTATTACAATAGATTCACAAATTTGTTTACAGAGTTTTCTGATATTGGTAATTGATTTAGGGGTGCTATATAAATCTCCAGAATGAATGAATGAATGATGCCTTGATGGAAGCTGGTATATTTCTGCTCACGTTTTATGGATGAAAATCTTCATTATGTATTGTACAGTCCTTGAATTGAAGCATCTTTGAAGTTCTAACAGTATAGTTCTCATAACTAGACAATCATTCCTTGGGGTTAAGTGGTTCTTCAATGACTTGTTAATTTCACATGTCACACCAGGATTTGAAGTTTGGATGCAGTGATGAAAGGCACCATTTTTATTAACAGTTACCCCATCTTTTTTTCTGAATTCAATAATGAATGACTGATGTTACTAAAATTAGTTGCAGAGTTCATCGATGAAGTGGAACATCCAGAGCTGATCCTTTTGCGAATTGAAATTCTACTTGGCAACAACTGCGCAGACATGGCATTACGACTGATTAACCGATTCACACAAGTGAAAAGCGATGATGTTCACCTCATGTCACAGCTGCTTATTCTGCTCCACAATGCAGAACAGTATGATGAATTCCACAAACAGGTTGGTCGTTAATAATTCATTCAGGTAAGCAACGTGACAAGTTTTCTTTTGCAAATTTCCCTGAAATGACAAATGCCTGTTAAACTGTTTAATGTTCCATAATGTGCCCCTATTAAGTGGTGCATCGGGCCTCTCTTGGTCTACCCTTTGTATCCCCCATAAGCAGTTTTTATGCTGTTGTTGACATTGAGAGCAATAAAAAATGAAAATCTGTTCTGCATAGATTTTATTGAATTACAAGCTGTCAGTCTGTTGAATGGTGGAAATTCAAGAGAACCGAATAAATCAGTAGAGCTTGGTAGTGTTGTGTTAAGAGTTGAGATAGACTAGAATCAGATGTAAATAGATGCAAAGAGCATGTTTTCTATTGCTTGTTGAAAACCATTCTTTTCATAACGCTTTTTTGATTGGAATGCTTCAGTGGCTGCCTGTCATGCACATACCAAATGTGTGTTTGGCATGTGTCCGGTAGTTGAAGCTCTGTCGCTGCATACTACCCTGGGTCTGGTTAGCTGTAGATGCCTTTGTTTTGTGGCTCAATTGAACTGGCTAACCTTTATCATGAGCAACACTGTGCTGTTTATTTTGGGACTAACATACTGTGAAATATAAAACTATACTGTCAAGCACAAAACTTAAATGTCAAGTACAAAACTATTTGTGAAGTACAAAACTTTACTGTCAAGTACAAAACTATTTTGTGATGTACAAAACTTTACTGTTAAGTACAAAACTATTCTGTGATGTACAAAACTTTACTGTGAAGTACAAAACTATTCTGTGATGTACAAAACTTAACTGTCAAGTACAAACTATACTGTGAAGTATGAAACTTGACTGTTAAGTACAAAACTATGCTGTGAGTACTAAACTATCCCGGAACAAAGTAAGTAAGTTAGTATGTGAATGACAGGCACCCACTGAAGCACTCCAATCAAAAGCTCTACAACTGCTCCATTTGTATGGCTGGCTCTAAGACGCCTCTGAGGACTGGTCAATGTTTTCATGGGCACTATGAAAATCAAATGTTAAATCTAATTTGTTAGTAAAATAGTTTGAATAGACATTGAACTCTTTCTTTGGACAATTTACGTGCAATAAGCTGAGCCTTGGGCTTATGAATTAACCAAGTTAATCTCTTGCTTCAACTTTAACTGTATTTTTTTTGCTTTTAAAAGAAAGGATGGAAATTGTTGGGCATGTTTTAAAGTTATGTGTTTCTAAATGTTTTTGTATGTGTAGTGCACCAACATATTGTGTTGCATGGCATGCAATATACTGCGTCATGTTCATGAGACTGAAAGGATGTACAGTCAGCACGCTGCTGTGCTGTTGATGTCACGTACGTTCCTTATTCTCGATTGGACAAAGAAAACAGACATGAAATGCACCAAGGTTAGTAATTCTTACATGTATAACTTTAAATTTGTAATATCTGTTAATTGATGTTATGCATTTGTATCGAGTTTTAACAGTTGAAAAAAATTGGCTGAGCATACAGGATAGCAGTTAGACTAAGATTAGTAGCATACACCTGAAAATAGCAAGAGCACATGGATAAAATCATCATTTGTATAGAGACTGGTACTGTATTTTTGTATGTACTCGTACTGTAGAAGGACAATGGGCTCACTTGGTGGAACATGTGGTCCATTTTCCAACAGCCATTGCTCAACGCCACGCCTTTGCAACTGTGGGTCCTTCTTTGTGGAATAACCTTTCCCCACAAATTCGGGCTGAGATTTTGGCAGGTGGTTTATCCACTTCTGTCCGTTGCTTGAACACTTTTCTGTTTTCTCGGAGTGCTCATGCTGGAAGCACCTCTGAATAGTCATTTCTGCTAGAGCAGCGGTTCTCAACCTTTTTAGTACTGCAACCCTTGATAATATTTCCAAAGTTGCGGCGACCCCAACAATAAAATTGATGGCGTTACTTCCCTTCACCGCATTTTCCCTACCACTATGATGCATTCTACTTCTCACCATTAATCCACACGCATCATGCTCAATCAAATAATAACAAGACAATTTGTAATTTTTGTTAACTAATCATTTCGAGAACTTTAAGAGTAAAATTAAGTAAGTGAAATGTTTAGGCTACTTGAAGTTTAATATTTATTGTGTATTGTACTATGTACAATTAAGAGTTTGCAACATCCGTGAATTCGTCAGGCTGTAGACCCTTAGACCTTAGTCCTTCCTCGCGCTGGCAACGCATCGGGCGACACAGCCTCTCCACGTTATCCTGTCTTCCGCGGCCAGCATAGCATCGTCCCACGTCATTCTGCCGCCTTCCAGGCCTGAGTGATCGTGCTTCTCCAAGTCTTTCTGGGTCTTCCTCGCCCTCTGCTCCATCCCGACGGAGTCCAATCCAGTGCCTGCCTTAGCGTTCTCTCCTCTCCCGATCTATGTATGTGCCCCAACCAACGTAACCGCATCTTCTTCAGCATGTCTTCCAGTTTCTCCATGGATGTTCTCCTTCTTACTTCCTCATTTCTGACCTTATCCCTCCAAGTGATCTTCAGTAATCTTCTCAGCCAACGATGATGTGCCGCCTCCAGTTTCTTCATATTGACTTTTGTCATAGACCATGTCTCTGCCCCATACAGCAACGCTGTCAATACCAAAGCTCTGTACAATCTTGTTTTTGTTGTCAGACTGAGTCCTTTGTTCTTCCATATATTGTTCAACCTTCCAAATGTGGCATTGGCTTTTCCCAATCTGCTTCCAATCTCTTTATCACAGCTGCCATTGCTTGAAATCATACTCCCCAGATAGCAAAAGTGTTCCACCTCCTCCAGCACATCCTCTCCAACTTTGATGTTTTCAGTCACTGTCCATTTTCCTACTTTCATAATCTTTGTTTTGGTGGTATTGATCCTCAGTCCGACCAGACCCGCCTCTCTCTCCACACTGTCTGTGAGTTTTCTCATTCCTTCCCAAGACTCCTCCAGTAGCGCTATGTCGTCTGCAAAGTCTAGATCCGCCAGCTTTCCCTCTCCTTCCCACTCCAGGCCACACTCCCCTTCTTTTGTGCTTCGTCTCATCACCCAATCGATCGTTAGCAGGAATAGCAATGGTGACAGAATGCAGCCCTGACGCACGCCCGTGACAATCTGGAACCACTCTCCTAGTTTCCCTCCGTTCTCACTGCACACCTGCTTTCTGTATACATTCCTTTTATGATGTTTATAATCTTCTCTGGTATACCGTATTGTGCGAGGATATTCCACACCACAGGTCTTTGGACGCTGTCAAATGCCTTCTTAAAATCGACGAAGTTGACAAGTACATTTACATTTCCCTCTACACAGGCTGTAGACCTATGCAAAATAATTAGCCTAAGTAGACCAGATTTTTTCCTGATCAAACAGGCAAATTTGTAATTTTTTTATTGGTAATAATATCAGCAGACATGTTATCAATTCTTCTGCTCACGGTGTTGTTAGACAAAGAAATTGGATTCAATTTTTAACATATAGGCCTATTCAGTTCCAAGCATAGGCCTAACTCGAACAATGTCTTTGGTTGCTGCAACAACACATCCTCGGCAATTGTGTGAGGTTTCTTGGCTTTTGCGATTCTGAGAGCAACCGAATATGGCCTATGACGCTTCAACATCAGCCACGTTCTGCTGTTGGTACTAGCCCCCGGTATCAAATCTGCTTTCTCGACGTCATTAACTTTGTTCTTAAAATGCTGGCGAAGATATAGGATGTTTAGTATCCAAATGGCGTTTCAGTTTGTTGGGCTTCGACTCAACCGACAGAATGCCATTACAAATAACGCATTGTGGTGTCTCAATTCCTGCTGCAACTATGGAAGTAAACCATACTTTCAACTATATTTACTACATTTTCTTTTCTTAACACTCGTCTCACCCTGATTCTTTTTAGGCGGCTTCCAATTTCATAAACTTTTCTGTCACAGTTTCGTAACAAACCGGCTATTGTTTTTGTTTAAGAAGTAAATGTGAACTTAGAATTTACATTTCAAAACTAATAATTATGGCAAACATTAGATTAAATTAGCTGCTAAAAAAGAAGTAAAAATTAATTTTGAGTCGCTGTAGTATGTTGTTAGTGTAGTAGTCATATTTACTTAATATTAAATATTTAGAGACTTCGTTGACAACTTTTTTTACAATTTCTGAAGGTCCAAGGCGACCCCTGGGAAATCGTAAGGCGACCCCCGTGGGGGT
Source organism: Aporrectodea caliginosa (assembly GCA_020284085.1). Classification (NCBI taxonomy): domain Eukaryota; kingdom Metazoa; phylum Annelida; class Clitellata; order Crassiclitellata; family Lumbricidae; genus Aporrectodea; species Aporrectodea caliginosa. The sequence goes on along the minus strand of JACEVL010000536.1, from coordinate 811,830 downwards.
CGCGACCCACAGGTTGAGAACCGCTGTGCTAGAGGCACATTATAAATGCACAAATACAATACAATTTTTGGTTTTCCCTGTGATATTTTAAATGTAATTTTTAATATATAATAATGTAATATATCTCCAGTAACTCTGTTTACTCTCTTTGATGTGAGTGCAGCCTTTGACACTGTCAGCCATTAGGTTTCTCCTAGAGTGGCTTGTGTAGTTGTTTCATATTTCTCTCTGACCATACACAGTCGGTGGCTTTTGGTTGGACCAACTCAACCTGGTCCCCACTCTTAGTTGGGCTGCTACATGGGTCTGTTCTAGGTCCTTTACATTTTATTCTTTAAACTGCTGACCTAAATCATGTCCTTCCCTCCCTTGGAGTTGCTGATAATATTCAAGATATAGTCATGGCCAATGTGCAGAGACAATTTCCTTAACTCAGGCTTTCTAACTGTTTGCAGCTCAAAAATGTTGACTTGATTAACTTGTAGAATTTGCTTTGCAAATGCTTTCTTTACTTCTGTGTGTTATTTGGGTGTGATTAAGACCACAAATGACCTTTTCTGAACATTGTAAGGCAGTTTGTTGAACATGCTTTATTTTCTGTGTCAGATCTGCTTTGTATGCCACTCGCTTTCTTCCAAAGCGGCTTCTACCACATGCACTAGGGTAGACTATTGTAAAGCCATTCACGCAGGCCTCTCATTTCATTCACTTCAATTCATTTTGAAAACAGCAGCTCGGCCAATTGGTGGGATTCCTAAATTTGGTCATATATCTAACGACATGTGGGACAAGCTGAATTGCCCATACAAAGATGCATTGAGTCCTTATGCTGATGCACAACTGCCTGGCTTGTTGTGCTACATCCTGCGATAGAGAGCTATGCATCTCAGTGTTATCCTTAACTGTCAGCGGATCTCTGCTCTGCAACACACTGTGATCTGGTTATTTCCCCATCATTTTCTGCCACAATGCAACTTAAAAGTTTTTTGTGGTTGACCGCTCGTTTTGGAACAGGTTTCCATGAACCTGCAACATGAGCTTTTTCTCCTTCTGTGCCTCTGCATTGCAAGCAGTTGAAGGCATCTTGTATTGTAAGGTAGGGAGAACTTGTGATGAGTTTTCTTGAAGAGGCACTATATAAATATGCATTTTCAAATTACAACTCTTTGTGATGTATAAGAATTTTTATTAGTTATTGTTTGTTTCAGTTCAGTTTAAACCTGTTGCATTGTTTCGATGTGAAGGTGTTGTTGCGCTATTGGTTGACGCTGGAAAGACATCATCTGGCAGAAAATGAGAAGGAGTTTCTTGTTTCATTCGACAAAGTCCTCGCTTTGGCCCACTCGTCCACTCAGCTGATTATGTGTATTGACGTAATGGAGTCACTAGTAAGTGTCACTCTGCTTATTACACATTTCCTATGGCTGATACTTTGGTCTAGACCAGGGGTGTCAAACCTTTTCTAATGGCGGGCCAGTGGCAATATTTTCCTGCAAATGTCGGGCCAGGATACCGAAAGCGCCGGAGCAAAATGGGGTAGGGATCTGGGAGGGGACTCGGTGATCTCGTCTCCAGAAAATGCTTGAGAAACTAAATCTTAAATGATGCATTTTTAGCATAGAAACAGTTAAATTAGGCTTATAAAATCTTAATTTTGATGTTCATTTTCAGTCACGAACATAATTTAAGACACATTAAGTCTATATGACAATATGAAACTGTATACCTAAATTCTGTTAAAATAATGTACGCCAGAGGCAAATTTATTACAGTCATTTCATTATAATAAGTACAGACATTTAACAGTGCATCACTTGATGTGCAATGGATGTATAATTTCTGTATCTTTCTCTTGTTCACATTTCAAAGACATCTGTTGATATCTGGTGCAAAATGAGTACCTGCAGTTGCAGGAGTGTATTTGGCATAACTTATTTCAAAACAGTATTGTATAAATCTCCTAAGCTTTTAATTTGCATTGGTCTTTTTTCTAGACATATCAGGTTAATCTTTCTACCAATGTAGCTTTAGAGGATTTGTATATTGCATGTTGTTTTCCAATCCCTGTAGTAGCATATTGTATTGTATTTATTAATTTATATAGCGCCGCTCACAGCAGTGGCCATTCTGTAGCGATCCCAGTGCGACAACCCGAGAGTAGACAAACATTTTGAGGAGGTAGAAGGATGTAGGAAGAGACACAGAAAGAACGGTAGGCACTGGTGTGTAGGCATGATAATACAATGCTCCCTTAATCAATATACTTGCTGTTCCTGGAGAGACAAATCCAAATACAATTATGGAAAGAAATTTTAGAAGTGGCTTTTTATGATGTAAGGGGAAAGCATTTAATATTTTTTACAAATGTAGGAGCTAACTTTAAGAGATGGTCTGTGGCATTTGTAGTTTGGTTCATTGTATCTGGCACCGTGCGTGGATATTGCTCTGAGAGTTTTGCGATCAGAGCGACATCGACTGGACTGTGCTCGACTTTATCGCAAAGACCGATTGGAAATGAGGACTGCTTCAAGATTGCTTGCTTATATCTGCAACGTACTGGCACGCTGCTTCAACAGTCATCTGCAAATGAAGATGGTTAGCAAAGTGATCTCTCGTACTCTGTTCGCATTTCACCATTACTGCTTTTCTTATGTGACACCATTATATCCCATTCCTATTTTAAAACGCAACCGTTGTCTCTGTACAGCGCAATAGGATATAGCATAATGCTGATTGGTATAGTGCTAAACCCCTAAGACGAGGATGTATGGAGAAAAATATCACTTTGTACCAAATGAAAGAGTGGTCCGTTCCAGTGTTAATGCAGTTTAACATTAATTTATTCTCCTAAGATGAAACTGATCAGACGAAAGTATCTATTATCATGAAAATGATTTCCTGTCCTGTCAATATAATTCTTAAGTTCTTCTGAGAAGACAAAATTGTCAGCTGATACAAAAACCGCTGTGCTGCAGGAAGTGAAAAGGTTTTGGTTTTGTGGTTCATATGTGCCTAAGTACTATGGTTTGACAACATTGTAGGTCTTTGATAGAATGTCCCAACTCAAGTACTAAGATAGCGTACATGTTTATAATTGGATGATTGGTGGTTAAAAACTCACTACAATTATATCGCGATGTATGGTAAATTGGTAATATATTATAGATATATTACTATAACGATGCCTGTGTATAGGAAAGTAGACTTTTCCAGTGTATAACATGCAGATTGGTTGAAGTTGTTGAACAGCCCATTTCTCATATATGGATGCAACTTTTGGTTACAGCTTGTCACTCATTACATTGTTCTGACAGTTTTTAAGTGGAATAGAACTTAACTGTGTAACATTAATTCTAGTTAGCAGCCTGCCACAATCGGAATACATTAACACGTACATGCAGATATGCTTCATTTTTTGCTGTTAAGTCATGCAGCCATTAGGCATTTCTGGTGTCAGCATGTGAGTTTACTGTTGCTAATTGTTAATATTGCTCTTGTTAATACAAAGTTCGGTTAAGGTTAAGTGTTTACTCTGGTACCCTGTCTTTTGTCTTAACCAATTTGCACTATATGTTAACTGGTAAATATTTTGTAAACCCTTTGATTCTTTTTATTGGTATTGTTTTGATTATTAGTTAGCATTATCTGTCATTTGATTATATTTAAAGTTCTGTTTATACCTATGATGACTTTGTTTATTATGAAGCTGGCTCAGCTAAGGATGGAATATTTAACAAACTGTGCATGTGTAACTAAAAGCACCACCTTATTATTTTTTATTTTAGGAAACTTTTGGCTTTGATTTTCATAAATGTTACTTATTTTTAAGAGTATTGTGTTACTTTGTGTTACAGACATGCCTGCTCTCAGCTGCCTGCATATCGCCATCAAATGAACATTTTGTTTCTGTCCAAGACTTTTTAAAGTCGTCATCTGAGCGTGTATCGTTGCAGCCAGTGCCACCACCTGGTTTTGAGTGGAAGACATATATGGCCGTCTGGGATGCAGTGAGACATCTTCAACCTCCTTGGTTTGATTCCTGTACTGACTGGAAAGAGATAAATTATAAGTTACGATCTCATTTCCGAAGGTGTGGATGGCGTTATGATACTTTGGCAATGGTTTTTAAGAATAACCATAACAAACGAGGAGTTGGTTGTGGAATATCGAATAAAACTCTTGGAGAAAATATAACTGCGTCGACACCAGATAAACTGACAACTGCCATTCTGGAGTTTAATAGACATAGTCTTGAAACAAAGAATCCGACAAAAACACTCGCTGCTAAAAGAAAAGACTTCAAAATTTCTAAGAAAAAACCAGCTACTGTTTCAGTTTCATCGAGGAATCCAGCAAAAACAGTCACTGCTAAAAGAAAAGACTTTGGAATTGCTAAGAAAAGACCAGCTACTGTTTCAACGTCATCCATTGTAAAAACAGGTGATAAGAATCACTTGCAAAAAAAGACAGCTGACCCAGCTACTGTTTTAGCTTCATCCATTGTCAAAACAGGTGATAAGAGTCACTCGCAAAAAGGAACGGCCGATCCAGTTACTGTTTCAACTTCATCCATTGTAAAAACAGGTGATAAAAGTCACTCGCAAAAAAAGACAGCCGACCCAGCTACTGTTTCAACTTCATCCATTGTCAAAACAGGTGATAAGAATCACTCGCAAAAAGGAACAGGTGATAAGAGTCGTTCTCAAAAGAAGACCGATACCCTCATGAAATCTGCACTGCCATCACATAAGATTTCTGGTAAAGTTTCAGAAAAGGAAATAATGGACCTCAATGGAGACGTTAAGCAGAGGAAAGAAGCTGTAATGCAAAAGCAGTCAGATGGTGACGTTTCTGGGCGCAAACGAAAATTACCTTCGACTTTCAAAACTGAGAATCTGAAAAAATTTAGAAGGAAAGAAGTCAGCAAAGCTTCACTTACTGCTACCAAAAATGTCTGCCAAACACAAAAACGGCTTGCAAATTGTAAAATGAGATTGAACAAGAGTCCTGAAACAGAAGCGACTTTCAAAGAAGCTGAAGGTACAGGTGTTCTTGATTTTAATTGCTGTGATGACCGCAGAGTTGCTGCCTCACCAGGTTCGTCAAATGATTCACAAGCTACAATTTTAATGGACAATGGTAACTCACGGCTGTGCAATTCAGTTCTAAGCTCCAGTGATACTCTTATTACTGATACAGTCAATTGTGGCGGATACCAGGAGGAGGAGGATGAAGACACTCTCACTGGAAATTATGGTGATTTCATGAACGAAAAGAATGATGAGGTTGAATCGAGTAAAGAAACGATCGAGCAGAACGTGGCTGAACAAGAATTCCACACTGTTCTTGAAAACCAGAACGTCACACAGAATTCAAATGATTGGATGTTTCAGGACTGGAGTGAATTTGGCAAAAGTGCTTTCGCTTTGGAAGCTGGAGAAGGCCAACGTGGGAGTGTGGATGACTGCATCAGCGTGGAGCCTACTCAAAATGGGAATGGCTTTCACTCGTCTAACTTAATTTCACATTCTGAAACGTGTGATCAAGATGAAATTCCCAGTGATGTTAAAGACAGCATTTCTACCACAGACATTGGTGAAAATATCTTGCAGTGTCACAGAAGCAAAGTAAAAGAAGATGAACATTTCCAATTTGCAGACCTTGCTGCAGACCATACACTTGTGCTTGAAAAGGCGGATGAAAAGCTTGATAATTGTAAGGAATGGGCAAATTCAACATCAATCATAGCATCCGATGAAGTGTCCAGCGTGGAGAATGAGCAAACTGTGAGCTGTGATTACTCGAAAAATCTACATTCTTTGCAAGAATCTCCTAAGCATAGATTGGTTGATGCAGACAGTCCATCCAAAAAAACTTTCAAATGCTCCCACTGCTCAAATGGTCATTTTTCGACACTTTCTTATCTTCGGCAACACTTGTCAACAATCCACAAAGTGGGCTTTGCATGCCCTGTATGTCAGAAGCTTATCGGCTCCAGATGGGGTCGTGAAATTCATATGGCGCGAGTACATGGGACAGCGACTCATCAACGATATAAACGATGTCGTAGTAAGAACACAGAGGGATTTAAATGTCGAATCTGCTCAAAGTCTCTTCCATCGGCTATTGGATGGCGTATCCATTTGGCAAGGCTTCATTCAGTCTATGTTAAGGACAACCACGAACAGCTCAGTTTGAATTATACTGAAATAGATGTTGACAAAAACAAAGATTTCGTACTATCTGAGGCAAAAACTTCTATATCGAAACCAAACTCCCGGTCAAGATCTGGTAGGAGAAGTTTGATTAACGATGTTAATAAATGTTGCAGAAGTACTTCGAAATATAAGCAGAACTGCAAAACGAACCATAACGGTGGAAATAATTTGTTCAAAACAGAATCATTGCAGAAAAGACTGGTTACGAGGAAAGCATCAACTGTTGTTGGATTGAAGAAGGCCTCTAGAAAGGAGTTAAGATCTTGTAAAGATTTATGTCCTGAACTGCCATCTGTATTACCTACGGTAAATGGTAGTGAGCTGCTGGTGGAAGAAAATTCAGCAAAATTGTCGAGTGACACTGATGCACCTGAGTCAGTCTGTGGTGTGGAAAATTCGAGAAGTTCTGAAGATGTGCTTTTTCATGAAGCTGATGTAGTGGAGCAGCCAGAAAAGGCTTCATGTGACTTGAATGTGATTCTGCATGAAACCAATATGCCTGTTTGTGATCAAGAGACTGTTGAAAATGGTAAATGGTTGCATTTAAAGAACTGTTGCGTTCGCTTGAAGCGGCTTTGTTTGTCGAAGATAAAATTACGCGAGTGCCATGTTATTATGGAGCGTTTGAGTCTTGAAGAGATTGCTGACTGGGAGTCTAATAGTGTTCAGTTCTTACGTGTTGACTGTAGTGTCAGCTATCATGCACCATTGGAAGAACAGAATCTTCAAAATGACAGTTCTCTTGATTCTCTTAATACAGTGGAGGAAGAAGGTATTCATGTTAATAGTTCCTCAATTGAAGTGCCTCAGTTAAGTGAAACAGTGACTAATAAAGAAGTATTAGGTGGACAAACCACAGTTCAGAATGACCTTATGCTTGATGTTCTTTCAAGTAAAATGTTGACAGTTGATGTATGTAGGCCGAATCCCAGTTACAAAACGAGCAGTGATGCCTCTTTGGAAAAATCCTCAGCTGCAGATGCCTCCTTGACTTTTCCAAGCAGTTTATCTCCTAGCCTTTGTATATCAAGTCCAGTTGCCTGCTACAGTTGTCCCGCAGTTGCTAGTGATGGTCGGTCATTGTCAAAGAATGAAAGCGCTACAGGTACGAGTGTTATAGATGTATTACGAGCTACTGGGAGCATCTTGGGCATACAAGAACAGACGAATGCAGACAATTCCTCTTGTCTTGAAAAGAACTGTGATTCATCATCATCAACCGAGGTGGAATCAGAACTACCTGACACAATAAAGGAGGTTGGGAAACTGCCACAAGACTTCAGATCTGCCTTGCATGTTAACAGTGAGAGAAAATCTGATTCGTTACCTTTGTCAGGTGCCACAGAGCATCTGAAGGCAGACTTTAACAAAGTTTCTAGAAGAAAAGTGCTTGTGAAAAGAAGAAGGACATTTAGTATGATTGAGGGGGTGAGAAAACGATCGAAACTTTCCGGTTTTCAATTGTCTGATAGGCAACAAGATCGATGTTCAACATTGGGCAATGAAAAAGCTACTAAAGTTCGCATGCTCAAGGGTAAAACTTGCGAGGTGAAATTGGTTCCTCTTAGTGTTTTGGATTTGGGAGTCTCGAATCTGTCAAACGTTGATAATAATAGCTCGACTGACTTGTTTAGTAAAGCCAAGTCACCTGAAAGGAAGACTGTGCGAAGGAATCTGTTTGAGTCGTTTGAGGAGAATATAATGAGATCTGAGGCAAAGAAGTCCTTTGATGTTTGCTCACAGCAACCTAATAGTCTTTCTAAGCATCTGTCTGATAATGACAGCAAAAACTCGGGGAAAACTTCAGAAATAATTCAGATACTAAAGAATCAACAAAGAATATGCAAAACCCAGGCCACAAAGGCCATGTCTATCTCACTGAAAGACAAGTTTATGAATGCTACCTCAGGCTCTATCAAGTTTAAAAATTCTCTGATGTGTGGAGATACAACTAAAGACCGCAGTTCTGGATTGGAGAAGCGAATTCAGCGTGTGGCTGTGCCCGTATCTTTAGCTAAAAGTTGTGATTCCTTGCCCGTAGTTGATCAGCAGCAGTTAACTGGTGCTGTGGAGTATGTGGCTAACATTTCAGAGACAGGCACAGCTAATGCATTGTGTGGCTCAGCTGATGGTGAAGACGATGATGTCTGTGTTATCTCATCTGATGAAGAAGAAGTTCAGGTGATTGATTTGGATGACGTAGACTCGTATCATTCGTCTGACACTGAAGGTTCGTGCATTCTCCAGCCGCATACTCGGCGCACAAAGGACCGGATGCTTGCCAACAGGCAACGTGCTCTTGTTAACGGCAGAAGCTCTCGTGTTCGATACAGCTCTCTTACCAATAGTCCTGCTCTAACACGCTGCAACATCTACAGCTGTGATCAGTGTCCGAAATCATTCACAGACTACAAACTACTGATTAATCATAAAAGTGTTGTACACAGACAAGCAAGCGCAGGTGACAAAAGACATTCTGATCTTCAAAACGAGGGCACAGATAAATATCACCATAGGAGATCCAACGAAAGTTTCAGTCGCATGCACAGACCGGTTGAAGCTAAGTCATCAGTGGGTAGGTTTAGCTTTTACAGTAGTCGCTCTGCATTACGATTTTGGAAATCAAAGATATTTGGTTGCAGGGACGGACAACCAGGTTTTTCTGCCCAAAAATCCATGTGTTGACAAAGAGAAGAAACGGTTCAAATTTTTTAGTGGCTGAATGTTGCCACGTTACCAAAACACGAGGAATTTCATCAGTCAGATCATTGCTTGAAACAAAGCCCAAATGTGGCTGAATCAAGAAATATTATGGTAGTTAAGTCAGGTGTAACGGAGATTGATGTAGCCTCTGCCTTTGCAATTACATTGAATCAGGGTTTAATTTGTAATATAGAACTTCATGTATTATGGGAAAAATTGTTCTATGTTTTATCTGTATTGACTCTCTCTGTCCTTTATGTAATTTTACATGCTTTGCGATAATTTTTTTACCATTGTGTATCTTTAGCTGAGTCTTAAACCTGCTCACCTTAATTGGATTGGTCACATAAATATCTTGTGACCAGTCTGGAAAAAATTTCTGTAATGAATTGTTGACAGTTTTACAGTTCTAAGCACATGCTCTCTCTATTGACTCTCTGTTCTTTAATAATGTAATTTACCTGCCTAATTGCGATCATTGTTTTACCATTGTGTATCTTTATTTAAATCTTAAAACCTGCTCACCTTAATGAGATTGGTCCTTGTGACCTATCTGGAAAAATTTCTGTTATGAATTGTTGAGTAGATTAGATTCAGTTTAATTTTACAGTTCTAAGCACGTGCTACAAGTTCGATCAGTAAGCAGTTGTCTATGTAAAACCAGTTTCTTTGAGGCTGCCAAATGGTGAATGGCTGGTGCATTGTAATAATTACAGGAAATGAAAACCATTGTTGCACTACTGCTAATGCCATATGTAAGAAACCTGTTACATACGGTTTGTTGATTTTATGAAGTACGTACATGTATATATAGAAGAATGTAACCATGGCAATCTTTCAAGTGCAGTATCCATTTTGGTTTTCACTGCTCCAAAATCTTTGTCAGAGAGTACAGTAGTGAACGGAAGGGTATATAGTTCTGTACAGGCAATCGGGTGAAAGAATTGTCAACAAAAGATTCTGTCCAGTCTAATTGTGAGCAATGTCAAAAATGTCTTATAAATTTAGTGGCACTGAATATTGAAACACAGCAAAATTTGTGCATGGTTTCTTAGAGAATGTGTTAAGTTTTCAGCTGTCTTGTTTGTTTTGTTTCCAACTTGAGAAAAATAAAACTGCACTGAGTCTAGCTATTGCTGTATGATTATTGCATTAAACTGCATCAGAATTGCCAGTGGCATGAACTAAGGTGTTCGCGTTAATGGTCTTTGTTTGTAGAGGTTGTAGTTAACTGTAGGTAAAGAGGTAACAAGTAGTACTTCCTCATTTCTACCACTGACTAAACTGAAACCCTTCATGTTTGTATAAAAGAGTAACTACTATTAGTCACATATAGATATACGTAGCGATACCCTTACGCCTAAAATGCGTTATGTATAGGCCTATCAAGTGGTTGTGATATTATGGTTAAACCGACTGGTTGATCATTTGCTCTTGTTTAATACAGGAATTGCACACAGATAAAAGAACGTGAAAGTTGGCAATTTCTGTTAGGATATTAGCCTCTCTGGTTTCCTTGAACAAGTCTTTAACAACCAATTAACACCACCAACAGATGCCTGTCATTAGGGGCCTAAGTAGGGACAATTTCGAAAAATTATTTTAAAATCTAAAAGTTAATTTAAACAAAATATATGGTTCATCAATAAAAGTAACAGACCTCATGTACGGAGGGGAGGCACTTTCCTCCTCTTGCTTTTTTATATACTGGAACTTCGATTGAGTTATGAGCCCAATGATCAGACAATGGTCTTTGAAGTTGACGCCCTTGAATTTAAGTCTTGCTACGTGCCTGTACGTAGGGCCTACGTTCATGTAATAGTTACATGTATAACCACCACATTTGTTCACTCCAAATTCCAGAATGCTCTTGCCCATGAAATCCTCGTTTATCTCGTTTATTAGGCAGGGGCGTAGCCAGGGAAATATTTTGGAGGGAGTTTTAATTAAGTTTTCAGGAGGGGTTTCATTGGAAATTGTCGTATTTTTCTACATTTTTAGTTCTTTTTATGACATTAATGCATTTATTGTAGGGGTTGAACCCGTAAAACCACCCCCTAAATACGCCCATGCCTTGAGGCCTAGCCTACCCATCGATCCCTTCGGTGATCGATCCTTATAATTATGAGATTTTCGCTTATTAAATAAAGTAGGCCTATATTAATACAATTGTCAGCCAATTTTAAAACGAGTTCATAATCTGTCATCCTTGAAGAAAGAATTAAGCTAGGAATCGTTGCCTGTTTCAGTTAGGCTAGACTGTAGGCCTAAGTCCTATCTCGTTCATAGGTCTACACAGTACATAGCTGTATAAGTAACCACAACGAGATGTGCATAGGCTATATTTATAGCCTATACGCAAAGGCCAATTAAGGTGAATTTTACGTCGACGCTTGTTTCCTTAGGCTACTACATGCACTTCAACTGATTATAGGACTGCTATGTCTGCTGCTGTGTGGTTGCTTACTCAATTGATCCCCGTGCTTTCGTATAGGCACATTGTGGTATAGGCGTAGGATTTTCCCAGCTCGAGTAACTTCCATACGGGTTGCAAACGTCAGCAGCTGATGATGAAAAACGATGCGCATGCGAGGAACGCAGCTCAGAAAATTTTGAAGGACGCCGGTATTTTCCCGCTTACCGCATGACCGATGATGCGTCGGCTGCTGCAGACCCGTTACTCCGTTAGCCTATTAGGCCTATCTGTACATGCTTCTAGTTGGCCTATACCATTGACCACCGAGCGCCTTGCATCAGCAACTGAAAGATACCCACCAAAACCATGGCACCACATCTCAATTGCAACTACAGGAATTTACATAAGAAATTTCCTATAATATGGGAGGCTGACTGATGTAAGCGATTGACTCAGAAAACTACATTTGGTCAACCATTATTAATCGCGAAACGTATCATAAGCCTATAGGTATTCGTAACCGTCTCCATTCATGTGATCCACCTACAGTCACTTATGATGAGGGGAGCAGTTTTTAGCCGGTTGGTTTTGATCTGTGTGTGCTTTGATCAGGGCCAGGGGTTTCCCTGGTCAACCCCAACACAGATGACTAATTCGGGGCTTAGAGAGAAATGTGGACTGTTCGGCTCCTGTGACAAAAATTCTCAATTCTGTGACCCGATTTTGGCGATTTGCGAAGATTGTAGGAAACTATGTTCCACGGAAAATGCACTGTGCTCCAATAAATGCCAAGGTAAGTGGGATACCTATGGATGAATGGATGGATGGATGGTTGGATGGAATGATGGACGGTTGGTTGGATGGAATGATGGATGGATGGATGGATGGTTGGATGGATGGAATGATGGATGGAATGATAGATGGGTGGATGGAATGATCGATGGGTGGATGGAATGATGGATGGGTTGATGGAGTGATGGATGGAATGATGGATGGGTAGATGGAATGATGGATGGGTGGATGGAATGATGGATGGCTGGATGGAAATCACGGAATGATGGATGGGTGGATGAAATGATGGATGGATGGGTGGATGGATGGGTAGATGGAATGATGGATGTGTGGATGGAATGATGGATGGATAGATGGAATGATGGATGGTTGGATGGAATGATGGATGGGTAGATGGAATTATGGATGGATGGAATGATCGATGGGTGGATGAAATGATGAATGGGTTGATGGAGTGATGGATGGAATGATGGTTAGATGGATGGTATGATGGATGGAGGTAATTATGGATGGATGGGTGGATGGAATGGTGGATGGAGTCAGTAATGGATGGGTGGGTGGAATGATGGATGGATGGTTGAATGGAATGATGGATGGAGTTAATAATGGATGAATATAATGATGAATGGATGGATGGATGGATGGAATGATGGATGGGGTAATCATCGATGGATGGAATAATGGATGGAATGATGGATTGAGGTAATGGTGGATGGATGGATGGATGGATGGATGAATGGATGGAATGGTGGATGGTTTGATGAATATAGGTGGATGGAATGATCAATGGTTGGATAGGTGGATGGAATGATGGCTGATGGATTCGGTGTGTGAAATGATGGATGGATGGATGGAATGATTGATAGCTGGATGAATGGATGGGTAGATGGAATAATGGATGGGTGGATGGAATTATGGATGGAGGTAATGCTGGATGGAGGAAATGATGGATGGAGGTAAGGATGGATGGACGGAATGACGGATGGGTGGATGGAATGATGGATGGGTGGATGGATGGATGGATGGACGGACGGATGGATGGATGGGTAGGTGGTATGATGGATGGAGGTAATGATGAATGGATGGAATGATGGATGGATGGATGGAATGATGGATGGATGGTTAGATGGAATGATGGATGGATGGTTAGATGGAATGATGGATGGATGGTTAGATGGAATGATGGATGGGTGAATGGATGGGTAGATGAAATGATGAATAGATGGGTGGATGGAATGATGGATAAATGGAATGATGGATGGGTAGATGGAATAATGGATGGTTGGGTGGAATGATTGATGGGTGGATGGAATGATTTTTTGGTGGATGGGTGGATGATGAATGGGTGGATGTTGTAGATGGAATGATGGATGGGTGGATGGAATGATTGATGGGTGGATGGAATGATGGTTTGTGGATGGATGGATGATGAATGGGTGGATTAGTAGATGAAATGAATGGGTGGATGGAATGATGGATGGGGTAATGATGGATGGATGGAATGTTGGAATCGATGGATGGGTGGTTGGATGCATGGATGGGTGTAGAGAGATGGATTAACAGATGGATGGATGGGCGGACGGACGGACAAAATGACGGATGAATATACAACGGTGAGTCAGGATAACTGGGTGCTATAATTATACAAGTGCTCAAGTATATTCATCGATCAATACTAACCGATTGTTTTCTGCAGCGTATCTACAGAGACGCGATGAATTGCCACCTACATCTGCACTCTCACGAGGTAAAATATTTACTTTCCATAAAATGATGTAAAGTCTACATTTAGTAATTAATAATTATATATACAAGTATGTGTGTAAGCATACACGTACCCAGGCAGGTATGTAATTAATCTGCGTCAGCCCGAAGCAGGACGTTTTGGCGCTAATAAATTGCCAGTTCCTGCAACCTAGATTCCTTTTGGTTATGTGGAGATCATGATTTATGATTATAAATTAGGTGACCATGCCCCATCATTTGACCCTGAAGGTAAACATTTCTGTGCGTTATATTTTTTGGAAGGCAAGAGAGAAAGGCATTAATTCATGTATCGAAGAGCGTGAGTAGACAGACATCCAAACGACGCCAGCATGCGCAAATGCCGCACTTTCAAATCATGATACTCGATCCCTTAGGAGTGCACAGCATCCAGACTTTCTAGCATAATTAACATTCATCACTTCAGTTGCGTTTGGCTACTGCTGTCTTCATCGACACAGAGCTAAATGTCGCTTTGAACAGCTTCGCTCTTACGTCTACCGTGGATGCAAATCTGTTCTAGCCGACGTTTAGCTCTCTGCTAGTCCTGTTATCCTATATTTAAAGGCATCCTTTTGAAAAGGCGTGTATGGTCATTCTAAGGTACTATGTTACAGATGGACTGATAGATATCGATCCCGAATGGATGGCATACAAGAACCAGACAACTGTTTTCCAGTGCAGCATCATCATATTCTTGCTCGTCCTACTGACGGGGCAGATAGCCACTATGGTCTTCGTCTGGAGGTGTTGGCTTAACCCTCGCTACAGGTCCTCAGCACGGGGGACTTCCTGCAGCTGTCGTCAGCTGCCTTTACCCTCGACTGACCAAAGTGGCTGTCCCGAGAAGAGTCTCCTAGTACCAACACCTTCATCGTCTTCATCAGACGGGAATGGTGATCTTGGACCAATCCGTTCCAATGAGGACCTCAACGGACTGCCAGCCAACTATCCACCGACCCACGCTCAGATAATAAACGCAGGCCATGATCGAGTGTGTCGTCATACTGACCGCTGTGTCGGGCTAATTGGCCTCACTTGTGGCTGCAGCCGAGGCAACGTGTCTCAGTCTCTTATGCAGGAAACTGGAACGAAGTCGCTGGAAGATTAACTACACGTCATTCATGACGAAAACAAACAGCCACGTGACGTAGGTCGTTGCCCGAGTCACAAGACCAACACAACTGAGCTTGCAGTTTAAAGCCAATCAATCTCTAAATTGATTTTTGAAAATGCAGCAAGTTCACTTTCGATAGTCACCTGGAAACATTCACCAACGATGCGATGAAGTGGTGATGGGTTTAATTTCCTTCAAGAAAGATAAACAACTGAAAAAGCTGTCGTCCAGCTTTCACTTGACTTCCCTCTGTGACCATCGAGTTTCTCAACGCCACTGACATTTTAAACTACCACTGTAACCAATCGCTGTTGTGTTGACTCGGTAATTGGACAATTTTGCAGGGCTTGGCGCCTTCCATATGGACGAAGAATTGACAGCAATCTGCCATTGTAGCATTCAAGTAATATGTGCTAAACAATTAGTAAACATGAATGTCACGTTCTCCTGGATATCCACCTCTTGGGTATTCAAGTCTCACCTCTTCCAAGAATTTCTACCCTGACTCATCTGATCCTCCACCATCCTGTCTGCCTCGATCTAAACAAAACCCGCCTCAGCAGCTCCTCTGCCTCCTTTCTCTGGCGACCAGACTTAGATCAACTCTCTGGACAACCCCTCCTGACTTGACGCAGCACCCGTGAATAAGCTGGTGCCCTGCACTTAGTTTTCAAGTGGTGCTTTAGAAATTTTGAGTATATGATTAAGATTATCATAGGTTCTGTAAAACCTGGTTAGAATGAAAAAACACCCTGCATTTATAATAACAGCAACATTGAACTGACTTTTTTATGAATGAAAAGAAAATGCTTCTAAGAAGTAAACATTGAATTATGTCTGCAGTGAACACTTAATATGCACAGTGGTCCATTTAACACAGCCAAGACTTGTGCAATAACAGAACTACTCTAAATTGCATATAAAACATTTCAGTTGCAACAAATTAACACAAGAAAGCTTCAGCTCAGCCTCAATTCAGTAAAACAGAGATCAGCAGAAGAGAGATGCAGTGACAAATCTTGACTACTGCGAACCAAAAACTTACTGTTACACAAACAGAAATCAAGGCATCATTTCCGGAAATATCCCGACTGCATTCTAAGAACCGATTCAGTGGGCTTACAACAAGTGTTTAATATCTCCTCCTCTCCTCTTTCTGTATTGATCATTCTGTTTTGCAACAAACTGACCTACAGGTGCTATCACAAGAAGAAGACAAATTATGCAAATACATTTGGACCAACGGGTTCGCTAAGATGAGGCCCGATATCTGGACCAAATATGCCGTGATTAATAAAAGTGCTCTGGACAACAGAAACACAATTAGCAGAATCACCTCTCAGTCTTAAAAACCAACAACTGAACAAATTATACATTTATGCACTGATTATGCATGTAGTGTAACGGAAAGGAACGAAAACTGAAGTCCTTTTCAGTCTGCATGTTGTTCACACAACTTACAATTCACTTCAAAAGCAAATGTTTTAAGAATTGGATCAGAAGAGAAGAGGCTAAATTAGCACAGAAATTGTAACTAATTACATCTAACATTTCACGTTCTTGCATAACAAGCAAATGAGAACATTCATTTCTTAATCTAAAACGTCACTGCAGACCTATACAGTTGATTCATAAATGTCTCTTAACCATTCAAACGTTGTCAACAAACAGGTATCAAATATCACTTTAAAGAAATTGACAACAGAAAAACAAAGAAATAGAACAAATACAAAACGAATTAAGCTGTGCAGCTCTGCTGCAAACGTCTTTAAATGCTATTCTTCCAATGCATCTGAACTTTTTGTCACAAGGCCGTTGCCAACACCACTGAATCTCCAAGAAACTAAATCATCATGTTTGAAATTAACCTGGTGCCATAATAGCATGTTTCAGAACATAGGGCAAAACCAAAATGATCATTTACAAAAAAATTTCAAAGTACAGATCACATTGAAGTCTTAACGAAACACAAGTAACAACTGTTGCCTGTTGCAAACAATTTAACTGCATGAAATAATTAAATTCAAGGCAGCGTGTATGGATGGAAAAGTAAAACACATGCAGAGTTTTGAAGAGAATGGCTGATTAATAAAAGTCAACTCAAACATGAACCCACTGTGCTTCAGAAGATCTGAACAGCAAACAGTTAAACGAAACGTCAGACCAAAAGATCGACCGACTTCACCAGTAAGTAACCTCAGCCCAATACAAATTTTCTACGTAAGAAAAGAGTAGACCAGACTCCAATTTTCATTTTAGAGAAAAATATAAAACTTCAGATAACAAATCTGTCCAAAAGAATCTAACACGATCTTTGGGAAATTCCAGTAACAAATAAACAACCGCTCATTAATAAAACCTCATCAACCGACCTCACACAAAGTTAGACATAACAAAATACAAACTAAACCCACTTTTGTTTTCAGTACCATTAGACACCTTCGATTGACTGGTCTTTGCAGCATTGGTAGTTTGCCATATACGCAGAGACTGACTGGTCTTGTCCAATAGGCTTTGAAAAAAAACAGTTTTCTCTCTGAACAGAAACCGATCTCAGTGTTGTTTTATTGCCTGATTTTTTTTCTTTGCTGCACATTTGATTACTGATCAATGCTCTTTGAATCACCATTCTTCAGTCTTCGGCTTCAGTCGAGAAGATGCGCTGCACTTGGGTGGGCCATAGTGCAATGGATCTTTGATCCAGCTGACTCCCCCGGCTTCTGCCCAGTCTTCTTCCGTCTCCTGGGTTGTGGTTCGCCGGTAAGGACCTTCCGTCCATCGACTCCGGGCGACTGGCTTCTCCGTCTTCTCCACACCCTTCCGATTCTTCATGCAGTCCTCTCCCATAGCAAACTTATCAGTGGCAGAGCCTCGAGCAACAGGACCTTCAGTAGATCGCTTGAATTCAGGCAGTTTCTCTTTTCCATATCCTCCTTTGCTAAATTTGACAGGATCCTGAGACGGCTCCTGACTCCTGAGACTTCTCGGACAACCGTCAGATGAAGCTCCATTCCCGATATTGTCAATTTTAGCAACTGACTTTGGTCTAACCCCTGCTCCTCCGAAACTGCCTCGTCCTCTGGCACTGAACGAATGATCGGCTGCTTTGGATTCAGCTGTTTCCGATACAGTCAGTCTAGTCTTCTCAGATGCAAATGCGGAAGAGCCATAACTTGGCTTGGTTACTGAACTTCCAGGTACTGTTGGCGCGAACTCTGCGTCAATGCCGATGGAATTGAAGAACGATTTCTTGTCTCCACAGACATCAGTTGTCTTGCGATCAAACAATCCGGACGGTTTGCTAGTTCCACCTCTTGCCACAGAAGCTGACGACTCCGGCTGTTGGGCACATGCTGCAGAGCGTGAAGACACTGCAGGTGATGTAACTTCAGATTCAGCGCGTTCTACATTTGGACGAAAACCAGCTGATGCCTTTGACGACACAGAAGATGCCCTCTTTCCCTGAGATGCAGGTGATACTGCCAACAATCCATTTCCAGCACTTGTAGCCAGACTGTTGTCCTTTATATCTAGAACAGATTTGGTCATGGAATTTACAGACTTTTCCTGCTGTTTGTAGTCTGCTGCCTTGATTACAGATTCTTGGTTCTTCACTGTTCTCGACTCAACACGGCTCTGATTTAAGTCATAGTCCTGTGATGACCTCTTTTGAGGTTCTGGATCCTCTGCAAACATGCCCATACGAAACGCACTGCTACTGGTGAACGCTGGAAGATGAGAAGTGTCTGGTATGGAAGGACGCACATTTGCAGGCATTTCAGTGCAAGAACTGCCCTGTGATGGCAATCGTGCCGCAAAACGTGGTGGCAACGTCTGCTGCGGTTTTGACGTTTGTGGCAACATTACAAACGGCTGTGCTGGAAGTAGATGTGGCTGTGCCAACTGTTGCTGAGCGGCAAGCTGTTGCTGCTGCTGAGCGACAAGCTGTTGTTGTTGCTGAGCAACAAGCTGTTGTTGCTGCTGAGCGACAAGCTGCTGTTGCAGAAGCAACTGTTGTGGAGTCAAGGCTTGTTGCGCTGCATGCTGTTGCAACATCAGCAGTTGCTGAGGTTGCTGCCTCATAGCCTCCATCACCTGGCTGAACACCATCTGTTCCTGGTGCATGAGGCACAACTGTTGGACAGCCAACGTCTCCAGCATCTGTGGATTATTTGCCAACGAAGGGTCACACCTGAGCAGCTGATTCTTGATCACGTCCATCAATTCTGTGGGCTCAGCCGAACCGATCCGGCTCATGGAATTTGCCATACGAGAGCAATCTGACTTGAGTTCTGCTCCACAAACAGACATTGCGACGCTCATGTTCTCTGAACCTGAAAGTGAATCATCGTCTGCTGAAGCCATCACGTTACGGCGACAATCATCCTCCAATAAACTGTGGTACGATTTGTTAACATCCATATTCTCTAGGCATGCATTGTACGCTTTCTGAAGAGCGTCACTGTCTGAACGAGAGACGTCATCTCTTCCCTTTAGGGAAGCATTCTTTGAAGCAGAGATTGTTTCCTGAAGAGATGCACCTGAAGCTTCGCCAAGACATATGTTTCTGGAACTAGTACGTTGATTCTGTCTGGCAGAAGCATTGGAATGGATTGATGAAGGACCCTTCTGCTGTCTCCTGATGTCAACCATGGAGCAGTTATCAACGGAAGAACGACCAGATCGACTTAAAACATTCGAAAGGTCCTAAAACAGTTCCACATGAACTTAAATCAAAAATGGTAAACCAGTACATTGACAGACATTGTTCATTCATGCATCAAACTTTCAACCACATTTGGAAACATATCACTAGCACTCAACTATACATCAAGTTCTGGAAAGAAGACAACTCAGCATCAGGCATACATAACCCTAATTTATTACACTCGTTTCAGCATTCGTCTCCACACGCATGACCTTTGGCTTGACAACAATATTAAGTCATCTTGAAATGGCACACCTGGATTTGAACCATGGATCAAGCGCTGTATAAATCTATAGATACGATACAATACGATGGAGGCAGAGGTGAGAGGTATACTAGCAGTCTGCCACTGTGCCACCAAACTTCTACCAACACCAAAGTTTAACTCTCCATAGAAGTAAAAAAGTGGCAGTTGATAAAACAAAATGGCATCAAACATCTTGGTAATAATTGTATTTTTATACACAGGACCTTTCTTAAATGCTGCATTACAGCAAGGTTGTGTTACAAGATAGTTAATTTCCGAAGTTGTAACGGTAACGCTAACTGCAAATTTATATAGCGCCACTTTACGACTCATCAGAGGTGCTCCCGACCTAACACAATGACACCACGATCGAAGTTAAATTTAATTTAGTATCCATGGCGACTCTGTTATATCAGAAAGCTATGATAAACAGTGTCACATGAACGTTCTAGTGTATTAACAAATAAAATGCCACAGAGAGCATCACACTCTTCATGCTTTCAAAACTTCTTTATAAGGAAGGTGATCGTCTACCCCAGACTTTCAAAACTTTTCATCAAATTCACTTTCTCATTATATAAGTTTTAAACTTGATCAATGCTCTTCAAAGTGTGCAAAAATCAACAAAGGTCTTCATTCGAATGAGCTACAGATTCACTAGATTCACACAATATGCACAAAGTAGAATCTTAGCAGAAATTTTGTAGCTCAACTTACATTTCTCTCTTCAGAACCTGGTAGCTTGTTCAGTTGTGCGGTAGAGGAAGCACTGCCACCCAACACTCGGTCCTCACAAAATGCAGATGCAAGCGCCGTTTCTAACCTTGAATAAACTTCAAGTCCACGAGGCTGACTAACTTCTGGACACTTGATGTTAAATTCAGTCAGCGTATTCAAATAGTTGTCGACTTTATTCACGGAATCTGTCGCTCTGTCGGCATCGCTGGCAACTTTGTCAGTTTCAAACATTTCACAAACAGCTTCAACAGCAGCAACATTTCGTCTCCGACATTCATCTCTGAGATCGCTTGGTTGATGACAGATACCGTCATGAGATTCTTTCCTATCGACAATTGAGGAAGTGCTTGATGTAACGCCATTGGTCTTACACTTTTCTGCTCTTTCCCATCTCTCGAGCTCACCACCGACGCCATTCTGCTCAAGAACAAAATTCAATTCTTCAAGGACAATATTTGAGGATGTGTTTGAGGTCAAAGAGTTGGCCTTGGATATTCTTGCTATATTTTGCCCCTCTTGCTTTTCACTGACATCACTCGACTGATGTACAAGATTGTCCGAATGTTCTTGTTTGACCAAAAGCAAGCTTGCATCAGAAGCCAAAGAGTTGGTCTTGGACTTGACAGCTATTTCTGGAACCTTTCCTTCTCTGGGCAAGTCCATCTCTTCCTCAGACGTTGAGTCGTCAATTGTGTCAAGACTGGCAACTTTCACGTAGCAGCTCTCAGAGACGTTCACTGAAACTTCAGATTTCTGAAAAATTCAGAAAAATTCTTCTATAAACCAATCAAGAAGTAAGCAAGATCAATAACTAGAAGTAAACTTACATTCTCTATGGCCAACTGAACCAGAACTTAAATACACAAAGCATTATAAGAAGTTTGTGTCTGATAATAAACTGAAACCACAGTGATACAGCATCAGAGGATTTGCTGGTGGAATTTTTATCTTTTATACATCAGCACTTAACAGAGGTCGTCATTTCCCTATATTTCACTTCAAAGGAGCTCAAAGATATCTGTTGTTCATACATGAAGGTATTGTGTTTAGATTTTATAATTATTACAGGAATTTTATGCAGCGCCCCTTCAAGGTTGCTTACTCAGGAGCGCTCCCAGCCCAACCCAGGTCGAATAGAACAGTCTTAAGAGCAGTGAAGAACGAGACAGAGTGACCAATGCCTTGTTTAAGCATGAAAGGCATCAATCCAACTGGCAACATCTAGGGAGAGTGGAAGTTCTGCATTTTCCATGTGACAAAAAATCAGTTTCAAGCCTCGATGTGTCGCCTGATCTGCTATCACTATCTTCCTGAGGATTTCCCGTCTTTTCAGCAGCAATGCTCAACGGCATCTGTCTTTTTTCTGCAATTCTGATCATGGATAAGGGACATACATGTATTACATGGTCTGCTTCCCCTATTGAGAACCTCCATCTATTCTCTCAACCCTTAGGCCCATGACCAAATCATTCCTCCCGCAGATAGCTTGATGCGTAAAACTTTGATCACTAGGATGATATATAACGTTTGATCAAGATAGAAATGTTCTGACTGTCTTGATCAGATAACTGACTATGTTGTTTCTACACCGAAATGCGGCTAGCAATTGGTCTATTATAGAATATTATCAGACTTCTTACTTATATGAGGATTCATTCATCCCCAATCCCTGCAGTATGCCTTAACAGTAATGATAAAGTAGCAATGCACAGTAAAACAGTTTATGGGCAGGACAGCTTCTCAACAATACAGCCTGAAAAGCTTAGGACTGAGAAACATTAGAACACCAGCCAAGCAGAAGACGATTTACGCCTACCTCATTTGTGCTATGACTCTGTTTCAGGCATTCATTTTCACTGACACTTGCAGCAACAATATCATCAGCAGCTGTAACAGCAACTGCAGCATCAAAAGCAGCTGTAACAGCAGCATCAGCTGTAACAACAGCTGCTAGTTCTGTGTTGGTTTCTTGGTCACAAGAATTCTTCAGTTCCTCAGTAGATGTCCACTCGTCAATCATTTCTGGTCTAACATTTTCAACAATCGGAAAGTCCGTCTGGGTGGATGCGCTCACCGTCTGTCGGCATTTAGTGTACATGGCGCCATCAATACAGAACACATCTCCGTCCGAATGTAGCTGCATGGCTGGTGCAAACGGAGACACTTGGTCTTCAACCTCCAGCAGTTCAGACGACAAAAAAGTGTCTGAATAGTCGACACAGTTATCAGCTCCATTAACTGTCAGAGGCACTCCCATTGCTTGTAGCTCAAGGTCCTCGTCAACTTTCGAATGGCTAATAGCATCCTCCCTATTCTCGTCAATCAGAAGGTCTTCGTCATCTTCACTGCTGACCACAATCACGTCAGGAAGAAGATGGCTTTCGGACAAGGCACATGTCTTGCCAGAACCAAGGTACACTCCGTGAGGGGTGAATTCCGGGCTGGCAACATTGAGCCGGCCACCAACAGGCGATCCAGATTGTTCTAGAACAAAAAAGTCTTCCATCGTCATTTTACATTTCTGTCAAGACATAAGAAATGTTTTATCGTATATCTAACAGAGCAGTTGGCAAAGGATACAAACTCATAATTCAACAGAAGTAAACTCCATAAAATGAACTTGCCCACAATTCCTCATTTACCGATGGCCATATAAGTAAAGTAAGTATGTACTTTATTGAACCACCTGCAATTGCACTGCGGGAACATTGGATAAGAACAATCAAAGAGTGTTCAATCACAAAATAATAATTATATACAATTAAAAAATAGACATCTATGGAGCTGTGAGAGAGTAAGGATAAAGGATGGAGGGCCCCACAATAGAAAATGCCCAGCACTGTCTAACAGAAGAATGAGCTGTGGAACCAGAAGCTCCCCATGACCAAAGAGCAGAGAGTTTGATGGGTCAAGAGGTCAGATACAGGATGACAGAAGTCACAAAGTTAAAATGGGGCACTGCCAAACAAGGTCAGCAACCCTGTAAGAGATACGCTGTGAAACAGGAAGCCAGTGCAAACATCATGCGTGTAGGCAGAAACAGGGAAATATTTAGGAATGTGTCCAATGAGACGAGCAGCTGAGCAAAGAACTTGATCAAGACGCCCAATTAGTCTAAGCGGGAGACCTATGAGAACCGAGCAGCAGTGATCAATTCTGCTAGTGATGAAAGCGCGAACAAGAGCCACAGTAGCATTATGAGAAAGGGAGAGTGAAACTACACAAAGTTGGCAAAGGTAATAACAGCTTTGAGTGACCAAATGCAGGTCTATACACTCCAGTTGCCTACGGGTGCCAACCATATAAACCGGGTCTTAGAGGGATTCAGGAGAGAGAGCATCCATGGCACAGTCAATCAATCAATACTTGTTTATTAAACCTCAATAAACTGACACAGATGCAACTTAAACACATTACAAGGGTCGGGACTTCTTGGGGCAACATAAAGTGTCAATAGGCATTCTATAAAGGAGACAGGATATGTAATGACGATCATCTTTTTCAAGTACGGTAAAGTTGTGGTCTTGCTCGGAGGTTATATTCGCTATTGTGGGGTGGAGGTAGCAAGTTCCCGAGTACATGGTTAGGGTCTCTGATGATAGCTTGAAAGAGCCTATTGTCCAATGGTACATCAACCAGACATCTGACATTATTCCTTTTATACACATGGCCCGGTTAACACAGTGTATCGTACGGCATATCCTCCGATATCTTTGCATTAACAAGTCAACAACATATATATATTTATGTATGTATGTGTGTAAGCATGAATCTGAAAATTTGAAATATATATGATAAATAATATATTGAAAATCTGGTTTTAGGTAATTACCAACTTTAAGACTTAAATAGCAATTTGAAAATGTGCTTATGTAACAAGTCAAATTAAATAATTATCTCACATATTAAGTATGGAGGCAATTAAGAATTGCAAAATGGCTAAATTACCATTTTTCTCTTTGGTTGCACTTATTTTTATGCCATGTAATTGGGCGTTTTTCTGGAATTTCAGGAACGCAACATCGTGCGTAATGGGTCCTGTAAATAAAACAAAATGCCTGAGTAGCTATGACATCATAATTAACGTTTTATGCAAATAGATATGCTGTGTCACTAAACACAAAGAATACATCAAGTCAAAAATTCTAAGTACATTAATTAATAGCATAAATTATTATTAGTAATTAATATATTTTACGTCCATATGATCCCTCATGAACATATTATTATTTTACCAGAGTTAAGTGCAATCCTTCAGGGGAAAAAAGGAGCTGTTAAAAGGAATTTTGGAAAATCAGGACTCAGACTCCTTTGCAACATTATCATTATATTATCATTTTTATTATTACTTTTGGTCTGGAAGGTCAGGCCTTGTCATCAGGGTTTGAAGAGAAAGTACCTAATATTATTAAAATTTGTAGTGGGCACAAATTTGTAGTGGGCACCGAAATGTGAATCTGAGGCCGTCAGCCACATGTTGATTATGCAGTTTGATATTCAGATTCAAAGTCAATGACATTTAGTGAGTTTTGAGGCCATTCTTGAATGGAAGACAGCATTGAAACTTGTGGCAGTGGTGAAGAATGCACAAGCGCCCAGCATAGAGCTGCATCATCGCTCAGCCAAACAGTTCATACCAGGACACGAGCAGCAAGGTAGGATATAAGGCGAGATAATTCGTAGGAAGAATGTTTGTTTTGAGAATTTATAGGTCGCAGAAGCTAGCTTAAATCTTATTCTGAATTATACAGGAAGCCAGTGTAGCAGACAGCATAGGGTTAAGGAGATTGTTCAATGACGTACGTGCAGTGCCAAACGAACCAGTGGATGCATTGAAGCCTGTCGAGTTCAAGAACTGATAGGCAGGGAATTTTGGATGCATTCGTAATCGTAATCGTAATCTTCGAACTTCTAAAGCGCCACTCGAAAGTAGTCTGCTCGGTTCAAGATATGAGATAGCTACAAAAATTGGGTTAGCATAATCAAAGCAAGAGCAGACAGGACAGCAGGATATGGTTTTAAACTAAGTCTTTGCTCAGTGCTGACCTCATGTGACATTTTGCCCTAATGCGATAGTTACAAGATATCAATGGTTTGTTAAATGGAGCTGAAATGTAAGGTCAATACCTGTTTATGACAGCCCGGGTACATGTTAAACTATTATTACATTTTATATTTATAAATGTTAAATTATTATTACATTTTGTAAATGTTATTTTGTAAATGTCGATTGTTATTCCATAATAAACATGGTAATTCAGACTTTAAATTGCCAAAATTACTCAAATTTAAGAACAACCATTGCACACAGAATATTTAAATGCCCTCGTATACCGTAATAGTTTCATAGCTACTCATTCTTCACAATCTGCACTCTGCAAAAATATCTTTGGTAACATTATAAGAAATAATGGGTAAGACACTTCACAAGCAGAATGATGTAACACAGTGCTGTCCAACCCGCGGCCCGCATGCGGCCCGCTGGCTGATTCTAAGTGGCCCGCCTGAGCTCGCTAAATATTTCCAATTTCTGTAAAAATGAAGTAAAAGTCAAAGTCACTGGCCTACTTGCATAGTTATTCGTTCGCAACTTGGCTTATCATCTGACAACGTGAACACGAAATTCAGTTCCCACGACCAGTGGCTTCTATCCCCCCTAAACAACCGGGCTCAATCCTTCCCTTCCCCTCCCGGGCCGGGCCTCCACTCTCTCCAAGATCCCATATTGCCGACGTGAGTTTTAGCAGTGCTTTTTTCAGCCGGAGCGGTCCGGAGCGGCGTTCTGGAAACTTTTTCAGCTGTTAAAAAATAATTTAATTTTTAATAAAAAAATTGATTAAAATTATTTAGATACTTTAATTCCAGTACTTTCAGTGTTTATTGATATTTATATTATATGAAATGGAATGGTTAGCATAAAATATGTCCCTATAATTGTTCTGAATTTGTTGAGTTCGGGAACCTTTTTCTAGGAAGAAAGCACTGGTTTTAGCTCATTTCTGATTAGATAAATGTGTCTGTAATCCATAGGTTTCATCTGCTAAAAATAATTGCACTGATGTAACATGTGTTGTGTTCAAACACAATAGAGCAACAAAACCTAAACATGAGGAGTTTTTTAATTTTAACACTAAGAAACTTGCAGAATTACATACATATGTCAGACTAAAATCTTCAAACCTGCGGCATAATATGTGTTTATTAGACCTACTATGGCTCATTTAATTTACTCTTGCACAATTTTTTTAATTGTGTTCCAATTTGGTGCTATCCTGCAGCAATTTTGTTACTTGCATGTTTATAAAAATGTCTTACACAGCAAAAAACTGACTACCTGCATGTATGTAATATATGTACATACACAAAATACAAGGAGGTCACCACACACTTTTTGCATCATAAAAACATAATTTTAAAACTATTTATTTAATAATTTTATAGCAATGCTTTTCTGTATAGTATATTTACGATTATGATATCTGGTTGTTTTATGAAGATCTATTGTGAAAACTGAAGAAAATGTTTTACACACTCGAGATCCCACAGAAAAAAGAATCTGAGGCATATATGCATTTATTAAATGTATTATAGTACAGATGCTCATGGAAAATCAAAATTCATCTTCAGATGATTAAAGCGCACACACGGCAACAAGGTTAACAAATTATTAATTCAGCAAGTATAAAACAATTAATTTCAAATATGTATTCTCCAGCAATTTGAATTTCATTTTCATACATGGGAAGTTTCAAAATCGTTCACAAATCTGTTTGTTGGTGTTCAAACCCAACTTCAGTGCCCAGCAAGGCACATCTTACATAGTGATATGACTTGCCTAATGTTTCAGAATACTTAACCAAAATTCCCTAGTGCAACTTGCATCCTGGATTAAAATTCTGCCACTTAGACCAAGACCTACACAGTAATGCAACCTATGGTCTTTAAAATAGGATATATATATATACACCAATAAAATTGATGGTTATACTTTCAATCTTCAGTCAATTCTGAGTCTAACCTGAAAGAGCTCTTCAAAAAAAGACTGACAGCAAAAGGGCTGATAGCATTTCTAACACAGGAGTAAAGTTAAGCCCCTGTCCTCAAACCCAAATGAACTTCATAGGAAAAAGCCAAATAAAAGATCACCATTCAACCCACACACACAAAGCATCTTTGCCTACAGTTGTTTTCTTGGTTACTGGAGAAAAAACCGCAAGAGGAAAGGCAAATTACCAACAAAGCTTTTTGGTCAGGTTTCAGCTATCTGGGCAACATGGTATAGCGTCTTTGCGAGTTACTTAAAATGCACGATATTAGGTGTTCTCAAACATACATACATAGTATTTTTACATACAAGTACATACATACAAACAAAGATGCAAAGTCCACAATGTAAATAAGCAAGGACAGAATTATTAAAACTCCGATGTTATCAAAGTGTAGCATGGCATGGATCCCAAAGAAGACCATCAGAAAAAGAGCACTTACAAAATGGGAAATGGAAAATATTTGGGAGAGACTCCAAAATAGCATTTGGAGAACATCAAACAATCATAAATTCTGAGTTCAGCTGCCAACATGAAAGCCAGTTCTGGGTGAGGCCATACTGTGGACATGTATGTGCTTGGACATCTTGGACAATGGACATGATTGCACACCCAAGTCAATAATAAAGGGACTGTGGCCAAGATCTCCTTTCAGTACTTTAGAGTGAGCTGAACATTGTGCTTGCCACAAAACTAGCCTTTATCAGCACATTAATGCTCATACCCAACTAACTCATCATATGTAGTCAAAGTCACAGACCTTGAAAAACATGCAGTCGAGTGCACAGGAATAATACTAGAAGGGTCACTTAAACTGAACATCGCTAATTAAGAAACGAAGGCATGATAAATACACAAAGGATGGTCAAGATTGAAGAATTGCATGCTTATGTTATCAGAAGGAATCCAAAACCTGCTTCGGAATTCCCTCACGATGACAACACATGATTTGCCTGAATCCCAAAGGGCTGGGAAATGATGATTACGAGCAGACAAGTACAGAAAGAAGAAGCCCAGCACAAAATTATCTATAAACTCTTTAAACCTTCGAGTGTGCTGCAATCATTATAGGCATAAGTGTAAACGTACTCGATTTTATATAGTGATCGTATGGCCTCGACCCTGCTAATTTTTCAATGAATTGATCAGATGAGCTCCTTCACCACCGCTGCCCATCTGAAAAAGCCAGCATTGGGAGGCGAACCGCGATCTGCATCTTACACAGAGTAGTATGGGACACAGCCTACACTCTAACCACCGTAGCAAACTAGGCCAGTAAGCATCAAAAGACTTACCACTAGCTGAACATGAAGCAGTGGTCTTTATTGCCTCAGAACTGTCTTCGCTGAAACAAAAAAAAACGTCATTTGAGTGATTATGAAGCCCATAGAATAAAGTGTATGAAGAATAACAAATACATGCATTAGGTTCACAGAATACATAACTATTTACTTCCAATTGTATCGTATTAGTATTGTATTTGTTAATATAATGTATATCGCCTTCTACAAACTTCTCCCAGTAAATTAAACAGATGAAACAGGCAAATTTCAAACGAACGACTTGCCCTACCTCCCATAACCACCTGATCTCAAATAGTATGTGTACGACCACTCAAAATAACAGGCCCATCACAGCAAAATCCCTAAGCTGTGCCATGGAAGTCCTAGCCCCGGGAACAAACAGATCACCTTGGTCTGATAAGCAAACATAACAGCAACACGCCGCTTAAACAGACAAAGGGCATCACAAAGATATTCTGGAAGTCCTACCAAAAAGCACTCTACCCACCAGAAACAGAATCTTAAATTGAAGACAAAACAGGCAACCAGAGAAGATGCTCAAGCAGGGCCGTAGATCACGGGGAGGGAAGGGAGGGAATTCCCTTTTAAGCCTGGGGAGGGAACGTGAAGTAATTCCCTCCCCACAAATTTGTCTAAGCCATGTCATTTTTCTAAGGTGTGTCATAAATATGGTGCCAGCCCCAATCGCCGCAAACTGTTCCTTGGAGACTATTGAAATTTTCATTCTTTGTCTACGTATAGATGCCATTAGTTCTAAAGTTATATATATTATATCATTATATCAGCCGTTTATTGAATCAACAACAGCACAATTAATTAACAATCAGTCATTTAAAAAAAAAATGTTAATCTGCTGATGCCGTCAACAGGACAGCCCTAAAGGATAAAATAATCCGCTATTGCAGGGCTG
Organism: Aporrectodea caliginosa; assembly: GCA_020284085.1. Taxonomy (NCBI): domain Eukaryota; kingdom Metazoa; phylum Annelida; class Clitellata; order Crassiclitellata; family Lumbricidae; genus Aporrectodea; species Aporrectodea caliginosa. Next base: position 781,867 of record JACEVL010000536.1, on the reverse strand, counting down.
CCCCTTTTCCATATTACATTTACTGATGGCAAGACGATTTTTATGATCATATAGTTATAGAAAATTCAACTTAAATAACAATTTTAGGGCTAAATCATAGCCAAACAACTAAATAACAAAACATTGCAGTACAAGATTTAAAACAAACAAACAAACAAAATCAAAACAAAACAGATTATAATGTTCACAGTAGTACATTATAAACAATCTTAACTAAGGTACAATCTATCGAGTCATTCTATTCTTTTTATCCATCTAGTTTAACTTGCGGAAATCTTGCTTGTTTGCTTGCTTGAGCCACAGGCTAAAAAGTCAAATCTTGCGACGAGATCACTTACAATCATTCAATCGTCATGAAACTTGGCAGATAGACTCGCCCTCGCAGACACTTCATTCTATAAAAATTTCAGCTCCCCAAAAAGGCTAGCTTATAGAATCGGGGACTCAACTTTTCGAATCGGGGAATCCCTTTTCCGATACGCAGCGTTGCTATTGGCCAGCGTTGCCATTGGCCGCAACAGAAACGGGTGCTTTTCATTAAACGCACCTATGTCGTAAAATGAACGCGGACTATATATTTGTAGAGGTAACTGCTTCATAAGACCCATTATAGGACACTAGATGGATATAGTAAAAACGGGCTGTATTTTATTATATGTTCAAGAGATAATGTTTCAATTGAGCTTTAAATTGAGCCATGTGTAATATATTTATTAAATTTGGAGGAAGAGAATCCCAAAGTGGTGGACCTGAGCATTTAATTGAGAACTGCTTAGTCCTGGTTCGTGCCCCTGGGGTTCGATATTTACAAGATGCTCTAGTATCATGTCCATGGATAGCTACACCCTTAAGGAAATATTTATCAAACAGTGATGGAAGAAGCCAATAATGATAACAGTACATGAATAGTCCAATTTGATATTTTGTAATATCATTCAATTTTAGAATATTGTGCTCTTTAAATATTAATTTTGTACTATCAGACCATCCCAGTAAGCAAGTCACACGTATGGCACGTTTATGGAGAGTCTCAAGGCGTTTTAATCTAGAGGAGTAGTTTGAGCCCCAGCAGATATTACAGTATGTATATATATATATATATATATATATATATTCTGCTTCTGCGAACCCACGACGGCGGAGTACCTCCTTCCTCACCACCCCTGAACGGAGTGGTATCGTTCTTCGCCGTTCCCACAACCCCGGCGACCTCCCGGGTCAATAAGGTCGCACATGACAAGGACAAGATGAGCGGGCGGACTGCAAGAGTCGGGGAGTTGAAAATTGGCAGTGCACAACGGTGGGCAGTAGAGGAGAAGATTGAGCTTTTTTGGAGAACTGGTGGGTGACTGCTTTGCTCGATTTGCTCGGGACCGGAAAGATGACCTGGACATGGAGTCCAACTCGTAACCGGTGGGAATATCATATGACAAAGGATCAGTTCCCGAGGAATCTGGAAGCAACTACAGGTCAGACTCATTAAGGCCTCTAGACTAGAAAGGACCACAACAAATGTTTGAATTTGTTCCGAGGTTACCCCGAGCAGCGTTACCGACTTCTGCGCCCCAAACGTTCTTGCTTATTAGCTAGTGTCTGAGGTTCTGTCCAAATCTGAACCATGGTGGATGTCAGGCAGACGATGTTTTCTCCTGTTGGTCTGGACGCTGTTGTTTGTCGGCAAGTTTTTCGCAGGTGACAAAAATTTGTTTTAAAATGATCTGTTCGGCCAAAAGCTACTGTTATTGTTATGTTTCTTTATAATACCGATGGTGACTACTATTTAGAATCGCTGGTCACGAATTAAGGAATCTCTTACCTATACAATGCCATAGGCCTATGTGCCCACCTTAATCGAGAGGTCAGCAAGTCGACCGACACTTTCAGCCTGAGAAACAGATGTAAATTTGGGTGTTGAAATAATTATAGGTTTTCCAAAATTAATCCAAAGTGGAAGGATGATTTGACGTGACAGGTGTTATATTTCATTCTTAGAGAGAGGGTGACTACAGAATGGAAAGCCATTGGCCAGTTTTAGATAGAAGATAAAGCTATTCGAACTGAGCACAGATATATAGGCCTACAGTAACATAAGTCATGGGCTCCAATATTATTTATGGGGTATTAAAGAGAGGTCCATGCCTAAGCATCATGGGCGTAGCCAGGAAAAAAAGTTTTCTATAGAGGCTTTAAGTTTTCGGGAGGTTTCCATTGGAAATTGTAATATTTTTCTACATTTTTACTTTTTATAACAGTAATTCATTCATTTGGGGGTTTGAACCCCCAACCACCCCATAAATACGCCCATGCTAAGCATATAATACCCGATGCCTGGGCTTCAAAGACATAGAAAGGGAGGGAGGGAGGGAGGACAGAGACAGAGAAACAGACGGTCAGTTCACAGAGTTGAAACATGATAGGTTTGTTAACTATAGCCTATGCACAGTGAGACTGAAGTTTATCATTGGCCCAATCTTTGGTTCTTTTGATAATGGTAATTGTAATTGTAAATTTATATAGCGCCACGCATGACAGATTCATCAGAGTCGCTCCCGACCTAACACAATGAAACCACAAAATGGTCTTCAAGCATTTGCAGGCATAGGCGCTGTCTTATCTTACATGATTACCATTTAAACATTAAAATGTAGGGTGCAGATGATTTATAAATGTCTTTAAAATTTAGGGTGCAGATTATATAAATGTTCCCAATAACTTTAATTTTTTAACCTAGTGTGTAACTGAACTCAGTAGTGAGCTATTTAATGGAACTATGCACACTTCCGAAGAGGCAGTTTTCCCTCCCCACATCTTGAAACAGATTTACGGCCCTGTGCTCAAGCATGTACTCAGAGACGAGAGAACCACAGAAAATGAGGTATCAGCCTAGCAGCAGAATTTAAATCTTTCACAAGACTGGACAATTGTATTGTCTGCAAAACAGCAAACACTGAATAAGCATACTCTGTCTTGCCAATTATATCACCACAATCATTGCATTATAGAATTATATACAAAACTAGCAAATCTAGATATGCAGGTGCCATGCTGTCGCACTTCAACTCGTGCCCATATTGCCTTCTCACGTGTTGGACCATCCTCCTGGAACAGTCTCCCATTCTACTAAGTACTGTTCCCACTGACTCTGAGCAGCATACGTTTGTTAACTGCCTTATATGCACTTGTTTCAAGGGGTCAGTCCTGCTGTCAAGTAATTAAAATGCACTAAATTAAGAGTCCTGATACATACATTCATGATACATCCATAGCAATACTTTCACGTTATTACAGCCACTGTGCCAAACAATTCTGGAAACTTTTCACAAATGGTAAAAATCAACAGAATGGTTCAAACATTATTATGTAAACACATTTTGTCACAGCTCAAAAGTAATTAGTTTGTTACCTTGCACGAATTGAGGGTAGAGTTGCCCGAGCCTGACAGTTGGGGTTTACACAACCAGCAACTGACACCGACACCCCATCACCACCTGCAGAAATAAACCTACAGACTTTTATCTAAATTCAGTAAGAATAGTTTATGACAGCAGTAAAGTAAATTGGGAACAGGAGCCAATCCGGGATAACCCAACTGCTATTTCATGCTTCCATGAACGACAGTTCTAATGTTAACCCCAAGGTAATTTTTGAGACTTAACTGGAGGTGTTGACAAATGAATTGGGGGTGGGGAGTGGGTTGAACCCTCTAACCCCCAACAACTCAATGCCAGCAACAAAATATGGATGACAAACCATTAAAGAATAATGATGGGATGATAATCTGATTTTAAGATGTATATGAAGGGGAGGGTGTTTAGGGTAACGGTAACACTGGCGCGTAGAGGCAACGGACCCGGGATTGCTTCCTGGTACCCTCCCTAGGTCGACTCAGCCTTTTCATTTGCTAGGTGGCATTGAAACAATGAGCAGGACGTGATGGGTGCCTTGCATGGCTGCAAAACAGTTAAATTCGACTCCTGTAATAACTTGTGATCATCCGTTCATACTATGAATTGTAATCATCCTGCGTACTTGTCAGTTTGAAACATTAAAACGAAGATTATTATTATTATTATTATGAAGACAACAGTGAGAAACTATGAAAACTGAACTTACCGTGGTGCTGTATGTTCGGTGGTGGCGGCATAAACATCGACGGAGTGTTAACGATTGCCATTGGGCTTGGTACATGTATCATGTGATAAAATGGCGGCCTATTCCACATGGGTGGTCGTCCGTGTACGACGTGAGACATCCACGGCGTCCTTGGCAGAGGAGCAGCTGATGGACGGGGCTGCATCACGGATGTCGTTGGTGGTGGTTTCATCTCAGAAGGTCCAGTCGTTTCCTTCTGTGACATGACCTGAATTAAACAAAAGAAACTGTAGAAAATAAATGCTGAAGTTAGTTTCTTTTGTATTATCCATTTCAAATGCACCTTTGACAATCAAGTAGACATTGAAAATTTCAAAAAACATGATCAGTTGCTCGCTTGTTTACTGTTTACGACCACTCAAGTAACAAAGACCATTAGCGTCGCCCTCCTCCTCTAAGGCTTGGGACTTTCAGAAAACAAACAGTGGAAGAGTTCAGTTCATCATTCATTCAAGTATTTATATAGCACCTCTTTAAGGAAACTACTCATAGGTGCTCCCGACCAAAGCACGGTCAAAAAGAACAGTTGATGATTCACAAGAAAGCAAATACTAGGTTGCAGTAATTTCTTTTGTTTGCACATTAAGTTAAATAGTCCTTTTGCAGATTAAATTCGAACATTGTTTGACAATTGACATTCCACAAGCACATTAATGATTCAAGAAGTTCTGATTTCCCTCAGCCAACATGAAAGTGCTAAAAAGCCACGGGACCGCTTGCACATCTCCCAGCGTCTTCTGCACGCAACGGAGACTGTCAACTGCCAACGCTCAAGCTCTTAGAATCAGACTTTGTGTTATAAATTTGCTGCACTTTTTTTATACAACTTCAAATGCAAAATTGCTAGATGTACTGCCAATTTAGTATGGAATGACCTGCTCCTCGACTGACTTCTCTGGCACTGCCTTTTAATGACATACCACCTGTCACCTACTTTGAAGTCTTTAATCTCCTTAAGGCGTGGTCCCTAAATCATCTCCAGTGGACTTCATATCTACACCACTTATTGTTTCTTGTTCTGATATTTACTCCCACCTTATTACACACTTGGCCAACCTGAATGTTTCTGAAGGATGCTCTCTGTTATGCTTCACATCTGCTTTAGTCATGCCTTTACTTTAAAACGTGACTTAGACACCAGCAACCTATCTAACTTCAGACCTATCTCCAACCTCAATAACATTTCCAAGATCCTTGAATGTCTCCTGTAGGGTGGTCCAGAAACATAAAAGTCAAGCTAGGGGCCAAGATACCCCCTACATTTTTTACACTTGTTATTTGTATTATGCTGGCAAAATTTCAGCTTCCTACTCGAACTGGAAGATGGTGCTCAATTGCATAAACTTACACCATTGTAATCGTCATGTAAAAGCAAAATGTGTTACAAATTGTGATCATCTTGGTAACTTTCTTATGGAATTAGGCAGTTATGTTCTCTTACTAACTTCTATATTTAGGACTCATTGGACAGTTCTTATTACAGATTTTGCTGTCTACTTCCTGTTCATTACCAGACATTGTACTGACATTTATTTTCGTTGATATATGCACAAACGGTACTGTTTGTGAAACACATAATTCCAGAATTCATATCTTTGATTGCATTTCATCTGCATTCTGCAGCATTTCATACTTTGATATATACATACAAACAATTTATGTATATATGTACAGATATTATATATATATATATACATAAATACATACATAAATACATACATACATACACATACAGCATACATACATACATACATACATACATACATACAAAGCTAAAAATGAACATGCTGATTCCGTAATAGGCGAATCTATACAGATTGTCCCTGGTGGTAAACTGCTTTCCGAGATTTTTGAAAGCACTTAACCGCTTATCAGTGCTGGTTTCTGAAGGTGACAAAGATAACCTGCTAGGAATTCTAAAGTTGGCCTCTGGAAGAGGACTTAATGAAGCCAAGTCTATTTATGATCTGCTGGAAGCATGGAAGTTGACTGAAAAAGTTCAAGTCATGAGCTTTGACACTACTTCTGTGAACACTGGTCGCTTGAATGGAGCATGTGTTCTTCTGAAAAATATAATTGGTCGAGAGCTCCTGCGATTGGCTTGATGTCACCCTTTCATGGAACTGATCTTACCTATGGATTTCACTTTTGAGCCTTTAAGTTATCTAAACATACCAGTATTCAAGAGTTTTAAGGCTGCTTTAAATGTGACATATGACAAATTGCAAAGTCTGGAGCCAAATTCTGAAACAGAAAATTTCCGTGAATCCACCATCACCTGCCTCAACAATGAGGCTGGAATGAAATGGCAGAAGATGAAGATTGTGCAGATTGTCCAATGAGTCCAGTGAACGGATTGTGAGAGGTAGGGCAAACAGACTTCATGAGGTAGCAAGCTTAAGAGATTTTGCTACAAAGAGCAATTTTGTTACAAAAAGCAAAGCTACTCCAGTCCCCAAAGTAGGTGTTTCATTTCTCACCCTTCCACCAGACGTGAGAACGCAGACCAGGCGTTAGAACGCAGAATATCAACATTCAACATGGAAAGAAATGGATCGGAGCATTGCGTGTCAGTCGAACACGGTGTCAAGCTCTTTGAAGAATTCAGCGTCCTCCTCCACATGATGAGGAAAGTTGTTGCCTTTCTCCTGCAAGTTTTTGAGGCTAACAGAACGCCTGTTCCCATGGACTGATACTACGAAGAATTCTTCTATACATGCATTGCTGAAGAAATGAAGTTCTGCGACACATACTTCTTGGGACATCATTTGAGAGTTGTTGATTGTTTATATGCCCTTGCAGCAAATAATATTGCTAACATGATATAAATACTGTCTGTGTATATTGGTAAATTAATGATCTTATCATAATTTAAGATATCAAGACGTTATGCGTATTTTCTAACCGATCGCACTATATGGTAAAGGGGGTACAGAGGGAGGGTCCGTGAGCACCGTCTTCCAATTGGAGTAGGAAGCTGAAATTTTGCCAGAATGATACTATTAACAGGTGTAAAAAACTGAGGGGGTATCTTGGACGCTAGCTTGAACTTCATTTTTTACCATGTGACCATGAACCACCCTAGTCTCCTGCTTATGCACATCAAGAAACACATCACTTCCTCTCCCAACTTCAGTCCTTATCAGTCAGCTATTCCACTGAAACTGCTCTTGACTCTACACTGGATAACATCTTCTAGTCTATTGAGAATGGAAAAGCCTGCCTCTCACTAAGCCTTGACCTCAGTGCAGCCTTCGAAACCATACATCACCAGCTTCTTTCAAGACTGACCAAATCACATATTCTGACTGAACATAAAAAAGCTTTGTAAATCTTGTTTCGCTAAAGTCTGGGCAATACGTCACAACATGTCGGCTCTGACTAAGAATATGTCGCAAACCATAGCCTGTTCCCTTGTATCCTCTGGCCTTGATTATGCTAATTCCGTTTTTGTGGGTCTCTCAGCCCATGAGCTCAATAGGCTGCAATGCAACCAAAATTCCTGAGCTCACGTAGTGCTGCGTATCCCACTAGGACTAAGCTCCTCAGTTGTACTCCATCAGCTGCGTTGGCTTCCTGCTGAATTCAGAATAAAATTGGCCTGTTTGACCTACAGCACTAACTGAGCACTAGCACATCTCCCTACCTTCAATCACTACTAACTCCTTACATCCCTCCTCATTGCTTTCGATAATCAAGTATGGGTCTTTTAGCTGAGCCACGATGCAGAACAGTTATGGGCTCATGTGCATTCCATGCCTCTGCTCCCAAAGAATGGAATAGACTGTCATACTCTCTTCATAGCTCAAATTCACTTCCTTCCTTCAAAAAGTGGCTCAAAACTCATTATTTCTCCTTGGCTTTCAAGCACTTGGATATCTAACTGCAACTTCTCCTGGCAGCTGACCATCCACGCCTCAGATTCAAATTTTGGTGACCGTGTGCACTAGGGTGGATGGATTGAAAAAAACAAGCTGCAAGACATGATATGAATGTAGAGAAATTAGTCATTGTTAGGTATGATGGCACCAAAGTGAGCACGGGATGAAACAATAATGTTATCAGGTTATTGGAGGATTGGAGTTTCACAAACTCTTACAGTGGTTGAGTATGCCAGCTTCATGCAAATTCACTACATCTAGTCCAGCATCCTGCTGGAGCAAGAAGTGGTCCCATGCTTTCTCTGGACCAACTGGTAAAGGGTTATTAACGTGTGAACAGTTACCAGTAATGTGTTTTGATAAAATTGAATCAGATTTTCCACCTGTAACTTTGACTGACCTAAGTAGCCTACTGACCAGCAAGGTCATGTGCTAAATTGGTTAAATTGCACCAGAATACTGTTGACATCAATTGGCAACTACTCTGCACTTTTATAATTAGAAATGAGAAAAAATTTTGTCATTGTAATTGATCCACCCTAGTGTGCACACCATGTTTAAAGTTAACTAATAAGGTAATCTATCGTTTTAGCATCCTGAATTATTCGACCACTGTAGAATATTATTTCAGCAGCAAATTAATTTCAATGTTATTCAATGCTAAATAAGAATAAAACGACCAGAATTTTTTTTACGAAGAAATATGAATAACAGGAAGCTAATGTATCTGGTATTCGTGAACTTTAGTTAGTTCCTGTTTTGAGTTGAATAGCATTTCCAATGGTCATTTGTTGTGATATACATGTTCTAAATAGCAATTTCTGTTGTCAAGTTGTAATTTCTAATGCATGATAAAACAACTGGTACACCTATTTCGTATAAGTACATCAATATTTTTCATTTAGGATGATGAAATGATAGGTTATAGGCCTAATGGTGGAATAATTTGGGACGCTAAAACGATAGAATACCATTTAATACGAATAATTATTTAAAACAGTCCCTTTACCTCAAGGGAGGGGCTGGTCAGAGGCAAGCTTTGTGTCATAGGGAAGTGTTGGGATTGTACCTCATTTGTATCCTATAAAAATAAAAATGTTGCCATGGGTCTTGGCAGCATTGTCATCTCTGACAACTAGCTGGAACTCAAAGGTTTCAATAGCAAACAGTGGCGGCGCTACACCAGGGCAAACGCCCTGGTAAAAAAAGCCCTTGCCCAGGACATTGCCTCGCAAAAAGCTGCCAGAAGTTTTGCCCCACGCTTGCCATAAATCGCTGTCTGGCGCCACCTCGGCTAGGAAAGTGATTAGCGAAGTTCTTCCCGGAATTAGTTCATCAGAATTGGCAACCCTGCCAGTGATCTGACATGATAACAATGACATTACAAGTCCCTAGCACTAATTCTTACAACAGGCCGGAACAAAACATATTTCAAGCAATTTTTTTTGTACTGTTCGCCCGGGAAATTTAAAAGTACGCACCAGCGTGAGTGCATTTTGATAACTAACGTAAGCGATTTTAAAACTCTTTAAAGGGTGAATAATCTTACTTTCCTTCCAAAAATGCAACCCATTGGCTATTTCAAATACAATGATAGGAAATAATGGTGACAACTGCGTCAAACGCCGTCACTCTAACTTTAACTCCAACAAACTCCCAAATGCTAAAAAGCCCAAAAATATGCATATTTATATATAACTGAAGATTTCAAGCGATACTTTGAATTGATTGAGGTGATTACTTATTAACGAAGCAGCGTTTCTTAAGATGAAAACATACTTTTAACAACGTATTTGTAAAATTATCAAAATGTCCCACAACGAACGCCCCACCGCACACACTCACAGCGGTCTCCGTCCACAGATGACGCGCGGCCAGATAGCGTATAAATCAACACTTTAACACTTTAACGACGAGAATGGAAGTAAGTAAGTAAGTAAATATATTCTTCATTAAATCGGTGGCAGAAGATTATTTTGCTCTACGATGTACAAACATCAAGTAATGCATAATGAGAAATCAGTATGAATACAAAATTCTCCCAATACAATTTTTCGTCATGTTATTGTTTGGTTGAGTCGTGAGATCGAGAACGTAGGCCATAGGGGTATCGGTTGATGCCTTGTGCATTAGACACCGGCGCAATAGAAGTTGCTAATTACAATAGGTTTTCGTTTCTTGGGAGGGAACAATTTATGAAGTAGGCCTAATGCTTGCTTAAAAGTTTAAAACCCTAGTAAATAAAATGCTGACGTCGGCCTGACTGCAAAGTTGGTTAAAAGTAGGGGCTCCCGGTAAGTAGGCCTACCCTATCCTTGTCGTCTTTGTTAGAATGGCTTGGAGTTGATTTGTTCATGCCGAGATGCGAAGTTCCATAATGCAGGGCCCGCAGACAGACAGCATGCGCGCCACCGTCATCGCCCGCACAACATGAACGAGTTGCGGGCTCTTGAGTAGCCTATAGGCCTATATAGCCTAGCCTACTAAATGCAGTTGCTTTAAAAGTCGTTGCTATAAATTTCAGAATTAAAACCAGCAAAGAGCGAACAAGTCGGGCCTATGACGATATATTTTTTATTTGTTGAAAAAAATCAATTTCTTTCTTGTTTGATGTCTTCCTTTCCAATTTTTTGGCGTACGATGAAGTTTGAAACTTTAAATTTTCTTCCCAATTCATTCATGGGAAACTGATATGATTCATGAAGGCCTGGTTGACAAAAGCATGCTAGCATAGAATTTAAGTCTGATGCTTAAAATCGTAGGCTATGTATAGGCTAATGGAGAGTCCTGGATCAGAAGGGAACTCCGAATCTGCAAGTAGCGGTTCGTGAATACCCGCATGGGCGTATTTACGGGGTGGTTTTACGGGTTCAAACCTCCCAATAAGTTTTTTATATATGCTCGAAATACAAAAACCTGGACTTTTGCGACGATTTTCAATGGAAACCCCAACCCGAAATCTTAAAACCCCCTCCGAAATTTTTTTCTGGCTACGCCCATGAATACCCGGTACCAGGTACTATCCATTCTCTGTCGCTCATCCTTTGTAGAGTTTGAGTTGAAGGTCTTCAGTCGGTGTGAGCAACGTCAACCTGCTACAAGGTGTAGGCCTAATTCAACAGCTGCCATTTATATACTGTTTCAGTTACCGCGCTAGGAGGCCTAAGCTTAGGCCTATATGTAGACTCAATTGAGCAAGTCGCCTGAACAGCTAGCATTAATTTCCACTTGCTGTAGGCCTAGGTATTTTGGCGCTAAACGCTGTTGGTTTTAGGCACTGTTTAATAATTAAACAATGCCTAAAACCAGCAACTAATTAGTTCTATTAGCATTTGCTTCAAGATTAGCTCGCTTTATAATTATTTTACGTGTAACCTCTCGAATTAGCTTTTCCGCCGTTTAATTTTTGGAAGAATCCTTATGTTACAGCTAGGCTAATATTACGTTAATAATTAATTTTGTACAATATTGGCAACATATAAATAACTATACAATATTGCCAACAGTATGCTGTACGAAGAAAGTCAGTAGGCTAAAGGTTAGCTATGCATCATACAATTTAGCTTCTATGGATATGGCTTTGATTAATCCTCGGCCATGTCAGGCCCGTTCTTGTAGCCCACCATGACGTACGGGTCTGCAGGTCTTGAGGACGGTCAGCGGCCGTCTATTAAAGGTCAACGTCCGAAATAGGTCAACTCTAGATTAGAATAGTCAGAGGTACAATTGTATGTAGGCTACCTGTATAGGCCTATGTTATGCTGTAGCTGCGATAAGTGCTATGCCTGTGATCTTTAAGGTCTCGTAGATGTCATCAAGTGCTGTACAAATCGATTGTGATCCCTGAATGTGGTTCTGCTTAGAAGCGCCATCGATCGATGCACTGGCTGTGCACTACTATAATGGCGCTATAGAATTCTCCAGAATAGCTATAAATAAAATAGAATAGATAGGACATAATTTTATGGTCTTTTCCGTTTACAGCCACTTGACATCATATATGAAGTGCTATGTCAGGACCTGCAATGCTATAGTGTGTTAGGATCTTACCTCCCATGGTAAATATGCAAAATTAATGTGCAATTAGGCTGATGTGAGCGTACGTCAGTGCGTACGCACTTATATATATGTACGCACGTAAGTAGGCCCTAAGTTTGTATTTTTTATATATAATTTTATATCTGCTATGTATGTTGTATAGCCTACTGTATAGCATACATAGGCCTATAGGCCTACCTATACGTAGACCTATGTGCGTATATATATGTGTTTTTCTCTAACCTCAAGACTGTTTTTTTAGCCGGGGTTGAGTCGGGAGCGCTTCTGAGTAGATAATCTTTAAGTGGCGCTATATTATTATCTGAAATGAACGAATGAATGAATGCATAGGATTGCTGGTGGAATAGCTAATTTGAAAGAAATAGACATTCTCTGATATTATTACGTATAGTCTAATTTTCATAATTAATGAATTAGGTACCAATGATGCGTACGTCACTGAATTCTCTAAGTCTGTTCTCTATGATCCTGTACGTATACCTGACGGCAGCCAGACAAGCCCTTCCTTCCCCGTCTTATACTTCAAAGTCTCTCCTAGAAGCAGGCTGTAGATTTTATTCGGTTCTTCCTACTGCTAACTCATCGACTCGCTTCTCTCCATGTATGTTGTATAGCATACATGCACAACGTCCGGCCCGCGGGCCTACATATATGCCCGCGTACGTGCGTATTTGTATGTGTTTATGACCAATAGGATTGCTGCAACTATTTAAGAGCCGAAACTGACTAAGTCATACAGTGATATTACACCTCTAATTTCAACGAGTAGCACACAACTGTCGCCGCCAATCATAAAATACACGTGGGCTCAACCACCGTCTGTTCTCGAAGCCTTCTGGATGAAATTGAGTCAGAACCGGGTGACCTGCTCTACTATAGTGAAGTGCGGTGGCTGAGTCGAGGGAAAATGTTGAGAAGATTCTTTCTACTGCTAATTGACCGGCTCGAATTCATGAGAAACAAGAAGAAAAACGCGGAACTATGCTATCACTCTCTGACCATCATTGCTCCCTCACCTAAGCCTTCCTATGTCGACGTGGCACAACAGCCTGGAAGTTGATCTTAACCTGAGATTAGCCCAGGCGAAAACCAACTTGTTTAGTCATCTCGCCTGATCACTGTCTCAGCATTTAGGACGAAACTGAAGTTGTTCCAACAGCAAGCAGTTTCAGAGAATTTTGTTCACTTTCCTACTTTCCAGTCAATGCTGCAGAAAAACTGTTACATTGATACACAGAGTTATGTTGGGAAGCTGGAGTATCTGATCCATTCTTTCAACTGTCTTTCTCTGACTCTATGTCCAAACACCTGCAAGGCTGTAATTGTTGGTATAACCCTGCCATCACTTGCAAATCACTTTAGTATGCGTCCAAAACGGAAGGCTTCTCTTCTCTTAGCCTAGAAATCATGAAATCCTGAGTCACCACTGCACCTATACCAAATCTTTGCAGATCCTTTGCTGTAGTCCAATGGACGAGGAATCACCAGATTACCATGCAGTTGGGCTTATTGATCTCCAGTCATCTGATAGCAATGCAGTCCTGTCTGTCAGAGACAAAACTTTGCTTGACTTTTACAAGTCTCTTCCAGCGACATGTCTTTTGCCTAAATGTGAAGGACAATGCTACTTGTTCACGCAAGCACGATTGGAAGCACCTGTCGCTGTGAACAGACATTTTCACAGATTAAGCTGAACAAAGCAGCACACGGAATCAACTAACTGACGACCATCTTGAAGAAGTTCTCCGTCTGTCAACTACAAACATTCAACCTGACATCTCTAAGCTGGTGGCATTGTGGCAAGATGCAACCAGCTTGCGCGCACTGTGCACATGGTCATTGAAAACTATGAGTTGTGGCACTTGTTTGGCCCCCGAAGAGTTTAAGAAATCGATTAGTGGCCCTTGGCTGAAAAAGGTTGTGCACCACTGGTCTATACTTATCTAATTATTCTATATATATGGCTGACCATCATTGCTCCCTCACCTAAGCCTACCTATGCTTCCAGCCGCTGTTGATCTAAACTTAGATTAGCCCTTATCCAATTCCTAGTAGCCGCCTGACCACTGGCTACTCTTATGAGCGTAAGTCTCCCCGTGTATCTAATATTTCTGTGCATCTGTCTATTCTTACCGTCTTCTGTTACAGTCTCTATGTGTTTCATACTATGTATCGATGTCTGTCTTTCTCTGTCTATGTCCAAATACCTGTAAGTATAACCGTACCATCTTTTGTATGTGCTTCAGTATGCGTTCATGACTGCTTCTCTTCTCTTACCTAAGAATCATGCCTGCTGAGTCAGATTGACCTATACTATATATATCGAAATCCTTTGTCTAGTCTTATCGCTTGGAATCCTAGACTATATATTTCCACTTTACTCAGTATCGGTTAGTAGGGCAGTCCTGTCTGTCAAGACTCAAGACTGACATTTCTAGTTCTCAATATTAATGTCTGTGGCCTACTTCTTCATCTAACCTACTTTATCATGCAATCCATTGTCATAGCTTCTGTATAATTTCTGCCTGCATTCATACGTAGATAGTAGGCTTAAGTAGGCTTCGGTCGAATGGATCAGAGAGAATAGGACCTATAATTGTGTAGGCCTATGTATGTATTTTGCTGGATTCCTGTTGACTTCTTTCACAAAATGAGATTCTGTAGTCTTTTATATAATGACCTCTAAACGGTTAACCTTATTAGAGTCGCTTTATATATGTTTGAATACAATACAATACAATACAATATAGTCCAGTGACAAGGCCACTGGAGGTATATTAACCCACGAACCAAAAAGTGCATGGTTCTCGGTCTTCCTCTGTCGTCGACCCTCGACTTTAGAATGTGTGTAAGTTTATAATATGTTATACGTATCCTCTATGCTCTACCATCCAATCTGGTGGCATTCTCTACCTCTTTCACTCACCTTAAAACCTTCCGGGTCCTTCCATTTTCTCTCGGAGTACCTCGCACCCCTGGAAGCGTTTCTGAAATGCTTATGCTGTGAGCAGTGTTATTTCTATTAACTGTAACTGTAACTGAAACTGAAATAGAAAAATAACTGAAAAATGTCTGGCAGTTAACTGTAACTGTAACTGAAACTGAAAAATACTGAATAACTGACACTGTAATAGTAACTGAAAAAAGAAAACTGTATAACTTGAAAAATAACAAAAGTTAACTGAAGGTAATAAAACATGAGTGTGTTGTTCTTACTTTTACTTTTTGAATGGTAATCCTACTCGCGTCTGGTCAGTTTTCTATACTCATTTCATTGTGGTTTCTTTTCAGTTTTCTATGCTAGTTTCACTTCTGGTCCCTTTCAGTTTTCTATGCTAGTTTCACTTCTGGTATCATTTTCAGTTTTCTATGTTCGTTTCACTTCCAGTACCTTTTCCTTTCATTGTGTTGTCGTTGGCACTAAACCGTAAATTCGTTAAACAATCCACGACTACGAGAATAATGTTTACGCCAAGTAGTGGTCGAAAAGTAGAAAGTGGAGTGTGGGAACATTTTGTTTATGAAGCCACAGACGACAAAAGTCGATGTTGTGTTGTTCACACCGTAGCTGGTAAGGACGTTGAAAACCATAAGTGTGGCACCCTAATTGTCGGAACAGAGCAAGTGTTAATCTGGAATGTCGTGTTTTCCTTAAAGTAAACCGACAATACGTTAAATCGCATTGATTTGCTGCGTATTATTTCTGGTTACTATTCAGAATACTTGTGGTCAGTGTGTCATTAGATTAGTCATGACTTATGAAAAATAATTGATGCTATAACTGAAAAATAAATAGAAATAACTGAAACTGTAGGCCTAACTGAAAAATAAAAAATTTAACTGAAACTGAAAAATCTGATTTCAGTTAACTGTAACTATAACTTTAACTGAAAAATCATAAATTAGATAACTATAACTGTAACTGTAACTGAAAACCATAACTGAAATAACACTGGGCCGAGCCTCGCTTTAAAAATGATCAAATACAATATACTCTGCAGTCGATCGAGTCAGTCGATTAAGTTTGACCAAGTAGAGTTGGTCTAACCGTCCAAAAATCTTTGACTCGGTCAACTTGCAAGTCGAGGTAATCAAACGTTTGCACAAGTCGAGTTGATCGATGTTTCCAGTTGCTTGACTTGACTGTGAAAATATTCTACTTAGGCCTACTACTGTTGCTGCGACGTCAGACGTGATGTAATGACGTAGATCTACACGAGTAGGCCTACAACGTAGACCTACACGAGTACAACGTAGGCCTACACGAGTATATATCGTAGGCCTACAGTGCAACAGTCGCCAGCAATTCTGCCCAGCAACCTACAATCCAAGTCGACCAAGTCCATCGTTTATTTGTCAAATCGGCCGAGTCGATGAGAGATCGAATAGTCGACAAAGATCAACGAGTCGATCGTCGGCGGAGACTCAAAATTCGACCGTATACCCGACTCGATCAACTACAGGATAAAATATACGAATATACTGTAGCTATATGTAGGCTATATAAAAAACCTTAAACAAACAACTGTATATATATACATGTAGGTATTGTCTGTGTCTTTGTTTGTATGCTAGTCTCAGATGTTGAACGACGGACAAGAGAGTGCCCTAATACTTTAACGACGAGAGAGTAGGACTACTAAAGGCGAATGGGAAACCATATGCAGCTCTTCGTTGAAGTGTTAATTAAACGACAGAAGTCAAATTTAGCATGGATGATGTACGCTCCTGCATACATAATGCATTGAGCTGTCTCAGTTAAGTCCAGAATTTGAAGTTGGAGCTAAGAGCGGTTGAGAGGTTTCGTTTATATAAGCGTTTGGCTGCCTGTGTAATATGTGTATATAGTATGTAAATGAAACCTCTTTCAGACGCTCAAACGGGTGAATAATAATGACAGAATAAGGAAGACAGTTCTCAGCTTCAAGGGGTAAATCCCTCTAAATTCATCACTGCACATGACTGTTACTTCTATATCTGTTAACTAGACTATATCGGGCGTAATTGTAAATTATATAATCGCTGCAAACACTGCACTTGGCCGTTACTTTTATATCTGTTAACTACACTATAGTATATCGGGCGTAATAATTGTAAATCATACAATTATAAGTTTTATAATCGCTGCAAAGTCAATCACTCTTACGACACGAACTTCTTGGTCGTTCTTCACCTCTATATTCCGTATGCGATGGGAAACTATTTTGCTCGATCCTGGTTTTCCGTCGTGATAGGTTGAGAGCTATTCTGATGAGTTTCTCCTTCTTCGTAAGAGGCGCTGTGTAAATCTGTGATTAAATTCCATTACTCTAACATTTTGCACACTGTACATTTGTATCTATATTGTCAAGGTCTTGGAATGATAGAAAATATATATATAGGCCTATATATATATACACAAAATATATATTTAGGCCTATATATACATATATATATTTATATAGTGTTGCCTATATATATATAGCAACACTATAAATATAATATATATATAATATATAACATAATATTATATTATATGCAGCAATTTATACGGGAGATAACTAGTGAAGCGTTATAATGGCAAATGTCGCTGACCGACCGTTGTTTAAAGCAATCGACAGATATGGCGACGAAATACAATGGGCGCCCTTTGCTCCGCTGCTTCGGTAATATCGGTATATGTATAATGAACGTACTGTATAATGTAAGCACAACGTTTAAGCGGTTGGCCAGCGCTTAGAGGACGCCATGGTGGCTGTGAGAGAGCCGACCACAGCGGAGCGACGGCGGCGGCCTCAGTCATATGCAGCCGCTGTGAAATAGTCCTCTTAGGTGATTAATAAGAAAAGCTCTCACAGGCGACTGCAGAGGCTCAATAGATACGCCTGCTTGTTGTATGTCGTACAGGCCGTGTCTATGTATACAAACAGCCAGCCCTACAAAGGTAGGCCGACACCTGCAAGGGTCCTTCGATTTCTACGTGATAGGCTAGCCCACATAAAGGTACAGCCCGGCTTTAGCCTGTCGACAGTAGACCCATGTTGCAATGTGTACACGTGCCCAGTTGTATACAGCATAGGCATGCGTGAAGGGCTTATGAGTATGCCTGCCTATACGGAGCTATACGCACAAAGGGCCTACCTACAGGTGGTGTCTTGACACGAGAGCGCCGCACGGGAACTAGTAGTAATCAGGCCTTGAGAGATATGCGACGACTCGTTTGTCAAGCAACGATGTCTCTTCGAAATTCTTTACCGCTTTCTCGTCGCGGATAGAATCCTTGGCCGACAGAAAAACCGAGTTTCATCGACCAAAGTCTTTAGTCCTACTGGCTCTGATTCGGCCGGCAAAAGAAACTAGACGGAACTCTCATATGAGTAGGACTAGCACGAGGTGAAGAGTCACCTGAAACACAGACTGACGTAAGACGACAACGATGACAATGAATTAATCGGTCACCGGCATGTCATAGCAGTTCAGGCCATCGTCACAAACGGAATATCTATGAGGACAGATGTACTTCTAGTTTGCTCGAATTATCAGTTAAGAACTCGATCGTGTCAACTCGAAATCCTTGACGTCAACTCGGTATTTTTCTCGAGAAGAATTTTGTTGATTCGCCAAGATGAGCAAACGACGTCTCTCGTGAGTAGGCCTATCACACGATTTGAATATAGGCCTATATGGCCCATAAGATATGATAGACCTATATAATACTCTATGATCTGATAACAGCTGGCACAGAGACCGAGAGGTACCGAGTTCGAGCCCCCGTTGGGCGGATTTGCTTTGTAGGCTGCTATTAGCGCCGTTGTATTACATGGCTGTCTGTTCTGTTAGTAGTTAAGATTTCAATTGCATAACATGTAAATGTACAGCGCAGTGCGTTTGTCAGGCGCTTAATAAAGAAAAATACTCTATGATTATTATTATTATCACCTTGTCACCTTGTGCCGTCGATTCGCTGAATCCTAGCGACCGTCATAGTCAGCCTTCTCCATGTGTTCCGATCTCTCGTCGCCTCTCTCAGCTCCGGAAGGTTCATCATCATCGTCTCGTGATATGATAGACCTATATAATACTCTATTATATGATAGACCTATATAATACTCTATTATATGATAGACCTATATAATACTCTCACTGCATTCTCTAACTGTAGGCCTAATTATTTGTAGCCTATATATACGCCATGCACCTACTTAGTTATTCTAATGTATGGATGCTCATGTTGATATGGATTTCCGATTTTGTTATAATTCTTATATAAATCATCGAAATGGCTGGAACATCAATCGCATTTTATATAGACTACACGGAGGCCAACATAAACGATACATACATGCCTGGCCAGCAGCTTTATGGACTAGGCCAAATGTGCATTTAACAACATTTACATAGTCCAGAGGATAGCATGTGGTTGGCAACAAAGGATAGGAGTAAACTATAATACATACTTAATGAAGTATTGACATTTCAGACATCGAAGTATACAAGCATGCACACGTACATCGACCTATATACATACACTGGCCTACATAATATAAAACAAGTATAGAACTCCTACATCAGTACTGGCGCATATGTCTTGTGATTTTGACCAAGCACACAAAGCTCAGCAAGTGCATGGTTGGATGGGGTCGTTTTATAGCATGAAGTCACCCTATATAACGGCTGTATTTTCCACCCCATGAATATCACGGCCCAACTCTGAGAAACATTGAGTTTAGGTTAAAATCTCATAAAATCGATTCGTTCCTGCTTATAAAACCTAAAGCACACTACAAAAGACCAATTGCGAAATTACCAACGTGTCACCAGAGCGGAGCCGTCGCACGATAGATGTTACAGACCTACACGTTTGCTACTAGGATATATATAGCCTACGGCAGACCCTACGTACGCGATGCGCGATTCGTGATTAAAATGCGCTTATTTCACTTATAGCCTACTAATTAATTTATGGCATTGAATATTGAACAAACTTCCGGCAGACAAAGAACTCGGCCTGTCGGCCATAACCTTGCACCCATGTAGGCCTACGCTAAAGGCTATAAATAGCCTAAATAAGCATGACTTTAGGGGATAATAAAGTAATTTAAATTCAGTTGCATTAGTGTTATTATTATTATTATTCTAATTACGAATTGATTTGTTACTCTTGTGAACAATTTGACATGGTAGAGTCCAGGAAAACCATAATAGCTTTTATGCGTTATCCTATGAATGAAGCTGCATGCATAAAACGAAGTATAATAATTATGTTAGAAAGACGACCTGTAATTACATCCAGTTACAAGACAGATGTTATATTAATGCCGCTGGTCACTCATCCAATCCACACACCCTCCTCACCAGCGGTGTTCCTCGAGGTTCTGTTCTTGGTCCACTGCTGTTCATTCTTTACACCTTCCCACTCAGCAAACTCATTCATTTAATCATTTGTTGATCATCACCTCTATGCCGATGATGCACAATGTTCATACCTTTCTCCCCTCACTCCCTGCCAGATGCTCTAAATCATTTACGTAAAACCATCACCCGGATGACAGCCAAGCGGCTATGCCTAAACCTTCAAAACAGAATTCTTTATTATTGGCAGCCGCGAACAATTAGGCAAACTGATATACCCTTCCTATCTTTCTCCAATTGATCTCACTTCTCCCGTGCCTTACTCTTCTCCTGTCCGCAATCTTGGAATCATCTTCAAAAAAATCTTACCCAACTATCTCTCGCCTGTGCACTTTCGTGACCTTCGTCGGCTGCACCCAATACTTGATTACAAGATGGCCTGCGTAATAGCCACCTCAACTGTTCATTCCAAACTAAACTAAGTGTAATTTCCTTTTCTACAACATCGGCGCTGTTCAAATAAGACTCTGCAAACAGTCCAGAACGCTCTCACCCGCTCAGCCACCAAAACTGCTTGGCCTCTGTTCTCAAATCACTTTATTGGCTAAAAGTTCCTCTGGCGAACGTCCAATCCTGCAGGTTGATTGAAAGTCATTGGCTGAAATGCGCAACAGGCATCCTTTCTCTTACTGAGGACATGTCTGAACCACCACATCCGCCATCAACCTCATGATGTGCTTTCTAAACAACGGAAGCGAAGTGATACTCATAGTTTCCACTTTCTCTGCTGGGTCAGCTGGGGGTCTAATAGGAACCCCCAACATATACTCAATCTGAATAATGCAAGAAGGTGGAAGCTGCTCTTCTCGCTGCCTTAATAAATGTGCTGTGTGTATGGATCTGCCCAAACAGCATTACACTTTTCATGTTTGGGGTAACCTGTTTTCCATCGCAGTTGGCTACTTCTGGTGTAATTTCGTTTCCAAGTGCACAAATGCCTTTGCTCTCACGCGACTGTCCAACTACTTTTCCACCTTTTCACTTGGTGTGGATGAGAGGCTGTATCACACACCACCAGACATTTCTAGGCAGATCTACTCTCAGGTGCAGTCTTGGTCAAACTGGACTTTACGAATGCTTTCAATAGTCTTAGTCGAGCAGTCTAATTCAGGCAGCTGTTTCTGAGCATACATCCTGAGCTCTATTTATGCTGT
Organism: Aporrectodea caliginosa; assembly: GCA_020284085.1. NCBI lineage: Eukaryota > Metazoa > Annelida > Clitellata > Crassiclitellata > Lumbricidae > Aporrectodea > Aporrectodea caliginosa. The sequence continues at coordinate 760,230 of JACEVL010000536.1, read as the reverse complement.
CACTTGGCTTAAGCAAACCTTCTATTCTCAAGTACGGTTAGGCCTACTCCTCTCTCCAGTTTCAGTCTGGCCTCCAACAAAAAGACCCTCAAAGAGGCGGGAAAACGAGTCTGGCACTTAACTTGGACAGTTTCACCATGACATCCCTTATGACATCCCTTTTTGGGGACTCCTCTCTCAACACAAGGGGGCTGTCGATGTTACTCTGGTCCTCTGGAGATGCCCCGCACAGAGCTTGCACTTGGAATTTCACAGCAACCCTCAATATCTATACGCAAAAAGCCATTTTGTAGTTCTCTCAGTTCTCCTACTATCCTCCATTCGCTGCACTGTTGCACTGTATGGAAAATGCAAGCCTACTCCTTGCTCTTGTCAAGTTTTTCGGGTATACCGACCGCATTGCTAATAATATTATATCGGAGATATTTCAGGTCATCAGCGCATTTTGCTTCGATGCAGTCGCTTTCCACCAATAAAAGCTTCAACGAAGACTAGCCATTGCAGAACAACGTTCCCCAAATTTGTGTAATCTTGAGGTATAATATGTAATAATGATAATGATAATGATAATATTAATAACCATAATCAATATGAGACGATTTATTTTGCGCTTTATCTCGACCGAGGGCGTTAAGAGGCGCGCGGACCACGCGGTACATGAATGTCATGATGGCCCTCGAGATATATCGCATAGTTTTAGATACAACCTAAATTGACTGAACATGGTTGATCAGGAAGTTGAACTCGGGTCACAGAAGTGAAAATCAGATATCGTTCGACCGTCGAACCTATCACCGATCTCCGTCAGAGATATTCAGTAGCAATCCTCACTATGGAGACCTAAATGTTCACATGACTAAAGCGTCACACGGTTTCTTGTCCTCCCCCAATGTAGTGTCGCTGTTCTTTTTGGGCGGTTTCTCTCTCTGTGATAAGCTATAGGCCCAGAAGTGAAAGTGAACTTCAATACAATAAAAAAGCAATACAACGTATATTTGATGTTGTCCCTCTTCCAAAGTTTAGAAGTGCCTAAAAGACCATACGATAGAACATCGATGTCGCTCAGCAACTGTGAGTTAAGACCTTGCTCAAGGTCCCTGCAAAGTGACTATCTCAATGGAGACTTGAACCTGTAGGCCTACACTTCACGTTACAGGCCCAACACATTAACCAATCGGCTACAAATAGGCCAACTTCAGCAACTAATGCCGGTATATATTCGAAATATTTGATGTCCATGCTGATAATGAGTTTATGTACTTGAGGGTCTTCTAAATACATTGATGCCGTATTCTTTCGTCGTTTGCAGTTACCCAGTGCATATAGTTTCAATCGAAGCAAACTTGTATCTATACCTCTGACTTTGTCCCCCTCCCCTCGAATAGTCGAACAATTTCAGACCATCTAACAGACTTACACTCATCCCGATAATTAATAGAGTAACGTTCTGCTCTAGCGCAGTTCCGTGTATAACAGGTGCAACAGGTGTAACGTGCAACATCGTTGTTTCATTTCGTTTGATCTTACGGAAGAAAAATACCAGTAGCACCACCTGTACGAATATGCGTAGACCCAAAAATATTGAATAACATAATCGCCAGTCACCATAGCGAAGTAACAGTGCTGAAAAATTGGTGAAATATAACTTAGTCAGAAGTTAAATTATTTTAATCTGTAATACTGAGTTAGTTAGTTAGGTAGGTAGGTCGGTATACGGGCAGGTAGGTTAGTAGGTAGGCCTATCTATGCTTTATGTATGCATACGTAGGCCTATGTATCGAAAACGAAATGATATAATTCGATATACCGGTACTTGGCGATTGGCGATTGATCGATTGGCGTCTTCATACAGCCCTCGACAGGGAACCAGCGCAGCATCCCACGCATCCATAGTCCGATATGCGCAAAACTTTTGGCAGGTTAACCACAAACACATTTTGTTTTTGTCAGATTCAGTATAACGTCTCTACATAACCTGTGATTGTTAAAATCTGAAATCACTCAAACAATTTAATTAAGCCGTTATACATGATTGTGTCTGAATTAAAAAAAATTATGTCTTAGTGACTTCATCAAAACCAGAGTTAACATTTGGCTATTTTGCTTTTGTAAGTTACTTTTTAAACGCCGCCAGCAAATTACAAAGCGTGATTTGTGTGTGAAGACCTTGTTCAAGGTTTCTACTGCAGTAGGCCTAACTGTAAGAGGATCGACGCTCGAACCCTTTCAGCCCATATTGCAAGGCAAACGTTCTAACCAATCTCTAACTGTATCGGACCTCCTTCGGACTAGTCTCTTGGACTAGACGCAGCGCTCGTGAATAAGCTGGTGCCCTGCGCTTGGCTTTCGAGTGGCGCTTTAGAAGTCTGGAGATTATGATTACGATTACACAAACTCCGTTCGTCAATGTGCCTTAGCGACCATAGAGTAGACCTATGCTGTTGTTTTCTGGAGACCTTCCAAACACAGACACACTAGGAAAGAAGAAAATTGTGATCAAGTGTATGTTCCAATATATACATGTAGGTCATAGTATAAATAGCAACACTGTTGACACCTAGCGATAAGCGCCGGCATATCATGAACTTCAGATGATGGCTGCCAATCGATGTTTTGTAAATCGTTCTGAAGTAGATCCTCTTATCTCTCCTGCGGTCGAAAACTGCAGGACGAATTGAACAGAATCCACTCAAAGATTACATACGGACTTATCCACCACTGATAGGCATAGTAAATGCATAATCTATTATGCATATCAATACGTTGGTGCATTCGGAGCGTATAATGGGCGGGCATAGTCCGTTAGTCTTGGCAGTACAACGATTTTCCTAAACAAATGTATCTCTTGGTTGAACAATATCGGTGTACAGCTGTTGAGGCTGGGCTTCAAGTGCAATGGCTTTGGCACTCCGCATTCTTTACTTATCTGTAGAGAAAGTGAGTGGTGTGGCCTCGATGACTTCATAACGACATCGTAACTTATGTATGTCGATCTCTTTGCTCTGCAACTCTGCTCTGGAACATTCCTCACACAACTTTTTTTCTCTATAGTATATCCTCCCTCACTCCACAGATGGGGGCCGAACAACTTTGTCTTTATCTCTGTTCAGGGCCGCATTAAGGGTAGTGCGGGCCCGGGTACTGTGATTACCTTCCGAGACCCTCCCTTTGACAACCACCGGTCCACCACGCACAATTTTATAACATGCTGGCCCCTCAAAACTGCGGGCCTGGGTGCCGCAGCAGCCTTAGCAACGTCCTTAATGCGGACCTGTCTCTGTCATATACTGTATACGCATGTATACATTGTATGTGTGCATAATTGCATCATTAACGAATTTATATGTGTATGTGTATACGTACGTATGCATGTATGTATAATTGTATATGTATGTATGAGCACTTGTTATAGCGCCCCTTCAAGATTTCTACTCAGAGGCGCTCCCGACTACAGCGCGGACACTGAATCGGAGTTTCACGCCGAAGCGCATGAGCAATTGCGAGTGAAGGACTTGTCCAGGGTCCCTACGCGGCGGCTTTGAGGTGCATGGATTCGAACCCGCAACCCTCCGGCTGAAGGGCACCCAACATACCCCTACACCACCGCGCCCCACGTATAGCACCTATACGTATAGATGTATATCTATGGCAAGTAAGTATGGCTAATTATCGCAGAATTAAATGATTTGGGAGATAATTAGTCTTTGAGATGTAGAACTTAATTAACTGCAATTATTAACAGGAAATCGGGAGACAGTCTCTACCAGTTGCTTGGCTTGGATAAAGACTGCACGCCAGAAGACATAAAGAAGGCGTATCGAAGGGTAGGTGCAAGGCTCCTCAAAGTATATATATGCACTGAATTTAAGTGAAAGTCACAAAGTCATTGGAGTCCTTATGCATCTTGCATTTCATGTAGTTCCGTTTCACTGCAGGATTCATACGTGCGGAACGGTTTGGTTTTGGTGGGCCATCGATTGATGCCTTGTGCAATAGACACCGGCGCGATAGAAGTTATTAATCAGTACTTTATTACGCCCAAAGGCAAAAACAAATCAAACGTCACAACATACATGCACAAATCTGAACAAACATAAGTCACAGACTGCGAACATTAATTAATTAATAATTATTAATTAATAATCTATTAGTAGAGCAACGGTTGTATAGGGGGCCTACTCCTTGTTTGCTGTGCCAGAGAGCGACATTAATGCGAACCAGTCCCCTCTCCCCCTCCGGTCCCTATCAACCAGTTCTCTGACTTAAACTAATCTAATGACTTATGTAGCGCCGCTATCATCGTGCTCAAGGAAACCCAGTGTGATTTTCGTTAACGATAACGATAACGAAAATGTTCGTTAACGAAAATAAAATGACTTCGTTAACGATAACTATAACTATAACTAAAAATATCATTAACTATAACTATAACTATAACGAAAATAACACTAACGAAAATTCATCTTTATTTTCGTTAATACAAAAAATAAAAATAGGAAGTGCAATATGGACGATTCGACATAAATGAGAATGAAAAATGCGAAATTTTTATTGTGAAATTTGTCAGTTACTTTGGAAACTCTTGTATTCATGAAGCTGACTGTACCCATGCTTCAAAGGTTTTCATAGCTTTGAGTAAATTGTGAAACAGCGTATTAATACGCACAATTTTGCTTATAGACTTAATTATTGTAACTAAGTAGTAACTAAAATTAACTAAAATAAAAAATCCATTAACTATAACTATAACTATAACTAAAAAAATAATACTAACTATAACTATAACTATAACTAAAATAAAAAATCATTAACTATAACTATAACTATAACTAAAATAAAATCTGTAAGGAAAATCACACTGAGGAAACCGTAGTAAGAAATCACAATTCGTTACGAGATGCTTGGTTGAAATCCAACTGACCACAAAACCCAGAGGTCAGGCTAAGGTGCCATGTGTAGGCAAGTGGAAACAGGTGGGTCTACAGAACGACATAGAACTGACAGAATGCACAGAACTGCTTTGGCGGTGAAGACTTCGGACCAGTCACCAAGAATTCCAATTACTCTTAGATCGATGCTTTTATCTCAAGCGTATACGTACTTGTATACGCTTGAGATAAAAGCATCGATCGGTATACGATGCACCGATGCTACAATAAGTTAATGCTATGCCATGCTGCACCTTGCTATACTCTCCTATACTATCCGGCTCATTGATATAATTTAATGTAATGTAATGTAATTGAACATTTTGCATAGCGCCCCTTCAAGATATCTACTCATAGGCGCTATCTGCGCTAGCCTATATGATGCTAAATGTAATTACGAATGAATATTATTACACCAGTTTGCAAAACAATGCACAGTATAAGCTGATAGAGTAACCGGTGGCGGGCCCACGCACACACGAGGAAATCAACCAACGGATTCCCGTCGACAGCTGAAGATGGCATGGATGTTCAGAGATATTTATATACTGCTATATAATGCTATACTGGCTCCTATGTTCATATACTTTCATTTATCAGTGTATCTTCTTTTAATCGTATCTTCTGCATCCTTCTGTCGTTCTTCGTCTTCTTCCTGTCTTTTTCGTCCCAGACGAATTCCTCCAAGTTATAACAGCTCTCTGTCTCTCTGTCTCTCTCTGTCTCTCTCTGTCTCTCTCTCTCTGTCTCTCTCTGTCTCTCTCTGTCTCTGTCTGTCTGTCTGTCTGTCTCTCTGTCTGTCTCTCTCTGTCTGTCTCTCTCTCTCTGACTTGGATGTCCACTTGATAGCTCTGGACAACCCCTCTGATACGACGCAACACTCTTGAATAAGCTGGTGTCCTGCGCTCAGCTTTAGGATAACGCTCTATAAATTGCGAGATTACGATTCTTTTATAGATGGCGCTCAAGTACCATCCAGATAAAAACCAGAATAATCCGGAAGCAACTGCAAAGGTAATACACGCAATACTCAATTAACATATTATTTTACTCATCTTCTTTTTATCTGAATGTGTGTTGTGGTTGTCACGTACATAATGATGTCATACGACAAACGGGACTCAGAGTGGTGATACATAGTCGGAGATTAGTGTAATTAAGGCATTTGTGGTATGTCAAGTATATAATAGTCCTACTCAATGATCTGCTTCGTTTAGTCTCAACAATCATTCATGCATTACGAGCCTGCAGAGTAGAGCTCTAATTCTATGACTGACTGTGGAGACACAATGGTTTTGCCTCTACAATATACTGTTATTAGAAGATAATCAATGTCTGTCTTGTTGCGTTTTTAAAGCAATCACTTTTGGCCGCATTCAGAAGGCGCGTTCTCAGGCGTAGCCTCATCCATCGCACAGTTTTGTTAGAGAAATTTCAAATCAATAGTAAATTAATAAGCACTCTAAGAAACTGCATTACCTTCGCTACGGAATTATATTCTGCGACAATAGTTAAGTTGCAATAGGACCTATTATTGTTGTATTCTTTATCAGACGTTAGACGTCTATCGGCTTGGTGTCTGCTGCTACTTTGGCCAATGTCTTGTGTTATTTCTCTCTGGCTTGGCACCCATACTGTGTGGCGTTTTCTAGGATTCTAATTTTACAAATTGTTCATCGTTTTGCAGTTTGTATACTGTTTACTGATGATATAGGCCTACCGACTTTTATTACTAGCAAGAATTACATTGATCGTTTTTATTGCATGAATTTGAAATTATGCTAATTATCAATCTGTTCATCGTTATATTATCAGCTAATTAACCCTTTACATGGTGTCATGAAGGACGTGATATAGTCATTTAACATAGCATAGCGATAGCAAGGGAACGTTCAAGCGATTTAGCATAGGTCTAGCGACAGCGTAAAACTTATCAAGCATAATATTATAGCGGCTGTGCAAATCCCTGTTCCAGCATCCTTAGAAACAGCGAACCTGGTCGGCAATTGGAAGCGCTTCAAAGAGCTATGGATGAACTGGGTATACCTATAAAGCAGCAGTGATGTAGTACTCGAGTCCAGCCTAGGACTCGAGTCCGACTCGAGTCCGATTTTTTTTGGACTCGGACTCGGACTTGGCTTGTCACGACTCGGACTTGGACTCGGACTCGAAGGCCCTGGACTCGAATTTGACTCGGTGACTCGGTTTCCGAGTCACAATTTTGTCTCACGATAAAAACGACTTGTATACTTCCATACTTACGAGTCCAAAATAGGTATTCTAAACTAAAGAGCGCATTAGACATCAAAGAGCTCGCCGTAGGTGGAGGGTTGGCATTAGGGAATGTAATCCCGGAGCATTTTGCCAATCCCGGATTACGGGATTAGAAATGAATCAATCCCGGGATCCCGGGATTGACGTTTACAAGGAAAATTCGTCTTGACTAGAATAATATAGGTCCCTATATTTAATGCTATAACGCAGTTGTGTAGCCTACTAAAGATAATGATTTTTAGAACGTTGTGGCTTTGTATTGTTAACTTGTTACTTAAAATGAAAAGTTAAAAGTTCAATGTCCATGTATTATTAAAAATTATTTACGATACAATGATCGCAAGAAACGTAAAAGCGTCAATGGTAGAATGTCATAGCCTTGAGCTTATCTTATAGCATAGAACACCTACCGTGGTACCGCCGAAAATGCACGTTCCGCCTCAACTGACGTTTATTATTTATGAAATCTATGAAATATATTTAACTAAATTAGTTTTTAAACGCTATTCTATATGACTGTCATCGTCTTAGACGTAGTATAGTAGTAGGTCAAATAACAGTATAATGCAATAGGCCTACGCCTTGTCTACTTCGACCGCGAATTGAGCTCGAGCTATGACTCATTAGGTAGTGACACTTGGCAGCAGCAGGGATGGGTTGATACTTAATAGTTGATAGTGATGATACCACGGCCCGAAATCAGGTCGAGAATACCAGATGACCACGGTCAGTGCGACCGACCGCAACGCGAGGAACCCAGGCAGAGCAGGCTAGCCTAGCAGCAGTACGGCAGCAGGGTGCACCGCTGCAGCTCCCTGATATTAAGGTAGCAACTAGCAATTAAGGGTCCGTCTGCACTCTGTAGTCTTACTAGGGCCTCTGCTAATTATCTGTCGTATTAGCGTCTATCGCCCAAGGAAGAATTAGGCTGTGCATCATGTAATTTTAACCAAAAAATCCGATTTTTGTAATCCCGTAATCCCGGGATTCCAAGTTCGTCAATCCCGGGATTACGGGATTTGAAATTGTTCCGGGATCCCGGGATTACATTCCCTAGTTGGCATGTAAAGGGCATCGGGTGATGATCATACCCCCACCCTGCCAGAGTCAATATTCTTCGGCGCCTACACTCACCGGAGTTAATGAGTGTATCAGATGCGCCCAAGAGGCCCGTTTGGAAGAATTTCTGGAGTTTGCAGCCGCTGGAAAAATTCTTCACCGCCACCCCCCTCCCCCCAAAGTAATGGCTAGGCAGAATAAAGCGCCTGAAGATCAAGGCCATCGAAGGGAGATTTGACCCGTTTATAGCGCTTCTGACCTAACGGAATGGCAATCGAACATTAAGCGATTTTGCAGCCCTCTGCGCACGAACCTTAGGAGCCGTAGGTCTAGCATGTATCTAGAAACAGATGTGTTGGCAGCAAAGCAGTATTAAAATACCTTCGTCTAATCTCGTTGTTTAGAAATCAGTTTTTCAAAGCGTAATTCTTCAATTATTCTTGTAATTAAAATTATGGCTGAAGTCCCAAAGCCAAAAGTTGCAGCGGACAAGCTAGGCCTACATTAGCCTCAGGGCCGGCGCCAGAGTATTTGCCGCCCTAGGCGAACCTGTCGCGCTGCGCCCCCGGTAAGTGCGATAACTAATTAATATTAAATTAACTAATTAATTGAAAAGTTATCCATAATTACAGTAACAGTCTGGAAACTGTATTAGATATGCAGCCTGTGCTGTATGGTGTAACACGTAGCCTATAATGGCCCAATAATGGGAATTTAAAATGTAAATACATGCTGACCAATTAGATAACGAGACAGTGCACATTTTCGTTTGTACACTTTGTAAGAAATCCTACCGCTACTTGTACTAAGTCATAATCTACGTACGAACTTTCTACGAAGTCTGTAGAAATAATTATAATGTAATTTCAAAATTTTATTTTTCGCACCTTCACTTTAGCAAAATTAATGTAGAAGTTTTCTATCAGTTCAATGTCTCCAGCAAGAGGTCTATCATGTCAATTGACGAGGTAGCTAAGCGTAGTTCAACAAGTCTTTCTTGCAGCATGGACGTACGCAAATATGTTTCTTTTGAGCTTGGAGAAGCTTCTCTAATATTATTTGCCACAGAAACTGGAAGTGTAGGCTAAAGAAGACGTCAAATCGAATAAATATGCGGCGTCTTGTAACTCTTGTTATATTTTTTAAACCTAGTACAGCAGTGTTAGCATTATTTAAAACTATATTTTAAATCTAGTAGACCTATAGGCCTATCAATGCTTGCACACATATTGCGCTATTTATTGACCTCGATCATCCAGACCGTTATCTCTAGGCTAGTGTCTGGTTTTGTACTAGCACTGGATTTTTCTGTGATACCGGTTGAATTACGTTTTTAAACAAATTGATTAAACTTTTTATGAAAACAGGGTTTCACTAAAACAAGAAAAACCCAAGTGAAAATACAAGGTCTCCAGAAAACCCCATTTGAGAAGTTCGGATTAAAACCCAAGATCTTGGGAAAACCGAAGGAGTGGTAACATTGCAGACTATCGGTCTCAGTTTCATTTCAAATATGTCGCTATAGTAGGCAACTTCAAACTTGCGATAGTTAAGGCCTTAAGGGCATAAGCGTGACGTGACACATGACTGACGTTAAGATTTCAAAATGTCTGTGGTCTGTTTGAAGCCGCTTTTTATTTTCGTATTCATTTATTAATGAACGGCAATGTTTAAAAAATATTATTTATTTAGCTTTTCTGCCGCCCCCAGAAGCGTGCCGCCCTAGGTGGCCACCTAGTCCGCCTAGTGGTTAAACCGGCCCTGATTAGCCTACATTATTTACATTATCGCTCTTCAAAAGTAGGGTAGAGTGGGGCAAAACGCCCCCGCGGGGCAAAACGCCCCCTCCCGGCCCTGTCCCCCCTGTGCCATGTAATGAAATTTTTGAATGTTCTGGGGTTTCTTAGTTGTACCCTAATGAGATAATCGTCAGTTATTTATCTTTAGATGCTGTGCTTATTTTTATTTTAGCAAAATTGATTTTTTCGTGTTTCCTTATAAGAGTCAGCCGCCAATTCTGTATCATTAATGGTGCCAAAATGCTAGACATAGCCAATAATACAAATATAGGTCTAAAGTATACCCTATATCGAATAACTGGGCACAATAAATGGGGCTTTAACATATCAATTTTTTATTATATGGGCAATCTCACAAGGTAGCACCAAGCGGGGCAAAACGCCCCCCTATGGAAAATGCTGACATGGGGTAAAACGCCCCCTCTCACCTCAGAGTCACCTGAAGCAAAGCATATTTCTTTTATTTAATTATTTTTAAGACATCTTTTAAAAAAAATTCTAGAGATCTTTACTTCTTATAGTTATTGTTGCATCATGGCAGTGATTGCAGTTGATTATGTGCATCGACTTTTCAGGTAGCGAGGGGTCAAATCACGGGGGCGTTTTGCCCAGGTGAGGGGCAAAACGCCCCCTTTTGAAGCACTCTGTATTTTATTATTTTTAATGTAATCTTTTGGGGCATTTTATCGGACATAATTTTACTTTACTTGGGACATTCAGTACAAGGTCTTACAATAATTTCATGCTGAAAAATGTTGTTACTCACTTTGTAATTGAGCAAAACCCGTTAAAGGGGGCGTTTTGCCCCACTCTACCCTAATCTTAAGACTTTATTAGTTTAGGCCCTAAGTATGATTAGACTTTCCTGTTACGCGCTTTTGTGCAAGATTCTTTTTGTTTAGGGGCGTTGTAAATGGCATGGGCGCCCGCAGGAATTTTTGCAGGGGGGCAAAACTTTAGCAAAAGTCATAGACATCAGTATAGGCCCTACCATGGGCGTATTTAGGGGTGGTTTTACGGTTTCAACCCCCCCCCCAACAAACTATGCATAACTGTTATTAAACACCAAAAATGTATAAAAATACGACCATTTCCAATGGAAATTTACCCCCGAAAGCTAAAACCCTCCGAAATTTTATCCTGGCTACGCACCCTACTAGGCCCTATAATAGTGCGCATTGGAAGCAGCAATGTATAGTTTCTATAGGCCTATATTTGGCTTAGTTTGTGCAATTTCTTGCACATTCATTGGGGTCTTTACTCTTTAGCCTATGTTTTATAAGCGCTGCACAAGCTATAAATGAACCTTGAAAGTAGCGATTTTTTTGCACAGGGCAGACGCTTAAGGCTTCTTTTCAGCAATGCGATGTGATTATGGCTTCATCAACTTCATGTACCTTTCACTTGTACAGAACGTTCTGCGAGATACTCTGATACGTCAGTATTCAACCACTCCTGATGGTAAAACCAACGACCTGGTAAAACCGCCTGGGCTTCCGTATCTAATGCTAAGCATGTGGACTGTTGTCCGCATATGCATGCGACCCAGTGCACACAATATGCAATTAACTGCAGATGGTAGCTATTTTTTTTAATGCTACCGAGATAAGACGCAGCGATTGCCTACCTTTAACTATATGAGCAACTTTAAACGCAGATGTGTGAGAAGGGGTAAAGGGAGAAGAGAGTTAAAGAAACTTCACCCTTAATCAGCAGGTATAGTGTAGCTCGAGCCTACCTATGACCAAATTTAGTGGTAGCCTAAATGTGGACATGTCGAAAAGTTGATTATTCGAATTTAGGCCTATTACAGGTCACTTACAAGAAATTTCCTGTTGTTAGTAAATGAAATAAAACATTTTCGGCTTAAGAGCACGAGGCTAATACATCTGTAATGGCACAAACTTGGGTCTTTGTCAACATTTATTTGTATGTAAGTCCTGCCTACCTGTCTGCAAACGTCTTCCACAATTATGCTGCGAAAGTGTCCAACAACGAGTGATGAGCGTAGTGGATGTTTGGCGACGAACTACATTAGTCCTGTTAAAATATCCTGCCACTAGCGAGCACTACTGTCCATTGACTGGCAAATACGTTTATTTGACTATACGCTGTCATATCGAAGTTGACTGGGGGCTTTGGCATCGTCTGAATCCTGAACCCCGCTTGGCCTGCAGCCACCCTAATACCGTAGCTGTTGGATCTCATGGAGCTCAATCTGGTCAGTGCCATGGTGACCCCCAAAGGTCCGTTAGATAAGAGCCGCATTGCTGCCCCAAGTGGTGCACTGGCCAGATGTCAATCGTTAGGCGGCGAACAGGCTTGATGAATTTCTTCCGATGCTTCTTATAACGTACGCTGTATCTCTCAGAGGGACCATTAAGGATGGAGTTGGGGCGGAGTATCGAGGGACGTACTCTGGTGTCAGGTCGGGTATACGCTGGACCAAGGTCTTAATCAGTGGCGCAACGAAGGGTTCAGCGCCCAGGGCAAGGGTTGATGACCCCTTTACATTTTCTTGTTGACTTTTAATCGTTCTTGTCATAGTACTGTGTACCACTGAAAGCTAATTTTGCGCCCTCCCCTTGTGCTGCGCCCGGGGGCGGCTGCCCCCCTCTGCCCCCCTTCGCTACGCCACTGGTCTTAATAGATGCATATTAAGACCTCCTTGACTGGAAGTACGATGTGCCCCAATGGGCTGCTGCAGCAGATATTGATGGGGTTGATTAAGCTGCCATCAACTGACTCGGGCTAAATGATACCTGCTGTAAGACTTACTGGTATATACACTATATATATATATATATATATATATATATATGCATATATATATATATATATATATATATATATATATATATATATATATATGCATATATATATATATATATATATATATATACATAATCGTCATGCGTATATATTATATAAATGACGATGGCCAACGACGAAACGACGAAAAAATATTTATACTCGGAATTTCATTATTTTAAAAATATATTAATTTTAATTATATATATATATATATATAGATAGAGAGAGAGATTCAAAATCCAGGGGGGCAAGTGCCCCCTTGCCCCAACGTGCGGGCGCCCATGAATGGCAGTTTAATAATAATAATAACAAAATATAAATAATAACAATAATAATAATAATAATAATAATAATAATAATAAATAGGCCTAATCATTCTTCCAGCATAAATGTGCTGTTATATTTCTAGGCCATTAAATTGCGTGTTTCAGTGAATTTTGGTGTTGAAGGACTCGGACTTGGACTCGATCCTTTGTGACTCGGACTCGGACTCGAGCGACTCTGGACTCGGACTCGACTCGGACTCGGCTTAGGTGGACTCGGACTCGACTCGGACTCGGCTAAGGTGGACTCGACTACATCACTGTAAAGCAGCCAAGTTAGATCGCGAGGCGAGCGATTGCCAGACGGTAAACTTCGTCGAGTACATAGGATCAGACGCTTACGAAATCTTTGCTGCAATAGACCTCGCGCAAGACGAAGACAAAGAAGATCCCGCACAGTTCCTCGACGCTTCGAAAGCCACTGCGCTGGCGAGGCAGATAAAGTCTACGAGCGATTACGTCCTAAAGCGCCGGTATCACGAAATAGAGTATCCGTCCTAAGACTATCGGGGGGATGTATGAACTTATCCCCCGGATGGAATAAACCGGTTTAGAGTATCCGGGGGGATAAACCATTCTATCCCCCCATCGTCATACGCGTCACAAAAACCAAGACAAAAATCCAGTCAAAATAACCGAAAACGAAGGAAATTAATTTCAGGTCGACGTACAAACTAAAGATACGCAACTTAAAGTGTTTTATGTGTACAATAAATCCAAACAGTACGACTGAATACACTTAGAAACCGACAAAATGCAAACTAAACCGAATACTCCATTTCGCTAAAGGGGGATACTCATGTACGGAGGATACTCTATTTCGTGACACCGGCAATAAGAGCCACTAGTTGAGACGTTCAATTTCTTCCTTAGCTATCTCGTCAGAACTTGCGATTGCAGAACCGTGGGAACGGTTGAAGAGTCACCAATCCGAGACTGGTTTGTTCTCGGCTTACGCAATGATGCTACTCCAGACGCGAAAGCTGGCTCTTAGGCCTACTCGAGCCATCGATTTTTGTCGCTCGGCTGAGGCGACATTGCGGCAGTTGAAGAGCATTACGGCGTCAGACGAAGTCCAGACCATGGCTGAGCAACACCCACCGTCGGCCTTTGCCAACCACGTACTCACGCACAACGCCAGCCGCGAAATATCTGCAGCCAGGAAATGCAAAACCGCGCAACTTCTATCAGAATAAACTGTCGGAACAGAATTGCCAGTATTGAGCAGGGATCTGTTTAGAACGGGATCACTGGTATTGAGGCACATTGCACGCCTCTGAATTGACTTATGAACTGCTTTTAGTTAGAGTTAGGGCCTACCAATAGAAATTGTAAAGCAAAAACGGCTATAGGGCCTACGATTATATTGTTGAAAATATTACGTTCATGATGCGTGTTCGTTGCATTGCTTGCTAATACGTCGTGGTCGATGATTATAACAGTTTCAGGAGATTAACCAGGCAAACACGGTGCTAAGCGATCCCACAAAACGGGAGATCTATGATAACTATGGGTCCGTCGGTCTTGCCTTGGCCGACCAGATCGGAGCCGAAAACCTCAAAACCTACTTCATGATGCACAGCTGCTGGTTCAAGGTCAGTTTCGCCAATACACACTTTGGAAACAAATATAAATGTTAGTACCTTTGTTAGCGTTTGTGGATTTTGTTAAATTGAAAATACATTGGCCCCATGTTGGTATTCCGGGTCAGAATTCTTCCGTTATCTGAACACTGGTTCCATGTAGGTGACGTGTTATAATCTGCATCCTAATTCCTAAACACTGAAGATAATATCAGCATCATAAATACTGAAAATAACAATTAGGCCTGTAAGTGTAGACATGCCCAATTCAAACACGGAAGAGGAGTTAAGTTAATACACAACTACCGTTCAATAAGAAAAAAGTATAGACCTACGTTAAATGGCCTCTAGGTCCCATACATTGTACACTCAGAAATGCACCGATATAGCATTCGCCTACGGGTGAACATAGGTTCATGGTTTTTTTCCTTCACTTCATAGAATTAGACTGTGCAGGTGACGCATTTTTACGTTGTTGTTCCCGAAGCCAATCTGAATATAATATTATGCTTGGAATGTGTGCGGCATTCCATTCTGTAGCTAACTGGCTTTGTAATGTAACCATTGTGAGCTTGAGCCTGCTAAGCGGGCGCCTTATAACCATCGTGGACAAGTTGTTTGCTAACACTTGAGTCTCTCTTCAGATTCAGTGTTCGGCTATTATAGGCTATGCTGTTCTAATTAGCGCGCAACAATGTGCAGTAAATAAACAAATCAAGTAAGGAAATAAATAAATCAAAAATAAAACAATAAATGAAAGTCCCTGAGGGATCATGTATAGGCTACGTCAGGGCAAAATTAAAATAATAAAATAAAACAAGCAGAATGAAAACCTACAGTACATAATATGGTCGAATCGTGTATTATAGCCTACTTGACCTATGTAGCGAGTAGTTAGTTTTCTTAGTTGCGTGAGTCTAAAGAAGCGGAAATTTTTGTTGAGGACGATCCGAGTATAGTTTTTGTCATTTCTTTTAGGCTCTGCTTGTGACATGTTTCTGCCTGACTGGTTGCTGTTGCTGTCTCTGCTGCTGTTTCTGCTGTAACTGCTGCTGCGGAAAGTGCTGCAAGAAGTTACAAGAAGAGGAGGAAACTCCTCCGGAAGACATAAGGGAATCGGACCTAGGACATACGAACTGGAACGTCAGCTATGTAAGACAACGATACCCGCGCCTCTCTTGTCTAGCAATATTATCTCATTCGGTCTTTCACTCAACACTAAGCAAACTTTTAAAACATTCCTCCCTGACTTTGCTCTTCTCTTCACCAAACTATTTGCTACAGCTTCAAAACTACCAACCTGCTTGTTTATCTACCCCTCAGCCTTTCACTTTCAGCTTAGAGCTTAACATTATAGTCTGATTTTCTGTATCGAATTTGCATTAATGAGTGGCTATGAATCAGCTGCACATAAATTGCATACATAGGATATGCATAGGATATAAATAGGATATGTTGAAGGCCTATATAGGGCTAAAAAGGCCTGTTGGTACGAGTTGTAAAAGCACTTCAATCAGTTTAAACTTAGGTGGCTAGGCCAGGTCCATTCTCTCCCGAACTCCTACCGAGATTTTCAAAACAATTCTTTCCAGGAAGAAAACTTTAAAGAATCTTTTCAGACCGTTCATTAAACTTCATTCTCCAGCGTTTCCATGACTTTGTCCCGTTCGATACAATTTACAGTTCTGTCTCAATATTCTATCTACATCTCACTCAAACTCTCAAGTATACCTATAAGTATCCCTAGTCGCAAGTATCAAGTAGGCTATCAGACGACTACATAAATAAGCCGAACAAGTCTAACTGCGTGTACAGCATTGCCATCATTTCAGTCTAACCTGAGACATTTTTTAAAAAACAATAAAGTAAACGTTAACACTTTAACGACGAGCTGCATTGGTTTCACAGTCGCTTTTAGTACACTCTCGACGTTAAAGTGTGCTGACGATTCTGTTATTGTTTCTTAGGAAAAAGTCTCAAGTCTTAATAATCGCCCTACATAGGCTACAACTCCGCGCAAGTGCATTCATTCATTCATTCATTCATTCATTCATTCAGAGGATTTATATATCATGTAGCGTATACACAGGTATGCGGCAATTCATTCCATTTTTCTTTGCGCGCAGCTAACTGCCGTCATTCATGATGCACCATTTCAAACCCAAGCTTCAGCGATCTGTTATATATATTATATATTTCCAGACTTACGACGAGGATGATGAACAAGAATCAAACACAAGACAACCACAAACTAATTCGGTGAGTTTTAATTGATGCTCTAATTACTGCTCTTGAGACTGAAGTGCCTGAGTTATCTTCACGCTGAGACGTATAAATTTATCTACTGTAAGCTATACTCACTGGTGGACTTAATTAGGGTTAGTTGCCGTTATGTGATTTATTTCGGTGGTTAGTGTTCCTCTGTCTGTCTGCCTGCCTGTACTAACTTCGGCAACCATTATGATGTAAAAGGAACTCTGGTTGACTAGCTGTTGGGCTATATTGGGCTATATCTTCCGAGAAATAATTTTCTCGTCTCTGCTGATGAAGATACTGTGTGGTGTCCCTATGCACAAAACTATTGCTGGACTCTTTGAATGATACTCTGGCTAGAGTTCACCTTCTGAACAGTAAATAATGCTCAGTCGTAAGCTTATAAGCCTATAGGCCTACATACATGTACGGTTTATGCTGATTGAAGAGTTAATTAATTAAGGAACTAGAAGGACGCTTAATTAAGAGTGCCTTAATTACTCTAACCGCGAGGTACCCTAGAAGAACCATGTGTGCAGAGTTAACGACTTCATTTTCTTGTCCTCCGCATATCAGCAAAGGTCCTGCCGTCTGATCTTCAAATTAATGTTAAATGTATACTAATGTAGATCTGATGCCCTCATTTTGTATCCCAGTTCACAAGACGCATTAGTGGGAGATTTTGAAATCATTCAGTGCTGGTGGGTATCTGAACCTATATGATCTCCCTGAAAAGAGAAAGCACTGGGGCGTAAAATCAAGGCAAGCCTAGCTAGCACCTTAATTATGGGAGCCTGAATCCTAGTTACCTAAGAAGTGCACCACGATGCGATAGCTCCATATTAAGCATGTACCCAATTGATAACCAGACTAACGCCCTACCAATTTCTGTCTGACATAGGCTAACGTTCAGCGTTTCTTCTATCATGTTTACAGTAGGTTAATTTGCACGTTTTGCGATTTACATTACGTTACAAGTTGTACTGTAAGTCTGTAACTTGTCAACGATATGAACTTGCATTGTTTCATCCTGAAATTGTGCCTGTTTTTTTCAGTCCGTTTTTACGATCGCTATGCCCGCCGACGGTAACTATGACGACAACTCTCCTCATCCCGTTACTACGCAACCGCGAGGTGGAAATGTCATTGCCCTTGGCTACTGACCGGACGCTTTAATCGTTTTATCAATCCAATCAACTATCCAGGACAACCACATTCCTTCTTCTGAGCCACGATCGAAGGGACGGAGTGATCGATGATGCTACATAGATGATCACAATAAACTGTCCTTCATCGTGTGGCTCAAAGAGCTTCGAATATTAATGTACATACATGTACAGTGCACAGTCCCGCTGGAAATACATGCCAAGTTAATGCCTCATCTGTGAGTATGCTATTCAGTTGTGATATGCTATGGTGCATGTCAAGGCGGAATAGCACGCGAATTCCCACTAACGCTCTTAGGACGTAAAACTTGAAAGCTGCAGTGCAGTTTTGCAATAATATATGGAACATCAAAAATGATCTATAGAGAAATTGTTTAGACATACTTGGCCTGCATCAAATACGAAACGTATAAAGTCCGGTTTTAAAGTTTTGTTGTATTCATTAAATGCATACTTTATAATGAGCATAGGGCCTACTATAGACCTTGCAGAGGCCGGGAACCCATGGCGCTAAAGGTGGCGATGCTCACACAAGTTCTGGCGCTGGCGCAGAGGAAGAAGAATGCTCACAACTTTTTTGGAAACGTTAATATAATAAAAAAAATTATTGATGCCAAAATTTTAATAGTGATTATATAGAAGGCGAGCGCCTTTGTCAAACAGAGCCAAGGCTTGTGCCAACCAGAAACCTTAGACTTGGTACACGTTTTGTATAATTATAAGCTTACACGAATATTGGGTTTCGAATTAGTTGTAAGCTAAAACCAAGATAATCTTAACGAACGACGTCGGAGCATTCGGGTCACACGGAGTATAATTATAAGCGGGCTGCAAGAACGCAGCCAGGCGAGCGAGAGCAGCTAAACGGTACAATTAGGCCTAGTGTCGTCACTGTCGTGGTGAGGCTTTTCTGGTTTTCAGGTTTCCATCTCCCAGCTTGTTTGCTCTGCCGATGTGGTCAGAAAGTATTAAGGCATTCTTCGAACTTGCCTCTTTGTCGAGAAGCGGCGAAGCAGCGGAGAGAGAAGCGTATCATCTACTTCTTCCAATTTATACGAACGACTTCAATAGGGCCATTGTAATATTGCACAAATCGTGAGTCCAAGTGACATTGGGGTCAAGGATTATTATGATGCATTTGAGAAGGCGAATAAAAAGGACAAAGGTCAGTGGGTCAGAGATACAAGAACTGAGGCAACGATAATAAGCAAGATGAAAAACCTGAATGACGTTAATCAACTGGGTTCTCGTTGTTGACCTTTTAACAGCGCTCATTAACAAGTTGCTATGACTTAATTAGAAATTAATGTGTAGGCTTACGTTAGAACTCAGCATCGTATGCAGTGTTTCCGTTAACGCCCAAATGGCCGTATTTACGTCTGTAAAAAACGTCCAAAACGTCCAAATTTTCCGTGTGATAGCCGAAAGACATGAGCTACGTCCAAATATATTCTAGATCAGGACGTAAAAACGTCCTCTTTTTGGACTCTAACGGAAACACTGATCGTATGCTCATTCAGCCTTACTTCAACGCATAATTTTGTGCACAAGAGTTGCGTATGAGTTGATAGTATTGTACCGAAGCACTCATGTCCTCCGGTTCGAACCACCATCCTTCTTAACAAATGGTATTAGACAGGGCCGTATTATCCATTAGACACAGTAGGCACTGTGCCTATAGGGACTACGAACCTTTCAGGGCCTCTTGCCTATACGCAAGCCTGAAACTGAGATATTGAAAAACCGGATATATTGCATTAGACCTTAGTGGATATGTTTCTGGATATTAAATTTAAATAATCAACATTGCAAACAGTAAATTGATTTTAGATCAGAACTAGGTTTGTTAGTGAATCATGATTAAACATGACATCAAGAAATAATGTGAATGCGCAATTTGCGTTTAGCTTGGCAGTTTTTGTCTACGAATGCAAGAGTTGAAGAGTGCTACACTGCCTATGGCCTGCGACGACCTTAAAATGGCCCTGGCATAGAGATGACAGCAGTGAAAAGGAACTTATTTTTTTTATTAACGTGAACAATGTAAACGAATTCTCAACGAATATTTCAACGAGAATAGATATTCTAACACAGATATTTGAAAGTACAAAAGATAACTAGGATTGACGAGATGATGAAACTATTTAATACAAATTGTCCCCATAGTTAACATCCTTGACTTAAAAGTGGTTTATTCTTATATGAGACGGAAGATAGCTAACAGAAAGGTCCTAGGAAACGTAGAATGATAAATGCACATTACATGTGTCTCATTCCTCTCGCTGTTGAAGTGCAATTTAGGGGGGCAAAAGAACTGTCTGTCATACGGCTGTAGGCCAGAGAAATCCAGGCGATTAAGTTCTGAGTCTAAGAGCTCGAAACTGTGAAAATTGTTTATCAAAATACTACCATAAATATCTACAAAATTCATATCAATCTGTCCCCTAAGTGATGACTGAAATCGGCGTACAACGCTCCCAAACGTATTGATCTCCATTAAATGTCTTTTACATTGATCGTCCTCCAAAACCAATACAAGGTTTCCGTCTGATTTTTGAATTGCACTGCGAACATATCTGAACCCATAGATATCTGGGGACAACGTTACTTTATGCTGCAAGGAACCATCCACAGCATAAATGCTTACTACGGTAGGATTCGGCCTTGAAAGGGCTATTAGGCTACCATTGGCGGATACGAATATTGTAAACAATGACAACTTTGGATCAGTAATCCATGGTGATATTATAAACTGATGTTTTTCGGCTTTCGTGATGCGTAATATTGAATCAGATTTCGAAGACGTGTCCAATTCCGAGTTAAGTGCATACACACAGTATGAAACGTTGCAACCTGCTATGTCCGTCGGACATATTCCTGGTAACTGGATGACATCTTTCACTTCTCCCATATTGTTGCAGTCGAGAACATCAATGACAAAGTCGTCACCACGTAGTCTGCAGAGCATAAATATTTCATCTTGCACTGCAGTCATACCGAAGACTGGATACTGGATCGGATACTGATGCAACATTTCCAATCGATTCGTCTCCTGAGCTAAAAAAAATCAACCTTTATTGAAATTGTGCGAAAGAAATTATATTATCAAACAAACTGTTCTCAATTGGTGATACAGAAGTTTCAAAATACACAAACACGTAGCCACACAACTGACTATTGTTACACAATATACATGCCACTTCAAATGTGAAGTATACCGGTAAGGTACAATGAGCTTGAAACGTAAGAAAACGGAGAGTCAGACTGACTATTCAGAGGCGCTCTCAGCACGAAACCCCTAGGGAAAAGAAACGTCTTTAAAGAACGAGAGACCAAAGAAGAAAACCCAGTAATTAGTTTAACCCTAAATTAGTGAAGGGGAATTAAGGTCATTCCAAGTAGAGGGACCAACCACAGCAAATGCCCAGCGTTGAGCCAAGGCAGTCCTATAGTTCTAGGAACAAAAGATCAAGCCAATCAGCAGAGCACAAGGAACGAGATGAGGTCGCAGATAACGGCTTTCGCATATTTCAATTCAATTCAATTCAATTTGTTTATTGATCCCAATAACAAGAACAAACAAATAATATTTCACAGTAGTTAAACACAAAGCAAAATCATTTTGATATACAATTATCACTGCATAGGCTACATAAGGGAGCAATAGGCTCACCTGAAGGAAATAATCCCGCTGAATGGGGGCCTAATTACAAAATTATATCAACAAATCTTAGTAGTGACAAGTACTTAACACAGTGGCAGTAGCTTGGGAGCCCAGAAATAACTGCGTCGAGGTAGCTTCCCTCCGCCTTAAGGTAAAAGGAAAGACAATAAAACCAAAAAGAACTGAATAATTGCAATGTTATTTAGCATTTTTTTATAGTCAGAAAGATACTTTGGGGCACTGCTCAGCTGCGCCTTGGAGCCTAGAAAGAGGACCTTATAAAAGTTATAATGGATTATAATATGCCGAGGCAAAGAACGCCGAAGTGGCTAGCAACATACATGCCCATGCCCCATGGCTGCCTCGTCGTCAAAGGGTTAAGCACTGAAGGTGAGTCAAATTACAGGCATTCATCGTACATTCGTACTTATAAAGCCTGTTTATCAATTTGATGAACTAACCAGTGCGGTCAAGAGTTCTGTGAATTTCATTTCGGAAATAGTTGGTCGCACAGATACTGCTCCATTGCGAGCAGACAGTTCGAAGTCGGTCTATCACAAGATCGACTTTTTCTTTCCACCTACTTTTGGCCAGCTTCATACCCGTCACTTCTATAACTACGACTTTAACGAGGATACATTCAATTAGCTCGAACGGTAGATCTTGCAGCTGCAGGCGAAAGGTAAAAGACATCACATTATGTCAAACACTTCTTTAGAACTCCAAAGCATAAAATAATCAAAGTGGAAAGATCAACCAGGCAATTCATTAACACCACAGCAATCCATATAGAGGACACGTTGAAAATCAATTAACATTACCCAGTGTATTGAAGCTCAGTTAACAATTGTGTAGGCGAACAAAAGAAAAGTGCACAACTTTTCTCATAGTGGCTGTAGTAGGCGCAATGTTTTCTTACTTTCGTTGTGTAGGCCTACTTATATTTCGTCTTTCAGTGCAATTAAGTTACGTCTGACGCTTATGTGCACAATTTGTTGTTCCTATTAGTACTTCAGCTAAAAGTTTTAACTGCGACTGAAAACTGTTCTTAATTTTTTTTAATTTTCGGTGCCATGTGTGCATCGTAATTGACCGTCTGTTGGTCACTGCAGAAACCTGACGTATTATGGAAGTTCATTAACTTCATTTAAAAAATAACGAAACTTGGAAGTAGGCTATAACTAGTTATTGTAGGCCTAATTGTTCTCTTTGTGTGAATCAGAGCATTCATTTTGCAAACTCCGATGAATTGTATCCACCGCGAGTGGTTTGCGACTTGTGGAACATGTCCCGAATAAAAAAATTAATTGTGGCTGAGTAAATTTTTATTATTTATATATATTTCCGACCTCTGCTTCTAGATTGACAAATCAGACCCTGTGACAAGTACTTAACACAGTGGCAGTAGCTTGGGAGCCCAGAAATAACTGCTACCTCCGCCTTAAAGTAAAAGGAAAGACAATACAACCAAAAAAGAACTGAATAATTGCAATGTTATTTAGCATTGTTTATAGTCAGAAAGATACTTTGGGGCACTGCTCAGCTGCGCCTTGGAGTTGGAGACCAGAAAGAGCAATCCAAATAGAGGACACGTTGAAAAATCAATTAACATTACCCAGTGTATTGAAGCTCAGTTAACAATTGTGTAGGCCTTAGAGGTCTGCGGGTAGAGCGTTTTTGCTACCCGATCCGTACCCGTAACACAGGACCGTTACCCGTACCCGTACCCGACCCGTACTCAAAGTTGCTACCCAACCCGACCCGTACCCGCGGGTATACCCGTACCCGTACCGTACCCGGCACATAATTAATTAATAGTCCTTCCCATGATCCAAGTCCTTACCAGTTCACTAGTCTAACAAAGCTTGTAGTATAGTTACTAATAGTAAGCTTGGTGATCACGGTGATGATCACAGTATTAATTATTATAATAACGATAACGATTACTAAAGGCTACAGAACTACAGATGTGACGTCATGTGCACGCACAAAAATTACTGACAAAATCATTAAAACTCACTTAGCAACCGTATTAGTCCATTGGCCATAGTCATGCCAGTTTGGCTTGTCTCTCCACCCGGTCTGTATACATATGCACAACTATGTTATTCCACTGGCTATGGCCATGCCAGCCTCTGCCATTACTCATCTTTCCTCTCAGCTTGTTCTTTCCTTTGACATCCAAGTCAGCAGTCGATGACTTTTATGCAGCCATTCATAACACGGCAATTTGCAACAAAATACCGCTAATTGCATAGTTTAAGTATTTCTCAGAGGTAAATGGATTAAAGACTTGGTGTTTCAACTATGCCAAGCCTCAACTACTGTAACTGCATCAGCAAGTTTAAAATAAAACACGGCTGCTGGAGTGCCAGGTTCAGCGTCAGCGACCTCTGATCCCGGTTGTAGGGACTAAGAATCAGATGAGATTATAAAAACACTACGATCGGACTGTGACTGACGATCGGAAACAAGCCATTTTGCAACTGTAAATTGAGCTTATATTATAAATGAATGTCAAGCTAACTAAGGCGCATGAAAATACGTCAACACAGGATATAGTACTTAGACAGGATACCACCCGTTAAAGTAAGTCTTTGAAGTTGCAAGACTCAGTATTACATGTAACCCCAATATTTCAGTTCGGTACGGGTAAAACCCTGAAACAGCTGGCAAACGTGGGCGGCATCGCCGCCTTTGATACCACAAGATAGTGGTTATCCGAGCCAGTCCTAAGCCTAGAACTCTGTTTAAGGGAGAAGTGCGAAGGTTGAACGGATGGGTGCAGATACTCCGTTCGTAAAGAAAAAAGACGAAAGAAATCCAATGCAAATGACAATCACAGATAGAGGATCCCGGCTCGGACGTCGCCCGGTTAAACAAGGTCCGCGTCCCCAATTGATTGACCGGGGTTGGGTCGAAAAGTTGGCTACCGGAAAACGGAGTGATCAGCAGAGACTGAAAATGACAAAACAAGGACTAACAGTTGGAACATGGAATGTGAGGACACTGTGGGCAACAGGGCAGTTGGAGTTGTTGAGGATTATGGAAACAGATGACGAAATTTGCATTGGACACCTACGGGCTTTCGGCCCATGGATCCTGATGATGATGATGATGATGACGGGTAAAACCGGGTATACCCGTACCCGTAATGCTCCTACCCGTACCCGACCCGTAAAATGTCTACCCGACCCGTACCCGACCCGCGGGTACGGGTAAACCCGCGGGTACGGGTATACCCGCAGACCCCTAGTAGGCCTACGAACAAAAGAAAGGTGCACAACTTTTCTCATAGTGGCTGTACTAGGCGCAATGGTTTCTTACTTTCGTTGTGTACTTATATTTCGTCTTTCAGTGCAGTTTAGTTACGTCTGACGCTTATGTGCACAATTTGCTGTTCCTTGCTGTAGGCTACTTCAGCTAATAGTTTTAACTGCGACTGAAAATTGTTTCTAATTTTTTTAAATTTTCGGTGCCATGTTTGCATCGTAATTGACCGTCTGTTGGTCACTGCAGAAACCTGACGTATTATGAAAGTTCATTAACTTCATTTTAAAATTAACGAAACTTGGAAGTAGGTAATTATTACTAGTTATTGCAATTGTTCTCTTTGTGTGAATCAGAGCATTCATTTTGCAAACTCCGATCAATTGTATCCACCGCGAGTGGTTTGCGACTTGTGGAACAAATCCCGAATAAAAAAATTAATTGTGGCTGAGTAAATTTTTATTATTTATATATATTTCCGACCTCTGCTTCTAGATTGACAAATCAGACCCTGTCACGAATATTTACATTTTATACCAATTTCGCTCATCGTGTTGAGAGTCGCAACAAATGCTCCACAACAAACACCACAGTCGTTGCTAAAATAACAATATCTCTATTCTCTAAGTCATTTCTAGAGTATAAAGTCGACTTCATCTTGTGTTTAAAACCAGTGGAGGACTATAGTTTGTATACATGTTGCTGCCTTCGCGTCAGATATGTGCTTTTCCTTCAGAGTATAAATAAACTATTTCTATGGAGAGAAAGCCAGAAAAATGTCGGACAATAAACCACGTCATTCAAACAATTCACAAAGTTTAGATTCAAAGAAAATTATGACTTGCATTTTAGTGGCATGTAGACCTAGCTTACCGTTGTGTCACTCAGTGAGAGTAGTTTAGCACCTTTAGCATCAATGTCTTGCTGTTGGGACACTGCTACAAAAGAAATAGGCTAAATGCAATTTTCCTTAAATGCAATTAATATACTTAATTATTATGGTGTAGAATTAGGTGTTATACAGCTATAATATAGCCTCATAAAAGCTGGTCGTCTGAGCTAAGAACTGACATAGCATTACAAAGAGTTCATTATATAAAACTGAGTGCAACTTTAAAAAAACAAAGAATTATAAGCTGTAACATTTGTTGGTCTCAAATTATAGTAGGGCCTACTTCTAATTATTTGAAAGAATGAAGAATTTCCAAAAACGTGCCATTCGAACCATTTTCATGTTGCGCTGGTCTGCCAGTACCAAACCTATTTTGCAAACCTATAATATACTTCGATTAGCCGATTTAAATAAGTTTATAAGTTTCAAATTGGTTTGTATTTATGTTTCGCTATCATCACATATTGCTAACTAGTACGTTTGATAGTTATTTAATATTTACATCAGGGAACTGACGTATATGATCATTACACTAGAACTTTGTTAAATTACCACACTGATGTTGCACATAGGCCTATATGCCCTACTATAGGATAAAATTATTATCGATAAATGTTCCGGCCCTTCGATATGAAACAATCTTCCAAATTATCTTACACGTCTGCCCACCTTAATCTGTTTAAGAAAAAAACTTAAAAACTGTTTGATCTCTGTGTATTAAAATTTAAACCATTATTTTTGAGGAAAAGACTTATAAGGACTGTTTGCATGATCTTTGTGTATAAAGACTTAAAACTATCAGTCATGTTTAGTTTATTTCATTTGTGTATTAGGCTATAGGCTACTCTCGTACACAGCATTTTGTTTTTGCACAGTTAGGCTACTAGGCCTAACTGCCAAATTTTATCAAGAAACGGTAAATTCGGCCTCAGCGGATCCATATGACCCTTTTGGATTGACTTTTGACATTTTCCATCATTTAGGCCTACTTGAAGTTTTTGAGTTTGTACTGAGTGCTGTTATCATGATATTATGATGCTGATGCTCTGTCAATAAATGGCTTACTTCCTTCCTTCCTTAAACTTCTTTGCGTAAACTTACGATCTGAGTCTTCAGTTGTTTGCTCGTCATCACTGGATTCAGATGCTGTTCGTTTCTTGGACATGGCGTTATGGAAGCAGTAGGATCTCTGGAAGAAAAAACGGCGTCTCCTGCGACAATCAACATCAGTATTGGAAAAAACACCAATAGGCTAGTTGTTGGAAAGTGCTGAGTAACTCGGCAGAGAATAACAAACTCAAGTGCTATTGCAAGGGTAAACCGCATACGACAAAAATATGATAAAAGAATAGCGAGAAATAGCGTAGACAGGCTTAATTTGTGTTCGAATTGGAGTAGCAATTAAAATTATAAAATGAATAACGTTTTCAAACTAAATATTATGACGTCACGCAATTTAAATGATGCCAAATGCTTCGTATTCTATAGCGCTATTATAATTATAATCAGTGGCGGCGACACGGCAGGTCGCTGAAGGTCATTTGACCTGCATATATTTTACTCCCGACCTGACTTATGACCTGCCTAAAATTCTTTGCAATTTTTAATAGCTTCTTTAGGCCTACATTTCAAACATCAACATCTGTCCTATGAGATGATCACTATTGCAATTATTACATCTTTACAACTTTATTACATTTTATCTAGTATGTCAATAGAAGTTTATAATGTAAACTCAACAATTGAAATGCTTAAGTAGCCTATTCTTTGCCGCCGTTGCGTCAAAAATGTGTGGAAATAAATTATACAATATAGTGTGTCGTCGATTACTTCGCGAAACTAACCTTTTCACTTGTTTATGAATTGGACCAACGTTATAATTTATATAGGCCTACATTAGCAAAGAAATGAATAATAACATTGAGGCGCTGCAACATTGAAGATTTCTTCGGAAATAAATATGACTGAAAACTCATTAAGCAGAATTAAATGACTGTAGTACTGAACGATGATAATACTTTCGAATTGCAGGATGTAAACGATGTTTCTAAATGTTGGGATCGGAACACGTGGAGAAGGTTGACTATGACGGTCGCTAGGATTCATCGAATCGACGGCACAAGGTGATTATATATATATATATATATCTTATACTATAATTCTTAAAGTTTGTCCTTCCGTATGTATGTATGTATGTTTGCAATGCATCGCTGTCCGGCTAAAGGCTCCGAAACGGAACGGTTTAGCGAGTTGAAAAAATTTACAAAGCATTATTACGCAACGTCTAGGTCAACGCGACTATTTTCAGTTCGCAATTTTATTTAAACGCCGATATATGGCCATTTTAAATTTAACTTTTCAGCGAGCTTATTTCAATACCGCCCATAGTAAGGCCATTTGTTCACGTCACGCATGCTTAATAAGCAATCTTACGTCACACGGAGCATCTAGCAACCAATCAGAAGTCGCCACGGGCGAATTTCTAGGTCAGCGCAACCATTTACAGATTTGGTGACCTAATTACACTAAGCTCACATTTTTTGCAACCACGGCCATTGCCGATTTTCTAGGTCAAAGCAACTTGAAACTTACTTTAGCTATTCGAATTTCTATCTCATCCCAATTACTTTCAGCTCATAATTTGCTTTCAATTCCGATTTATGGACATTATAAGCATGCCCATTTGTCCACGTCACTAAAATTAATATGCAATCTTAAATTACGTCAGGCGGCTAAATATGCAATCTTACGTCACGCTGGCTAACGGCAAATAATACGCCTATTATAATTTAGAAATAACCCGTGTAGTACGGGGAACAAAATAATACGCCTATTTCAGGTAGAGATAAACCGTAAAGAACGGGGAACAAAATAATAATATTGCCTATAATAATTATAAGGTAGAGATAACCCGTGCAGTACACGGGCAAAGCAACTATGTTCACCTCTAAATATCGTTTCCATTCAGATATATGGACATTTTTTAAATATTTGAAGCCCATCAGCAAATATAGTAAGTAAGTAGCCTTTATTTGCAGCCGTTAAAAATTACGCCTGGGGAAAACCCGGGCGAACGCCGGGTAAAAATTGCTAGTATATATATATATATATATCTGTGTGTATGTATAGACATATAAAGACAGGGAGAGATAGCGAGACAGACAGACAGACTGTCCCACACAAACTGATACAGACAGACAGAGATAGGCCTACAGACAGAGAGAAAGTCTGTAAATCGCAAATTCCGTTGACTGCAAAAATAATAACTAGAGCTGCAGCGATAGTTTGGTCTGGGAGCAACACGTTAAACCAGGGGTGGCCAACCTTTTTTGGCCTACGGGCCACTATGACTCTTGGTAAGCACGCGGTGGGCCGAAAAATGTTTGTCCTCACAGCCTCGAGAGAAATATAAATGTTTATTTCATATTTTACAATATGTATACAGGTAAGACTACATTAGGTCACTAGAACTTACAACACTAATTTTTTTAGTGTTTTAGACATCATTATTATGCAGATTGTAGTAGTCGGACAAGTAAGTAGGTCCAAAATGAGAGAAAAACTTATTTAGAAAGGGGCCGTGCGGGCCGCCAATCAGCAGCCCGCGGGCCATATTTGGCCCGGGCCGCGGGTTGGCCATCCCTGGTTAAACCAACAAATCATAGGCTATGGATTCGAGATTGCAGTTAGGCCTATATTTCAGCGTTTTAGTGCGACTAATAGCCTACATTGAAAGAAGCAGACAATAAAAGCCTGTGAAATGGATAACTTGAAATGTAATTGCTGAACAAATTGTATGCAAAAAATACATAGTGGATATTACATGAAACACAAGTAGATGTTCAGAACATACGTGCATACAAATATACACATAATTATTTTAGATTTTCTAAAGAGGCTCAAGCAACATTTGATTTTGTGAGACCATTTCAATTTAACAGAAGAGAATCCATAAGTCGTTCATTTCAGACGCAGAATCCCCCGTTCGCTGGATGGCGCCACGTGCTGCATGCAAGCCCAACACATTGAGGTGTGGACCGTGTGGCGGTCGACTGTCGTTGGTAAGAAGCGGCCACGTCAGTCAGATAATGAACTCTTTGACCTTTGTGCAAAACATCAAGACAACATTTACGTCTGATGAACACAACAAAACAACTGCTGGACAGTCACGTAGCCTAAGCCTATAATTCATACACGCAATAGGCGCTATATAAAGCAACAAAGGCTCTCACATACATACATAAATACATACAAAGACATACTAACACACATACAATTATACACTATTATTATTATCATTGTCATTATTATTATTATCATTGTCATTATTATTATTATATTGATTATTATTATTAGCGTTATTATTATTATTATTATTATTTATCTGATCCTTTACGGATGCTTGACAGATTTGTGTTTAATTCAAAACCGTTCTTCTTCCATTCATATCCATTGTTCCAAGGCATGCGACAGCGTTGAACCGCTGGACCGTAACAGAGAGTTTTTGAAACAGGAAGGTTTCTTGTTGATCTTCCGTTGTTCTGGTCAACCGTCTGCCGAGTTCCTTGATGAAAGCCAGGTCCAAAGGTCCCATCGTCTCTATCGCGATGAAATTATTATTATTATTATTATTATTATTATTATTATTATTATTATTATTATTATTATTATTATTATTATTATTATTTCTGTTATTATTATTATTATTATTATTATTATTATTATTATTATTATTATTATTATTATTATTATTATTATTATTATTATTATTATTATTACTATTACTATTACTATTATTATATCAAAAACTAGTGTAACTGGAAGGGCTATCCCTCTTCCATCTCGGGCATAGGGTCAACAAAAGAACCGGTGAATTGCACAGCAGTAAAGCTGAATTTGTCGACGACAATTATTATTATTATTATTATTATTATTAGGCACTATTATTATTATTATTATTATTATTATTATTATTATTATTATTATTATTATTATTATTATTATTATTATTATTATTATTATTATTATTATTATTATTATTGATAAAGCAATCCAGGTTCCAGATATTCTCTCCTTTTATGAACATTAAGCCTAAAAGCTTGTCTAATAGACAAGGATGCAGTAGCTGTTGTCTAAAATAACTCCAAGAGCCGTTATTATTATTTTTACTATAATTACCATTATCATCATCATCACCACCACCATCATCAACATCATCGTCATCAATCTTCACCATCATCATCATCATCATCATCATCATCATCATCATCATCATCATCATCATCATCACCATCAACATCATCATCGCTATCACCATCATCATCATCACCACCATTAGTATCATGGCACCAGCTCATCACAATCGTTACTATCGCCATCATCACCATCATGATCACCACAACCACCACCACCATCCTCATCATTATCGCTATCACCGTCATCATCACCATCATCATCACAATCATCATCATCGTGACCATCATCATCATAATTACCATTCACCATCACCATCATCTTCCGCCTCTGCAACCTTCATCATCACCCTCAGCATCACGGCACCAGCTTATCGCTATCATCACTAGCATGATCAACACCACTACCATCATCATCATCATCATCATCATCATCATCATCATCATCATCATTATCATCGTCACGATAACCGTCACCATCACCACCATCATCACCTTCTGCTTTACCATCATTATCATCAACATCATCATCAACACCATTCACCATAATCATCATCATCATCATCATTCGAAAGAATAGTTACGCATCTAGTCTAGTCAGTTTTTACACATCCTCTGATTTTTACGTCGTATGTTAATTTATTCTGGATTTTTTCGTACCTAGGCTAAAAAAATGCGCCGATATTTAGGCCTACCATTTGCTTTACTGCAGTATAAAACACTGCAAATGTTTTTAGATTATTTAAGAATAATTTTTTTGCTGTATTGTGAATATTATTATGTTAGGCTATGGGTACTTTTCAGCTGATGGTGATGAGATGAACGAGCATGAACAGTCGATGAACAAACTTACCGTGTCACTGCAAGGCCTTCTGTAAGAGGGATAAGAGTCGTAATGATATCCATAACTATAACTCGGGCAGCTATAGTGTTGGGCCGTTAAAGATCCAATGATCCCAACGACCAACAAAGCGATGGTAAAAGCTGCCGAGATGATGCACAACACCATAAAGGTTATGATCTGAAAGCAAGAATAACACAACTAGGTCATGAGAATTCCATATGGGAATTTATCTATGAAAATTAGGGCTGGTACTGATTAAAATAATTTTAATCGATTAATCTCTAAAATTTAATCGAGATTAATCGATTAAATTCGGTTTATTTGGTAAATGTTACATAAAGCGTGAAAAACTGTTTAGACTGTATACACTGCAAAAATCCTTCAATCATTCGACATGCTAAAGTTCATATTGACAAACTGAGAAATTTAGTCAGTAGTAACTACCTTCTATCTACAAAAATTCTTCAATAATTTCGTAATCTTCAACTTTTCCATCAGCATTTACTTGAAATGCGAAATGGTCGCTTAATTTTCCACTGAAATGTTTGACATTATTACTGTTTGCCATATTGTTTATTCCGGCTGACGTAATAAAAAAATTTAATATGTCAGAAAAGTAATCGAAAATTAATAGAACAAGCCGAAATTAATCGCTTAAAATTTTTAGCGATTAATCGATTAATTAATCGTTAAAATCCGCAGCCGTAATGAAAATCAATGATATGGGAATTTGATATAACATATCAAACCTTGTATACTGCTAGTGCTACCCTAGGTCAGATCCACATATGAAGATGTTGCGGAGAAATGTTGATGAGGTAGACGCAGTTAAGCCCCTTAATCAAAGCTAGACTAAATTGCATCATGAGGGACACAGATCGATTTTTCACACAAGCGTAGTCTTATACGATGAATTAACCACACCACCGATACGATTGAACAAATTAGATTATTTTAGTAACTATTGCCCAGGTTTTTACTTGTGATTTCAGAGATTTCTTCACCTTTCTTAAGGAACTACACTCGACAAGTGGCTGTTATACGCCTAATCAGATGGCTGTGTATTCACTTATTTCTCAAATTTATCTCGATTGTACTTCCTCGTAGTTTATATCTCATACCTGAGATTTGGTTTTCTTTTTGCCGGCGATTATTCCGAAAATGCCAGTAATTGTGAACTAAAGGATGCAAACAAAACAAACCACAATTCTCACTTTAAAATATAAGCGAACTCTTAACTGTTTTATGAAACTTTTATTTCAAAAGCAATTCGACTTTCCGTCGGCAATATATATATATGGGTATATTTCACATCCGGTGGCAAATTCAGAAATAGAATTAGAGAAAAAAAATCATGAAAAATAAAAAACATTTCTTATACAAATATTTGCATGGTACAGACTGAAGCATAGCTTAATATAGAGCAGAGCTTAAATTTGACAGTAAAAGCCTAATTGTTCGTTTTAGTTTTGAGACTGTATGAACACATCCGATACGAAAGCTGTCAGCAGTCAGTCAATACGACAGAAAAAGCTTTGGTCAGCCAATCATATATTGCTATTGCCATATGAAGGAATTGTCAGTGAGATTGCTTACCAGAATTCCACACCAGTATCCGTGGCCAACCGCACCCAATCCGCTGTAGTAAGACACGCCTAAACAGACGCTGTTGAAGATGATGCAGAGAATGCCGATGATGATCTGAGTGGCACCGAGTCCAATCGATTCCTTGTGTTTGTAACGGTCAAAAATCTTGGATCTGGTAGGAAATGGCATGCAGACCATCGCAGATCCAGCAGGAACTTCACCCACAGGGGCAAGACACTGAATAGTTAGTTGCTGCTGGCTGCTGTTGCATCTCTTCTCTTTCAGACTTTACCGATGAAAGTTTTGAAACAATATCCAGCAAAACAAAGAAGCCTGGCTGCCTATGCAATCATAAAACAGGATCTGTGTCGTCACCACGTTATATTTGAGTCGTATGGTGAACTCTGTATTCTCCGAACTCTTAATTGCCGAAGATGTCAACAGTTAATTAATTATCAGGCAGGGCACAGATGGTAGAATTATTCGTAACTGATGGCTAAGCAATGTATGAAGACAGAGGGTTTCATTTATGTACAATAAATTAGTTCGTTATGAGCAATATGTAGCTAAGGCTAAAGGCCATCACACATTTGATTAAAATTATAAAACATCCGTTGTAAGCTTCAAGTAACTAAGTAAGTATAATTGACGCACCATGAGAAATACAATGCAAACGGATTAAAAGTGGACTTTATAAATTTTTTCATACTAATCATCACAATTTATATACATGCAAGCCAAGAATTGAATGAGAGAAGCAGAACTGTTATAGGCTGAATCTATGGAGAAGTTGCCGACCTGAGGTTAAAGGATCTTTCGGCTCAAGTGCACACATGCCAACAGTCGTTTAACAAAATGACAGCCTGTCATAAAACGCACCCAGATTCAAGACCGGACGCACAAGTTAAAGGCAAACGCATAAATTATTATAAGCAGCCAGACTTCCAGCGAAACAACGATCGCAAATCTTGGATCTGGTCTGAAATGGCATGCAGACCATTGCAGATCCAGCTGGAACTTCACCCACAGGGGCAGATATTGACGATGGCTGCTGCATCTCCTCTCTCTAAGGCTTCACCAATGAAAGGTTTGAAACCTATCTAACAAAACAAAGAAGCCTGGCTGCATATGCAATCACAAAACAGGATCTGTGTATCATCACCACGTGACATTTGAGTCCTATGGTGAACTGTGTATTCTCCGAACTCTTAATTGCCCAACAGTTACTTAATTATCCGTTCACCATTAGCCTATTATAATAATTATCTCTAATTTGGCTCTGCCTGTATAAGCAAAAAGTCATCTTTTTTCTAAATAAGTAGAGCTATGTAAACTAAGCTCCGGTCATCACTCATTTTACAATCATAATTGTAATTATATAAATCTATATAAACGCTATATACCAAAAACCTTCATACGCTATATAAATTAACAAATACAATACAATAATACAATACAATTATAGCTATCCGTTTTAAGTAAGTAAGTTAGTATAGTCTGTAATGAGAAGCAGAAGCAAACGCACTGCTTAATACATTCAAACAAACAAAATTTATATATGCAAGCCAAGAATTGAATGAGAGAAGCTAAACTGTTATGGGCTGAATCTATGGAGAAGTTGCCGACCTGAGGCTAAAGGATCTTTCGGCTCAAGTGCACACATGCCAACACTCATTTAACAACAAGACAGCCTGTCATAAAACGCACCCGGATTCAAAACAGGACGCACAAGTTAAAGGCAAACGCATATTAGAATCAGCCAGACCAGTGGCGTAACAAGGGGGCAGGGGGCGGCCGCCGACGGGCGCAGGACAGGGGGAATGCAAAATTAGGT
The DNA here is from genome assembly GCA_020284085.1 of Aporrectodea caliginosa. Classification (NCBI taxonomy): domain Eukaryota; kingdom Metazoa; phylum Annelida; class Clitellata; order Crassiclitellata; family Lumbricidae; genus Aporrectodea; species Aporrectodea caliginosa. The sequence goes on along the minus strand of JACEVL010000536.1, from coordinate 724,748 downwards.
CTGAAATGTGAATTTATGTGAAAGAAATCAGGTAAAATAGAAAATAGTTTTAAAAAGTAACTTTTGTAAAAAAAAGGTTATCAGAAATTTTGGCGGAACTGAGAAAGAAAAAGTTTCAGGAAATTCTTGCCCCCGGGCGCACGAACCCCTAGTTACGCCACTGAGCCAGACTTCCAACGAAACAATCATGTACTTGTAACAGGAAAGACTAATGCCCCACTTACAAAGCGTTGTAAGTGAATGGGGAAAGCCGTTAATTAAGCCACCAGTGACGTAGATTATTGGTTCACTTAAACAGTGATGAGGTTATCCGAATGAGGAAACGATAGGCTACTGTTGGTGTTCGTGACTTGTCTTGTCACCGTCCTGAAGCCGCGGATTGGACACACCCACAGATAATTTTGTTCATCTGCACTTCTGTCTCTTGTCTCCCTCAATAACTGATCGCAGGATAATTAAGTCCACGGCTGTAGGTCATAAGTGCATGTGTCATTTGAGGTCTTCCTTTAGAGCTTTTATCAAAAAAATTCTGCATTGGATAATCTTCTTTTCCAGGCAATCTCCACTCTTCCGCAGCACATCCCGATGTATGACAGCTTCCTCTGCTTGAGTATTCGGAGCAGACTCCTTTCTACTCCAGCCAGTGCTGGTGTCACGAAATAGAGTATCCTCCCAAATGAGTACCCTTTTAGCGAAGTGGAGTATCCGGTTTAGTTTTGCACTATTGGCGGTGTTTAAGTATATTCAGTCGTGCTGTTTGGATTTATTGTACACATAAAAAATTTTAAGTTGCGTATCTTTAGTTTGTACGTCGACCTGAAATTAATTTACTTCGTTTTTGGTCATTTTGACTGGGTTTTCGTATTGGCTATTGTGATTCGTATGACGATGGGGCATCCCCTGATACTGTACACCGATTTATTCCATCCGGGTGGGTATGCATTAGGGGGGATAGAATATCACGGGACACAGGCTTTAGATAAAGGCGATATAAGCGGCTGCCTAAAGCGGCATTTTTCAAGGGGCGGTTAATCCCGGCAAAATACATGATGATCACTTCCGTCAAAAGATGTCATTTATGAGTAAGGGGCGGCATTTTTGTCCTTGCCTATAGCACAAACTGTCAAAGACTGTCAAAGGCCGCCTCTGACTCCAGCAGTCTTCAATATCCACTCATTTGCCTTATCTTCAGTCCATGATACCTGGAGGATATGCCGCAGGCGGCAGACCATTTCAATTGCGACCACTCTTGTCTCGTTAGCCTTCTTAAAGGTCTACCTCCCACAGCCATACATTGCCATTGGCCCCACAAGAGCCTTCATAAATTGGATCTATGTTGCAAGCAGGATGTTCGTGACTATATAATAATTAAATACTCTAAATACCCGTAGACAAATTATCAGAAGTAGATTAGAGGCCGATTTTCACAACCGCCGCCTACTCAGGACGATAGCCCCGCAGGCTGACACGTTCAGTGGTATCAGGATATGCCTTGGATAATTAATTAGTCTGTTCTAATGCTAAGAGAAGTTTCTGCATTGTTCATTAGAGAAAGATTAGTCAACGCGTCGTAGGTTCGCCTCTCGTGTATGCCCTAATATGATGACCTGCATGGCGATGCATTTGCTTTCTCACAAACTCTAAATCGTTGCGCTCTCTTCGGCACATGCAGTGGCGGCGCCAGCTATACAATTTCAACAGGTCGCGTCAGGGTCATGGGAGTTATTCAGCAGGTCGAAGAAATTAATGTTTGACTTTGACGCATCAAGCAGCGTAACTTAATTATATATATATATATATATATATATATATATATATATATATATATATATATATATAATTGAAGTTACGCTATATATATATATATATAATTATTAAGTTACGCTATATATATATATATATATATATTACGCTATATATATATATATATATATATATATATATATATATATATATATATATATATATATATATATATATATATATAGCGAAGCCCAATTGTTGTAGCATATTCAAATAAATTTAAAAGAATTCAGCATTAAAACGTTCAACTTTAGTTACTTTACTAGATTTGGAAGTACTGATGAGTTACTCAGAACATAATGACAATAATATGTATGCTAATAAGACGCACGAGTCGCATGACCCACGTTTTCAACATTAATTTTACAGAAACATCGTTTCGCATGCAATTCGCTAGCATTAATATCGTTCAGAACTACACCAACGTCGGCATTAGGCTAACAGTCATTTTCTGCTTAACGCGTTTTCCGCCAGATTTATTTCCGAAGAAATCTTTAATGTTGCAGCGCCTTATTGTTATTTATGCATTTCTTTGCTAATGTAGATCTATAATTATAACGTTGATGCAATTCGTAAATTCTGCCCTATTTGACAAAATCTCCACTCTTGATATCCCAGAACAAATCTATAACTGGCTATTTGAATATCATCTTGAACGCTCACACCTCACTATATTCAAAGGTCACTCTTCATCTCTCCTCCCAATCAATGCTAGTATAGTCAGGGTTGGATTGGCTTGCAAAAGCGGCCCAGGAAATTTGGTCATGGGCGGCCTACATTAGCGAACGCTGAAGGCGCGAAACTTGTCAGGATAAAACTAATCCAAAAGGGGTCAGAATGCTTTTTGTAACATTTAACATAAAGTGAAGGACTTTTTAGTTATTATTAGGCCATAATGTTAAATGGCTATTAAAGGATTAACAAAATTGAAGCACCTGCGTTTTAATTTTTGAATTCGTAATTATGTTTCGAACTAACTGCTGCATTATGTAGTGCCCAGTTTGGTTCATTTAATTCTGATAAGGTCCTATTCACAAGCCTTCAGCATGAAAGACTCTAAACTTGACTGACTTAGCAAATTTCTTAATCTGTTCAAAATGTATTTCAATTTCGAAAATGACTTCTGATAGGCTCGTAGGATATCCATGCCGTTTGTTTGCAAATACATACATAACGGAGTTGTTTGTTCAAACACTTGCAAAACAATTGCGCTGTCAAACAACATTTCAAACTTATCGAAAAATACATCAGAGTTTTCTCTCTGTACCGGACATCATTATTAATTCAATTAGAATTAAGAAGCAGAACTAAAATATCATACTATTTTCTAATTAGGGGTGGGCAACGATTAAAATTTTAATCGAAATTAATCGCACGATTAAAATTTGTAATAACGCGATTAATTTTTAATGCATGTCACAGTAGATAACAAGTAGGCCTACACTACTCTACCGACTCTGAGTAGTTACGTGAATAGGCACTATATAAATTCTTGCAGTCAATAAACAAAAAGCAACATGCTTTTAGTACTTGTTTTACTTTTTAGTTATTACTTTAGAGTTTAAAGTTTAAACTGAACGGTTCTATCAAGAATAGTTTTAGCGCATTTCGAGAAATAATTGGGCGCAGTGCATGACAATCGCGCTAACTGCGTTAAAAAATTTGATCGCGTTAATTAATTAACCCATTAATCGCGTGAATAACGCGTTAAATGCCCAGCCCTATATTTAATCATATATTTTCTAGTCTGGGAACCAGCGCCAGATTAACTATGGCGCAACTGGCGCACTTGCGCCCGGCCTTCTTTCGGGGGTAAAAATTTAAAAAACATTGAGAAATCCGATTATCCGATCGAATTTGTTTATATAAGTCACAGTCCGGCTTATTTAAAATGTTTAATTTCTAAAACAAGCATTGCATATAAAATTTGGTGGCATTATAAAAACAGGCCTTCTACAGTACTACTACTATAATGATGACGTGCTAATTAATTGTGTACTGTAATGATGACGTATGACGTAATCAATTTATGCGCGGATCGACGCCATCACCAAATAAAATATAGATATGCGTACGGTACAGACGACACAGTGTATGTTCCATGTAATATTATTATCTACTATTTAGTGTTTATGTAGCTGCTTATTTCTTTTTTTAATTTTAATTTTTAAACAAATAAAATAAGTAGGCCTAAAGAAAATGAAGAAATTTGAGTCCGGTTGGCAGAAACGTCAAAGAAAACGCGAACTTGAAGAGGTAGGCAAACAGCAACGTGGTAGTATTGATAAATTTCTGGCAGTAAAAACACGAGAAGTGCCGCAATTTATAGATGGTGTCGACTCAGCGTCAGAAGCTGGATGCAGTTCAGGCTTAGGCCGCTCAGCAGTGTCCGCACTAATGCCAACAACAGACACCCTTGATTTCAGCAATGATATCATTGATATGCCTAAATCTGAAACTACCATAGATCTACCATTAAAACAAGAGAATCAATCTGTTGGAAATCATCTTTGAGGTCAACAATGGGCCAGGACAGATTGGCAAATTTAACTCTTTTGAACATTGAGTCGGAAATCTTGACAGATCTTGACTTTCAAGATATCATTGATTCTTTCTCTACTTTAAAAGCGCGAAGGAAAGACTTTTAAACTCGACGAACATTTTTGAACAGTTGAACTGTAACAAGTAAAATTAAAAAATCTCCTATGATCCTATCACAGCTTCATTTTGTGTTCATAAATTATTAAAGTATGTTTTTCTATATAATTAATTTTTTCCCCATTTTTTTGATAATTTGATTGGATAGAGGGCCTACTTTAGTTTTGTTGCATTGTTTGCGCCAGGCCTCTAAAAAGTTAATCCGGCACTGCTGGGAACCGGCCTACCGGCCCACCGGGAATCTCCCGGTGTCCCGGCGGCCCAGTCCAAGCCTGAGTATAGTTCAA
>JACEVL010000536.1:667500-717500 GCA_020284085.1 Aporrectodea caliginosa | reverse complement strand
AAAGGGTCCGAGTGGTTCGGCCGCCCCAGGCAGCACCGTCCTCGGTGTCGTAAAGAAGGCCAAACAAATTATATTTGGCAGCAATTTTCTATCATCTGCACTCACAATGTAAATGGTGATAACACAAAGACAATAAGAGCATAATAATATTATGCTCTCATTGTCTTTGTGTGATCACCAATTACAGAAGTACATCTCGTTTGGCCTGTAGGGCCTAGTAACAAAGTTTCATCCGCTGGTGCGCTGTCGCAACTCCACTGGCTCCTTATCTCAAGACGCATCAGTTTTAAGGTAACAATTACGAATGAATGAATAGGTGAATGAATGGATGAATGAATGAATGATGATCATCATTCATTCATTCATCCATTCATTTATGCTACACTGGACAGTGGCCACTCGGAAATGAATATTAGTCCCTAGTCCCTAGGCACAGTGGACCGCTGCGCATGACACAGAGTTGAAAGCACCGCGAGAGTCATTGTATCTGGTCAACCAAGTAACTGGGCAAAGGGTGATGAATCATGATTCATTCATGTTCAACATAACGAAAGACTGTACTGATGAAAATTTCAGAATCGATAGATTTTAGAGGTCGCTAGGTTTTGACACTTTTTGTAGAAATTGCAAATATTGTGCATCTGAAGCGTTAATAGCTGCATTATGAATTAAAATTAGCACCTATGAACATCAAGCACCATCTTTCTAAATCATGATCAATATGCCAACTGTATTTAAGTAAATAAAAGAATAATAAGCTAATTTACAAATAAAACATTTGTGTCAAGCTCTTTCTGATAGATAAATGGTTGTTGGCTTAAAGCTAATTTTTAAATTTTGCATGCCAACTTTTCATTACCATTCGTTTCATATACAATTGGATTGTTCAATAGTACTCTATATATGCTGCTAATTTAGCACGAATGGAGTATTTTTTAATATGTTAAGCCAGCCTTGAATATGAAATAAGCTTACAGCACATGTTTTTTCACTTTCTGCAATAAAACCTCATACGTGACAAAAACGGCAGCTATGGTGGAACTGGCATCAACCAGGAGTTCCCCACAATGTTGGTTGTTAGGGATGCCTGACAAACACATTCTTGGGTCTGGACTCCCCAAAAATGAGGCCATCCTCAGGAATTTCATGTTGCATTACCAGAATAGACTAACAGTTGGTGAGGCCACGAAAGCAACAATAGTCGCTGCGTTGGTAATTCGGGAGATAGCTAGAATCCCGCACAGCTTGCTGATTCGGGTGTTCGCAAGCACTGGAAGTTGTATGAGCCAAGATTTCTGCTGATTCAAGGAGTTACAGTTTGAGGTCGATTTAAATTAACTCTTTCAGTCGTCATCTCTTATATTTCTTCAAGCACTTTATAGCCACGCGCTTTCTTCGATGAGCGTGTCACTGAAGACATCGAGGCTGGTCTGGTAATACAATCGTACTCATCCACCTAATCCGCTATCCATGTAACGTCTGGACAGGAAATCCTTCGACTACCAGACTCCACTGGAAACGTATGTCACAAAGGAGATCTATAAAACTGCTTGATCTTCTTACCATAAAGGGTCAAGAACAACCTACAGCCTTCCTATTAAATGCTTCTACTCCCTGACCACTGGACCCTACTTTCCAGTCGATGGAGGCAAATGTCAAACTGGTGATGGTCGTCAATGACTGCGCAGAACGTGGAGTGGCTCTGAACCATTCTTACAATGATGTAATAAGGATGAGTCACAGAAACAATACTTACTGCAACTTGTCTCCAGTCATCGGACAAAATTTTCTGTTCCAACGAAGGCAAAATGAAATAATAGTGGGTTGCGGGTTTTCCAAAACTTCAATGACGGGATTTATGCAGACTGGATAACTTCTTTAATTATCCAAACTATATTTCATTACAAACTTAATGCAGCCTGACTAAACAGTTACACTGCAGTATATATTTCTAATTGGGGCTGTTTGTTGTTCAAAATAAAAACTGACTTGAAAAAAATTATAACTGATTTGAAAAAATCAAAATCATACATGTTTTTGACAAGTTCATACTATATAGCAAAAAATCGAAAAACATAGCGACCTCTAAATATAATCCAATCTTTCCAAAATTTTGCAAAGAGACTCATGTTTTCATGTGTAACAAGGGCAGCCTTGTGGAGCAATGCATTTCCAACTTTTAATTTTTTGGTCACACTACACTAGGTACTCAGCCTACTCAGGATAATAGCAAAACATGTTAAATGTAGGTCAACAAATGTATACAGATTGCAGTCATATCGTAACAGTTTGTGTAATTTCGAACTAATATGACGAACTCGGTTCAGCCTGAGCATCATCTTTAAAATACGATATATATATGCCTCAAAGTGCTTGTGTACGACAAAACAGAGTCAGCAAAGTTTTTTAAATGATCTCACAGAGAAGTTTAGACAATCAAATATTTGACCTGATAATCAGAATAGGCGCACAATAATGTTCTGGCTAAACAATAGTGGAACGATTGCGTCAACCGCTTTGTTCTTTTCCGAACTCTCAGCGTATAGGCCTACAGAAAACTAACGAAGAGTTTTCGGATTTCCTTAGAATGTGCATGGTTCCACATCAACATTCATCAACATTCAGGTTTTTCTTTATCTCATTTCCAGCCGAATCTGTTGAAAGCGCCTGAGCTGCCGCTAAACCTTGGCTGGTTGTTGAGGGTGGAATCATCCAAAGCGGTTGTGCCTGGTTGGCCATATACTCTGGGGGAGCTTGACCAAACACCTGACCCATGTTGGTCGTTGGCATAACCCAATCCGGTTGCACATAGCCTGGAGGTGGAGCCGTGCCTACAATCAGTAAATACCTTTGCGTATAGTCCAGTTGCAATTAGTTGAATAATGAATATACCGTAGCAGATAAAATAGTCGAATGTTAAAGAAGTTGTAAGTCTAATTAAGTTAACAGTTTTCTTTGAAGCAATCGCTATTTGCCTAACCTTGATCATGCGAGAAGGTAGGATGTGGCGAGTAGACGTATTGTCCTCCTTGTGTCTGGCTGATATAAATCATCTGTCCACTGTTTGGGAAATAGCCAGCCGATGGCAAAACAATCTGAAAATACAGTTTTCATACTTTACATTGGTTCAGTCTTCCCCGAAAAACCAATTCCAAGTGCAGTTGCCTATTAAGTGACCTGTGGTACAAAAGCCTCACCTCAATCCCATTAAAGCAACTACTCGGCATATAGATAAAAGTATGTGTCTAGATAATCTCAAATCAAAGTACTTTCTAAAGGTGCTTCTACAAGTTGCTGTTCACATGTTACGTTATCCGTACGATTCTTTGTGGCAGATACGACAACGTCACAGTTGTGGCTGCCTACATTGATACGCCTATTTCAATATTCGCCGGGTCAACACGTACAACATCCACGACACTCTTTTCTTTCTTTCGCTTACCATAAGATTTCATCTGTCAATCATGAATGACTGTCCACGGTATTTGCACGTCATCAGTCATCAAATTCAAACTGTCAGGTTCAGCTGGGTCACAACAGTCACTTCCTTTCGAAGTAGAGAAGTCTTAGTCATTCACTCAGCAATCAATCGTGGTGGTGGTGATGGTGGTGGTGGTGGTGGTGGTGGTGGTGGTGGTGGTGGTGGTGGTGGTGGTGGTGGTGGTGGTGGTGGTGGTGGTGGTGGTGGTGGGTGGTGGTGGTGGTGGTGGTGGTGGTGGTGGTGGCTTTTTAATGTGAATCATCATTGTTCTGGTAAACTTACCATTGGACTCGAGCTGCAAATTCCCGAACGACAGCACAGGGTCGATGCCCAAATGGCCACAATGGCTTCTACTAAGCCAGAGATAGCCAGCAACGACTCCATGGCCACAACCGCTCGATAATTTGCCTGCAAGTTAATCACAAAATGACGAATTAGAACACCACAAGTTTATCAATTTCTGGCAGCTGCTTCTGTCTTGTCTAGATAAAATATTCTGCCTAAAGGTATCATAGGTATGTGAAGAGAGATCAAGTAATGACAACTAGATGAAGTAATGAGTTGGATCAGATTAGGAGGAAGTTATCACGAAATGTTCAAATCAGAAACTTAACGTACGAGCATTTAAAAAGTTCGCTTGAAAGTGCAAGAGCAATATATTATTCTGTTGACTGTTAATCTATACCAATACTGTACTGCGCAGAGTATACAGCAGGAAATTAAAAGGCAATAAATGAATAAATCGGAATAATTATATGTTTGTTCGAAATAAAAGTTACGCATCTAGTCAAGTAGGTTTTAACACATCCTCTAATTTTTATGTCGTACGTTAATTTATTCTGGATTTTCTCGTAGTTAGGCCATGATATGCGCCGATATTTACCAGTTGTTTTACTGCAGTATAAAACACTGCAAATGTTTTTAGATTATTTAAGAATAATTGTTTTACTGTATTGAGAATATTGTTATGTTAGGATATGCGTACTTTTCAGCGATGGTGGCGAGATGAACGAGCATGAACAGTCGATGAACAAACTTACCATAGAACTGCACGGCCTTCTGTAAGAGGGATAAGAGTCGTAATGATATCCATAATCATAACTCGGGCAGCTATAATAGTATCGGGTCGTTAAAGCTCCAATGATCCCAACGCCCAACAAGGCGATGGTAAAAGCTGCCGAGATGATGCACAACACCATAAAGGTTATGATCTGAAAGCAAGTATAACACATTTAGGCTGTGAGAATTCCATTTGGGAATTTATCAATGGAAACCTATTTATGAGATTTGATATGACATGTCAAACCGTGTAAACTGCTACACTAGGTCAGATGGAATGGTATACGAACAATCAACACAGACACACATCTGTGTTGAGGAGAAATGTTGATGAGGTAGATGCAGCTAAGCCCCTTAATCAAAGATAAACTAAATTGCACCATGAGGGATACAGATCGATTTTTCACACAAGTTGTCTTATACAATGAATTAATGAGACCACCGATACGATTAAACTAACTAGATTATTTTAGTAACTATTGCCCAGGTTTTTTGCTTGTGATTTCAGACATTTCTTCGCCTTTCTTCAGGAACTACACTCGAGTGGCTATTACACACCTTATCAGATAGGTCCGTATAGACTTATTTCTAAAATTTATATCGACTGTACTTCTTCGTAGTTTATATCTCATACCTTAGATTTGGTTTTCTTTTTGCCGGCGATTATTCCCAAAATGCCAGTAATTGTGAACTAAAGGATGCAAACAAAACAAACCACAGTTCTCACTTTAAAATATATGCGAACTCTTAAGTCTTAACTGTTTTATGAAACTTTGATTTCAAATTCAATCCTTTCCGTAGGCAATATATATTCCTTTATTTGGAAAAACAATCTGACAAAAGCGCAAAATGCTAACATGAGTGATAATGAATAATTAAAGTTCATTAGAAAATTTTAGAATAAACTAGTAAATATTTTTATATAATGATCTGGGAATAAATTGAGAGTTGTAGGCTACTTGGCCAATCTCAATAAATCTGAGGACATCCAGTTTGTATTTTGGTGAGATTTGCTCGCAATTTTTAAGCACACTGTGACACTAACAAATTGCATCTGACGGGTACATGACGTGTTCATGACGGGTAATGATGGGTACATGGATTGTACAACTGAACGTCATCAGCATACTTATGACTTCATGCTCTAATACAGTGTAGCTTCTATGGCATAGAAATGATCAACCGTACATTTTGACGACGATTTAGTACAACGTTGTGACCTCAATGTATGGACCTATGTGTCGGTAAAAGAATTGTCTTTAGTTTTGAGATTGTATGAACACATCTGATACGACAGCTAAAGCTTTGGTCAGCCAATCATTTATTGCTATTGCCATATGAATGAATGTCAGTGAGATTGCTTACCAGTATTCCACACCAGTATCCGTGGCCAACATCACCCAGTCCGTTTTCAGGGTAGTAAGACACGCCTAAGCAAATGCTGTTGAAGATCATGCAGAGAATGCCGATGATGATCTGAGTCGCACCGAGTTCAATCGATTGCTTGTGTTTGTAACGGTCGCAAATCTTGGATCTGGTCTGAAATGGCATGCAGACCATCGCAGATCCAGCTGGAACTTCACCCACAGGGGCAGACGTTGGCGCTGACTGCTGCTGCTGCTGTTGCTGCTGCATCTTTTCTCTCTCAGACTTTACCGATGAAAGTTTTGAAACCTATCCAGCAAAACAAAGAAGCCTGGCTGCATATACAATCATAAAACAGGATCTGTGTCGTCACCACGTGATATTTGAGTCGTATGGTGAACTCTGTATTCTCCGAACTCTTAATTGCCCAACAGTTAATTAATTATAGGCAGGGCCTAGGACAGGATTTGGAGGCCCAGGGCCACAACTAATTTTAAAGGCCTTTTTCAAATATCTTTCTAACACTCAACAGAAAGGTTCAAATTTATATATATAATATAATAGACTAATAGTTAGGGGAAATATTTGCTATTTTTTCAGTAAAATTGACAATGTGGTAAAGTTTGTCAAATTGACTGATATTGTATGTTAAAACTATTTTAATGTAGATTAAATATCAATTTCATAAGTTAAAAACAAACCCCCTAATCGTGCACTCGTCGGCCTCGTTCCGCTCGAATTCGTCCACCACCCCATTCATTTTCTACACTGCCCCAAACTCCAAATCCTGGCTACACCACCGCTCTAAGAGACTAAGAAAGTAAGAATATATATAGTATAGTGTACTGTGTAGGCTACACTATCCATAGCGAATCGGATGATAAGAACAATATATTCATATTAAAATATTATTTAGGTTTGAGTGTTTGACTCAGCCTACGACTTACGAGTAACGAGTTACGATAGAGTTTAGACTGTTGAGTGTTGACAACTTTTCAATTTTACAACTAATAGGCCTAACAGATTTACGAGAAATTTGTTTACACTTTGCAATTATTTAACGTCAACGATTTCGTCACGAAATAATTAGAATTTGTATAGCGTTAGCCTACATTTTAATGAATAACTCCTTAATTCCGTAATTCCCCATTTCAATAAATAACTGCATAATTCCGAAATTCCGAGGCCCTTTATCAAGTGAGGCCTGGGGCCAAATGGCCCCGGTGGCCCCCCCCTGTCCTAGGCCCTGATTATAGGGGCAATATTATTATAATTATCTCTAATATGGCTCTGCCTGTATGATCAAAATGTCATTTATTCATTCATTCATTCATTTCAGATATTTTATATAGCGCCCCTTCAAGATTTATGTACACTAAATAGGTATGGCTATGTAACTAAGCTAAGGCCATCACACATTTTTACAATTATAGCAATCCGTTGTAAGTAAGTAAGTAAGTAAGTATATTCTGTAATGAAAAATACAAGCAAACGCATTACAGTATACATGGTAAGCAGCCGTAAGCTTAATACATTCGAACGAACGAACAAAATGTATATACATGCAAGCCAAGAATTGAATGAGAATAGCAAAACTGTGATAGGCTGAATCTATGGAGAAGTTGCCGACCTGAGGTTAAAGGATCTTTCGGCTCAAGTGCACACATGCCAACAGTCGTTTAACAAAATGACAGCCTGTCATAAAACGCACCCGGATTCAAGACCGGACGCACAAGTTAAAGGCAAACGCATAAATTATTATAAGCAGCCAGACTTCCAGCGAAACAATCATGCACGTGTAACAGGAAAGACTAATGCCCCACTTACAAAGCGTTGTAAGTGAATGGGGAAACCCGTAAATTAAGCCACCAGTGACGTAGATTATTGGTTCACTTAAACAGTGATGAGGTCTTCCCAATGATGAAACGATAGGCTACTGTTGGTGATCGTGACTTGTCTTGTCACCGTCCTGAAGCCGCGGATTGGACACATGGATAATTTTGTTCCATCTGCATTTCTGTCTCTTGTCTCCATCAATAACTGATCGCAGGATAATTCAGTCCACGGCTTTATAGATCATCAGTAGGCTACATGTGTCATTTTAGGTCTTCTTGTTGAGCTCTTTATCAAGGAGTTATGCATTGGATAATCTCCTTTCCAGGCAATCTCCACTCTTCTACAGCACATCCCGAAGTATGACAGCTTCCTTTGCTTGAGTAATCCGAGCAGACTCCTTTCTACTTCAGCCAGTGCTGGTGTCACGAAATAGAGTATCCCCTAAATGAGTATCCCCGTTAACGAAATGGAGTATCCGGTTTAGTTTGCATTATTGGCGGTGTCTAAGTGTATTCAGTCGTACAGTTTGGATTTATTGTACACATAAAATATTTTAAGTTGCGTATCTTTTGTTTGTACGTCGACCTGAAATTAATTTACTTCGTTTATGGTAATTTTGACTGGATTTTCGTCTTGGCTTTCGTGACGCGTATGACGATGGGGGATAGAATGGTTTATGCCCCCCGGATACTCTAAACCGGTTTATTCCATCCGGTGGAATATGCTTTATGGGAGATAGAATATCACGGGATACCGGCTTTAGGTATAGGCGACATAGGCGGCTGCCTAAAGCGGCATTTTTCAAGGGGCGGTAAATCCCAGCAAGAACATGATGATCACTTCCATCAAAATATGTCATTTATGAGTAGAGGGCGGCATTTTTGTCCTTGCCTATAGCACAAACTGTCAAAGACTGTCAAAGGACGCCTCTGACTCCAGCAGTCTTCAATATCCACTCATTTGCCTTATCCTCAGTCCATGATTCCTTGAGGATATGCCGCAGACCATTTCAAATGCGACCACTCTTGCCTGAGTTGCCTCGTTAGCCTTCTTAAAGGTCTACCTCCCACAGCCATATATTGCCACTGGCCCCACAAGAGCCTTCATAAATTGGATCTATGTTGCAAGCAGGATGTTCGTGACTATTATAATTGAATACTACAACTACCCGTAGACAAATTATCGGGAGTAGATTTAGAGGCCGATTTTCACTCCACCGCCACCTACTCAGGACGATAGCCCCCGCAGGCTGACACGTTCAGTGGTATCAGGATATGCCTTGGATAATTAATTAGTCTGTTCTAATGCTAAGAGAAGTTTCTGCATTGTTCATTAGAGAAATATTAGTCAACGCGTCGTAGATTCGTCTCTCGTGTAGCCTATGTAGAGCCCTGCGCCGGCCGCGCCGCGCCGCCGCCGCCGACATTTTTTAGACGCCGCCGCCGCCGATTTTGTGGATCGGGACGCCGCCGCCGCCGATAATTCCTCGGCGCGCCGCCGATGCCACGCTGAAGTGTTTCATTGTTTTGTTACATTTTCATGTTTTGCATGATTTCACGATAAATTGTTGCTTCAGTGGGTAATAGAAGTAGACACAGACATACAGCCAGACAGACAGAGACAGACAGACAGAGACAGACAGACAGAGACAGACAGACATACAAAGACAAAGACAGAGACAGAGAGACACAGACAGACAGGCAGACAGCAGACAGATGATGGGATGGATGGATAGATAGATAGATCATTTGGTGGGATGGATGGATGGATGAATGGAAGGATGGTTGTCATTGGTTGGATTGAATGACTGATAGATAGATTGAATAGACGGATAGAAATGAGAGAAGATCGAAAAGGTCCTCTGTCTCACATGCATACTACATTATATATGTAAGACAGAAATATATATATATACATATATATATAAACGGTGATTGAATTGTCGGGGGTTTGGAGTGTTAAACCCCCGAATTTATGTTCAACCCTCCAGTTAATTCCATGAAATGACCTGTTGGGTTAAGTTAACCCCTCAGTGCAGCTTTCAGTGAATGCACGCAAATGTAAAGAATACTTTATTATAATCTATACAATATCGGTAGTATTAAGTCATAGGCCTGGGGCGAACCGCCCTCGCACCCCTCCTTGTTGTATGCCGGCGCCCCTCATGACCAGACCCGCCCGTCATGGTGCGCTGCAATAACAGGCCACGGGCTTGGCATGGGCGAGGTTTAGTTCTTTTCTTAATCCAAATAATGTGCTTCCCCAAGTATTGCTGTTCTGTCTATCTTAAGGTATGTAAGTAGGGAGGGGCCAGAGGGGAAGACAGGTAGCATCTACATGCCACGGAAGATTGGCATGACCCTGAATTGACCCTCATTTTCGAGTGAACAGTGTCCTTTTTCTCAGGATTTAGGCTAAAAGTTCCAAAGTGCAAGAGTCAACCATTCACAAAATGCATACACAGTGAATGAGTCAACCTTGATATGATACCCCATCTAATCATCTTGCAGGCTTAAGCGTCTTCTTCTTCTTTGTTTCTCCTCCGTCAGGCCAAGGCCAACGATGAGTCCTCAACTTGTCGTCTCCAGAATTCTCTATCCTTGATTTGTTTCTTTGCTTCTGCAATGTTCATCCTCATTCTATGGCGTAAGCGTATCCATCATCAAATTAGCACATGCAGCTCATGCTCCAGCAGTTTATAATATATCAAATTTCTAGTACATCTAAACCCAAGTCTACAGCGTTTTGGATAGGCATGCATTTTAAGAAATTGCAAATCCCTAAGTAGCTTACAAGTGGCTTTCGGATTGGCGATCTGCATTTTAAATTGCTATGGATTAAACTGCTATGAAAGAAAGCCTATTTGGCATTTATAAAATCAATTCACGTTCTTGAAATAAATAACATTAACTTTAATTGTGATAAATTGGATATAATTAGGCCTATAAATAGTATCGCGATGGCTGGGGCTACTAAAAGGAAACTCGCGGAAAAGCCGTTTTTGATAGAAAAACAGATGGCACCAGGACTCCTTAATCTACAAGTACAGGATGCACTCTTCCTGTTACGTTGCCTAAAGTTTTAGCAACTTGAAAATAATAAAAATTAATTACTTGTGATACGCCGTGGAGGGGGTTTATGGTAAATGGTAACACTTTGGCACGAAGAGTAGAAGATCTGCATGGACGCGGAATCAATTCCAGCTACCCTAAAAAGGTCAACTCAGCCTTGCATTCGCCATTATGGCTTTCGTAAAATGAGCAGTAGGAGGTGATGGGCGAAGTTCATGGCTGCCAAAGAGTTAAATTCGATTTATTTAATAACTTGTGATAATCCGTTCATACTATGAATTGTAATCATACTGCGGTGTGTCAGTTTGAAATAATAAACGAAGGTTATTATATTAATAATTGTGTCTTACAGTCAGCAATTCGTTTACTAAAGGCTTATGGGGCCGTCCATAAATGACGTCACGCAATTTTGGCCGATTTTGAACCCCTCCACCTCGTCACACTTCGTCACAAAAAGTAACCCCCCTTGAAAAATGATGTCACAACGCTCTGACCCCCTAAAACCAAATTTCCATGGCGATGCAAAATGCTCCTTCGTGGACCAAATAGGGAGAGCATGCATATTTTAAAATCTAACGGTGACCAAATATTGAAATAATTAGAAAATTATTAATAATTTTGCCAGTATACATTAAAATAATCCAAAAATAATGAAAATTTAGCCTAATACTCAAAATTAGTGCTGTTATTATTCAAATTAAATTGTTGTTATTTGTTCAATTTAATTACATATAGACCTGATGTGACGTCACATTTCTCCAACCCCCACCCCATGTCACATCGTCATAAATTTCCGACCCGCTCCCCTCTAGGTGCGTGAGGTCATTTATGGACGGCCTCTATGGCGTTCTTGGAAATTGAACGTTTTCTAGTTTTAATATTAATTTCAATAAATGTCTGGTTTGCTAGTATTGTCTGTAGTCAAACTCAAACACGACTCAAACTACATCCTAACTACGAGTGACAGCTGATTCCTACCAGCACTGTAATAATCAAGCAATTTGTTCAGATGACAGCTTAAAATGCTAGAATTACAGTGTGGAAATTCTAACTATTTCAAAAGTTCGGACGCCCATTTGACCCCCTCATAAACTTTTGGATCCGTCACCGGCGCCGACCACGCCGCGCCGCCGCCGCCGCCGCCGATTATTTTTGGTCGGCGGCGCGCCGCCGCCGCCGACCAAAATGACCGGCGCGCCGCCGCCGACACTATGAAGTCGGCGCAGAGCTCTAAGCCTATGATGACCTACATGACAATGCATTTTCTTTCTTGCAAACTCTAAGTTAAAAAGTCACCATCTAGGCATACACATACAGTGCGCAAATTCTCAACTACACTCGCTGCGCTCTTCGCCCCATGGAGATTTGCGGGTGCCAGAAGTTGATGATTATAATCAGTTAGAATTCTTATTGTTACTGGGATTTACTGATCGGGAAACGGACAAATTTTCAAATTTGCAGAAATATGCATATATTTATAGATTTATGTTAATACTGGTGTTCAAATTGTCGTTGTGAAGGCATACGGTCATCAACTTTTCCTGAAGTATATGTACATGGCTGCGATCTGGTCTTGAAAGCTACATAGGTATCCAAGGTCCAAATCCAGATGGAAAATTTTCCTATAGGTTGACTCAATCTTTCATCCCACGCATATGGGTCCCAGACTTTCAGCAGGCATTCACACACGTTGGGTCAGTGGCTGATGGTTAGGCCTACGTAAACGATTTCGAAGAGCGTAGCTGTTGCCAATTATTGTGAGCCGTAGCTGCCTCATTGATACAATAACATGGGTGGGTGTAGACTATAAGCGAGTATATACATTGACCTAAATAATAAACTAAGAGTGATTATTTTATTTATTTGTGTTTGCAAAAGTTTCCCAACAGTGGCGACTTGAGAGAGGAGAGATGGAGTTATTAATCAATTATTACTGCATGGTATCCATAATGATATATGTAGGCCTACATATATCATTATGGATACCATGCAAATAAAAAAAACTAAAAAATAAAAAAAAACTGTTGAAACAACTTTGAAAGAACATGCAAGCCCTGGACCAATGCATCAACAAACTTAAGATGCGGCAAATACAAACACTTCACAGGATGTGGAGAAGGCTCAAGATGTCTTTCCTAATTTCGTTTCAATCGTGATGCATACGTCGCCTTGCAATCAGTGTTACTCGCCGTTGTGCCTAAACACATGGTCACTGTTGAATCAACTGCGGAAGGCTGTAAAATTCACTCCGAATACTATCGATTTGTGTATCATGCTCTCACACAATGCATTTTGTTCTTGCACTTTTACTACTGCCAAATAGTATCCAGAAAAAGGTCAATCCAGCCGCAGCGGGTCCATATGACCCTTTTGGATTAACCTTTTGAGTTGTGCATCATTTACTGGAAATTTGTTCTTGAATTTGTACTGATTGCTGTTATTGTGATCTTATGGTGTTTGATGCTCTGTCAATAAAATAGCTTACTTACTTCACTTCGAAGTTGATATCAAATGCCTTCAAGATAAACAATAATATTGCAAGAATCAAAGAACGCAGTGCTCTCAGAGATTTAATACTGAACAATATACAGAAGCTAATCAAAGGTGTTGTCTACGCTAACCTAATAGATACTTAATGTCATCAGGAACAAAAATTTCAACACTAAACAAAGCAATGCACCAAAACTGGAAGCGTTCATACACTCAAACATTTCCTAAATTCTCATCGCATTGAATGATATGCGTACATTGCGTAGGCCCACGACTCATGTGCGGGTTTACACTTTACAGCCAAAAACATATAATATGTACAATGCACTTAGAATACAAGCAAAACATGTTGAAATTTAGACAGATTGCAATTCTACCTCAACTGTTTTTTGTCTAATTTCAGACTAACATGCCGGACTCGGTTCAGAATAAGTTTCAGCTTTAAAACTCGATATATATATATATATATATATAACTCTCAAATTGCTTGTATAAGACAAAACAGAGTTAGGAAATAAAAAATAATTTTATTCAGAGGTTTGAACAATCAAATATTTGATCTGATGTTCAATATAGATATGTTCTGGTTAATCAATATCGAACGTTAGCATCAACTGCATGGTCCTTTTCCAAAGCCTCATTAGAAAACTGATGAAGAGTTTAGGATTTCCTCAGAATGTGCATGGTTCCACATCAACATTCAGCACTTTCCTTGATCTGATTTTAAGCCGGATCCGAAAAACCTTGGCTGGTTGTTGAAGGCGGAATTATTCAAAGCGGTTGTGCCTGGTTGGCCAAATATGCTGGGGGAACTTGGCCAAGCACTGGACCGCTCACCGTTGTTGGTCGTTTGCATAGCCCAACCCGGTTGCACATATGCAGGAGGTGCAGTCGTGTCTACAAGGAGTAAACATGTTGCGTAGAGTCGAGTTGCAAGCAGTAGAAATATTGTAACAGGTAAATAGAATGTCAAAGAATTAACAATTTGTATTTAAAGTTTTCTTTCAAGTAATCGCTAATATAGCTGCTCCATCAATACCAGTAACATGTCGCATTTTTCTGAAAATGAGATTTCTTCATTTTATTTTTAAAATGTATGGCCTATAATCACGTTTGTAATAGTGCAAGCATTATTATGATAAGTTATCATCAGTATAACTTGAGATATGCTAATTCGAAATGTTATATCTGATATATCATGAGAATACCGAAATCGAGACAAGCGCAATCATCGCATGCACTAGAAAGTATAGTAATAATGAATCTAGACTTGGAACTCCAGCAGTGATTGTTTGGTTTTTAAAAAGTAAGGTTATAACATTAATAAATCTTAAAATAGACATTCAGGGCTTTCCATACATGTAAAACAAGCAGGCCTACTTTCATTCGTTAGATGGCAATAGTAGAAGGTGATATATTTGCATTAAAAAATGTTTTATTTCTTTCATTCAGGGTCTTCTACAATAATATGATTTTAGCAGATTACAGTGCAGAATTTTATCATCCAAATAATTTGTTTGGATAGAATAAAAATAATAATTATGTTATACGAATCAGAACACAATTTTGATCCTGCAGATCAATTTTGGCCGTTTTCTAGAAATTGTATTTTGCGACATGCGCCTGTTTTTGATAGAGCCCCTTACATAATTATTATTATGTACAAATATTGCCTAACCTTGTGGCGCGTAGACGTATTGTCCTCCTTGTGTCTGGCTGTTAGAAATCATCTCTTCAGTAAGTGGCAAATAGCCAGCCGACGACAAAACCATCTGAACACACAGTTTCATACTTTAAATTGGTTCAGGGTTCCCTTAAAAGCCAATTCCAAATGCAGTTGCCTATTAGGTGACCTGGGGTAAAATAACCTCATCTAAAACCCGCTAAAGCAACTACGGAAAGTGCATATATTTTGCAATGCAATGTGCAAGACATATAGGTAAAAGTATGTGTTTAGATAATCTCAAATCAAAGTACTTTCTAAAGGTGCTTATAGGCTAAGTCGGTGTTCACTTGTTACGCGTGAACCTTTGTGCCCGATGCGTCACAGTCGTGGCTGCCTACATTGATAGGCCACGCCTATTTAAATAATCGCCGGTCAACATCTGCAGCATTTTTGTTGACCCTCTTTTCTTTCTTTCTCTTCTCATCAACGCTATGTCTCGCCATTAGGCCTACTCGGTAGCGGGAATGCCTGTAAAGTCAAACTCTCCTTGCTGCATACCAATTGCAGCTGAAGTGAACTGATGTTGATCCATCAGATACAAATTTGTCTTTTCTGACCATGCAGTGTTGCCATCTTTAGACATAGATGTCTTATCAAAAGATGTTTCCACTGTCAGAAGATTTCATCTGTCAATCATAAATGACTGTCCACGTGACTTGCACGTCATCAGTCAATGACAGTCATCAAACTCAACACAGTCCTGTTCAGCTGGGTCATAACAGTCACTTCCATTCGAAGTAGAGAAGTCTTAGTCATTCACTCAGCAGTCAATCTTGATGTTCCTGATTCGGGAATATGCCTTGTGTGATAAACTGTTTGTTTTAAGTCGTGACTCGTCACTCATGCACACATAAATATTATTATTATCGTTAAATAGTTATAAATCGAAAACAATTGGAATTTGTTTTATTAAAAGCTCGTAACATTGATTCAAACTGCTGGAGAGTGGGGTAATTTGACCACAAGTCACCTCTGAAGGTCATGCATGTCATGAATAAACAGTTTTAACTTAGGTTCAATTGTACTTCCCTACAATAATCTGCCTTCGATGAATTTGACATGCATAACTATATTTCACATAGATAGGTTGATTAAGGCAATACATGGCATTTAATATTTTATCATGAGATTCAAACATCGTGATTTAGCATAGTTATATGAAATTGGGCAAATGCTACAAGACAATCAAATGCCAATGATGATGATGATGATGATGATGATGATGATGATGATGATGATGATGATGATGATGATGATGATGATGATGATGATGACGACGACGATGATGATGATGATGATGATGATGATGATGATGATGATGATGATGATGATGATGATGATGATGATGATGATGATGATGATGATGATGATGATGATAATAATGATGATGATGATGATGATGATGATGATAATAATATGATGATGCTAGTTGATGATGATGATATTATGATGATAATAATAATGATGATAACAATTATCATTATTATTATCATTATTATTATTATCAGTAGTAGTAGTAGCAGTAGTAGTAGCGGCAGAAGCAGCCACAGCAGCAGTAGTAGTAGTGGTTTTTAATGTGAATCATCATTGTTCTGGTATACTCACCATTGGCCTCGAGCAGCAGCAAATTCCCGAACGACAGCACAGGGCCGATCCCCAAATGGCCACAATGGCTTCCATGAGACCACAGATAGCCATCAACAACTGCATGACCACAATCACTTCATAATTTGACTGCAAGTTAATCACAAAATGACGAATTAGAACATCACACGTTTATCAACTTCTGTCAGCTGCTTCTGTCGAGTCTAGATTTAATATTCTGCCTAGCGATATTTGAAGACAAATATCAAATAGGCCTAATGTCAACTAGATGAAGTAGGAAGCTGGAGCAGATTAGGAGGAACGTATCACGGGAATTTTGAATCAGAAAGTTAACGTAGAAGCATTTTAAAAAATAAGTCTGATATGTGCAAGTGCAATTCTGTTGATTGTCAAACTGTACCAATGCTGTAATGTGCAATGTCCTGCAGCAACAAATTAAAAGGAAATTCATGAATATAGCAGAACAATTGTCCGTTTCCTCAAAAGAAAAGAACTTACGCATTTAGGCAAGTCAGCTTTAACACACCTAATGTCGCATGTTAAGTTATTCTGGATTTACTCATGTGTAGGCTATATATGCACTGTCATTTACCAGTTGTGTTTTACTGCAGTATAAAACACTGCAAATGTTTTTAGATTATTCAAGAATTAAAATTTATCCTGTATTGAGAATGTTAGGCTTTAGGTAGTCCTACTTTACAGCTGATGGTGACGAGATGAACAGGCATCATCAGTCGATCAACAAACTTACCACATTGCAAGGAGGCTTTCGATAATAGGAATAAGAGTTGTCAGAATCTCTATAACTATAACTCCGGCATTCAAAGATGTAGTTTTGGGCCGATAAAGCTCCAACACTAGCAAGGATAAACAAGGCGATGGTAAAAACTGCCGAGATGATGCACAACACCATAAAGGCTACGATCTGAAAACAAGTATAACACAGCTAGGCTATGAGAATTCCATATGGGAATTTATCAATGAAAATCAATTGTATGGGAATTTGATATAACGTGTCAACCCGTGTAATCTGCTTTACTAGGTCAGATGGAAGGGTATACAAACAATCAACACAGACCTACATCTCTGTTGCAAAGAATGTTGATGAGGTTAAAGCAGCTAACAGCTTTTACTTTTACTGCAGTCATTATTTTAATATGTTATTTAAAAAGCACTGCTTAACTGAATAGTGAAGAGCTATTTTGCTGTCTTTTGTTGACCTGTTGTGAACTGATCTGCTATGGTACTCACCACTGCCTTGTAATTTTTGGGAACTGGCCATTTTCTTCTAATATTGAAAGTGGGGACCTTCTTAGCGGGACCTAGGGACCTTTAGGTCTCCCTATTGACCATTTTATCCTTTTCTTTTGACTTTCTTCTTAATGACTTGTCGCTTCATTCTGAACTATCTTCAACCCAACTATCTTTGGATGATTTTCTGCTTACATGTATTTTTTCTTATAATTTGCATTTTGTTTCTTGACATGGTGGTTTAATAAAAATGATTTTGATTTGATTTGATTTTAAGCCCTTTAATCAAAGCTAAATAAGTCGCATCATGGGGACAGAGATCGAATTATAAGCGTAGGCTTATATATGGTGAATTGATCAGGCTTCCACTTCGATTGAACTAAATAGATTATTTCAGTGACTAGGGTCCAATTGTTTTGTTTGTGATGACAATCGCTTTCTCGCTTTTCTTAAGGGACTGTGCTAAATGGCTATTACAAATCAGATGGGCGCGCAAATGCTAATTTCTAATATTAAATGTAGATGTTACTTTCTCGAAGGTTAATACCTGACATCTGGCTCTCTTTTTGCCGGCGAGCACTCCGAAAATGCCAGTTATCGTGAACTAAAGGAAGCACACAAAAAACATATTTTTCACATAAAACAAAATTTATTTAACTCTCAACTGTTTTATGAAATTTCAATTTCAAATTTAATTCTTTCCGTAGGCTACGCTCGCTACCCTTCCTACCGTCGACGGATTGAACCTCAATAAATCTGAGGACATCCATTTTGTACTTTGGACAGATTTGTTCGAATTTTAGGGACACATACAAAAATGCATATAACGGGTACATGACGTTTGCATGAGGGGTGCATGATTGGTACATGACTTGTACAACTGAACTTCATCCGCGTACTGGTGACCTCGTGCTCTAATGCAGTGTAGATTCTATGGGAATGAAATGATCAACCGCACATTTTTACAAAGTTGTGACCTCAATGTAGGGACCTATGTGGCGGTAAAAGAATTGTCTTCAGTTTTGAGACACTATGAACTAATCCGATACGACAGATAAAGCTTTGGTCAGCCAATCATTTATTGTTATTGCCATATGAATGAATGTCAGTGAGATTGCTTACCAGTATTCCACACCAGTGTCCGTGGCCAACAGCACCCACATCGTCTCTTGGGTCGTCAGACAAGATTAAGCAAATGCTGTTGAAGATGATGCAGAGAATACCGATGATGATCTGAGTGGCACCGAGTCCAATCGATTGCTTGCGCTTGTAAAGGTCGTAAGTCTTGGATCCGGTCTGAAATGGCATGCAGACCATCGCAGATCCAGCTGGAACTTCACCCACAGGGGCAGACATCAGCACTGACTGCTGCTGTTGCATCTCTTCTCTCTCAGGCTTCAACAATGACACCGTTGAAACCTATCCAGCGAAACAACTGAAGTCTAGCTGCCAATACTGTATATGCAGGCATAAAACAGGATCTCAGTGACCGTATGATATTCGCCGAACTTCTAATTGCCCATTACAGCTAATTATCGTTACCACTAAAACATGAAACATGATATTAGCCAGAGGAAGCAGCTCGAATAGAGCTCTGTCTGTATGAACATATTATGTCATTCATGTAGGCCTACAACAAGTAGCCAGGGTTAGGTAAACAAAGCAACCGTCTTCGCTCGTTTTACAGCCATTATCTGCTGTAGCCTAAAGCAGTTATTGACTGAATCTGTGAAGAACACTCTTCGGAGTAGTGGCCGTCGTGAGGCTGAGGAGTCATTCGGATAAAGCGCAAACACGGCAACAGTCATTCAATACAAGACAGCCTTCCATGAAACGCACCCGGATGTAAAACAGGACGCATGAGTTGTAGGCAAATACATAGGCAGCCTGTAGCCTTCCACCGCAACATGTAGGCCTCCGTGTAACAGGAAGGGCAAAAAACCCACAACGCGTTGTAAGTGAATGGGGGAATGCCGCAAATTAAATCGCTAGGGAAGTCTGTTGGGGCAATTAAACAGTGGTGAAGTCATCCGAATGAATAAAGCAATAGGCTAATGTTGGTGTTCGTGATTTGCCTTCTTTTCAACCGTCCTCCAGCCGAGGATTGGCCGCACCCACGGATAATTTTGTTCCATTTGCACTTCTGTCTCTTGTCTCCCTCAATAACTTATCGAAGGATAATTCAACCCACGATTTTACGTTATCAGTACAAGTCATTTTTTAGGTCTTCGCTGTGCTCTTAATCCAGGAACTATTCTTTGGATTATCTCCTTTTCCAGGCAATCTCCACTCTTCCGCAGCATATCCCGAAGTATGACAGCTCCCTATGCTTAAGTAATCCTCGCAGACTCCTTACTACTCCAGCAGTTTCCATCCCCCACTCATTTGCCTTATCTTCAGTCCATGAGACACTGAGGATAGGCTATGCCACAGACCATTTCAAATGCCTTGTCATCCTTCTTAGCGGTTTAGCTCTCACAGCCATACACACTGCCACTGGTCTCATCACAAGAGCCTTCATAAGTCATATGCTCGTTTCTGTTGCAAGCAAGATGTTCGTGACTGTATAAATACAGGTAAAAGAAATTACCGAAAGTAGATTACATAAGAGGCCCTTTTTCACTCCATCGATATTCCCCGTTGACTGGCACGTTCAGTGGCATCAGGATATGCCTATGATAATTAATAAATCGGTTCTAATTAGTCTGTTCTAACGCTATGCAAAGTTTTTGCATTGTCGATTTGACAAAGATTATTATTTTAAGCCGTAAATGTATCCGATTAACTGAATAACGTGGAGTGTGTGCATTCGAACCTCCTATTATCCGACTTCAATCTGTGGACCTGCAGAGCGATAAGGCATTTGTTTAGCATCGGCGATTGATCTATCACATTACATAGGATTAAAATCAATATAGAAGATTAACATGAAAATAATAATTTTTCCATTTCTGCGATCTTAACGATTATCATTGCTACGCTTTGCCTGTACTACTGCTGCTGCTAATACTACTACTGCTGCTGCTGCTGCTGCTGCTGCTGCTGCTGCTGCTGCTGCTGCTGCTGCTGCTGCTGCTACTACTACTAGGCCCTACTACGCTTTTACTTCATGCAGTTTCTTGACGGTAGGGTCCTTTTTCTTTCCTGTCGGACTATAATAATTATACTGAGAGCAGCTCTCTCTCGCGATCTGTGTTGCTACTGTTTGAAATGCAGCAATGTTTTAACACTAACACTTGCAACTAACTGCATCGTTACGGGTCTACGTGCAAGGTACACCTAGACTTATACCTGTGTAGGTGTATGCAGAATCTAAGCCGCCTGTCTGTGCCCTTGTTGTGTATGCGATAAGGCCTATGTTGCATTAGTTCGTGCGTATAGAGATTGCACTAACATGGTATACAAACTGCTTGTCCTTGTAACGCTTGTAATCGTAATCGTATATAATCGAGCATTTATATAGCGCCACTCAATAACAGAG
The DNA here is from genome assembly GCA_020284085.1 of Aporrectodea caliginosa. Classification (NCBI taxonomy): domain Eukaryota; kingdom Metazoa; phylum Annelida; class Clitellata; order Crassiclitellata; family Lumbricidae; genus Aporrectodea; species Aporrectodea caliginosa. The sequence continues at coordinate 696,135 of JACEVL010000536.1, read as the reverse complement.
GCGCTTCCGACCCGTCTTCACTGGTAAAGAGAGAGGTTTTCAGGCGCTGGCGGAACTGGTCAAAAGAAATAGAGAAAAGGTAGTCCTGAGGGACTGAGGTAATAGGCCTACACAAGGCCGTATTTAGGGGGGTTTTTGGGTGTTTAAACACCCCCGAAATTAAATAATCTTATACTATAATTCTTAAAGTTTGTCTTCCGTACATGTATGTATGTTTGCAATGCATCGCTGTCCGGCTAAAGGCTCCGAAACGGAACGGTTTAGCGAGTTGAAAAAATTTACAAAGCATTATTACGCAACGTCTAGGTCAACGCGACTATTTTCAGTTCGCAATTTTATTTAAACGCCGATATATGGCCATTTTAAATTTAACTTTTCAGCGAGCTTATTTCAATACCGCCCATAGTAAGGCCATTTGTTCACGTCACGCATGCTTAATAAGCAATCTTACGTCACACGGAGCATCTAGCAACCAATCAGAAGTCGCCACGGGCGTATTTCTAGGTCAGCGCAACCATTTACAGATTTGGTGACCTAATTACACTAAGCTCACATTTTTTGCAACCACGGCCATTGCCGATTTTCTAGGTCAAAGCAACTCCTTACTTTAGCTATTCGAATTTCTATCTCATCCCAATTACTTTCAGCTCATAATTTGCTTTCAATTCCGATTTATGGACATTAAAGCATGATTTGTCCACGTCACTAAAATTAATATGCAATCTTAAATTACGTCACGCGGCTAAATATGAATCTTACGTCACGCTGGCCAACGGCAAATAATACGCCTATTATAATTTAGAAATAACCCGTGTAGTACGGGGAACAAAATAATACGCCTATTTCAGGTAGAGATAAACCGTAAAGAACGGGGAACAAAATAATAATATTGCCTATAATTATAAGGTAGAGATAAAGTACACGGGCAAAGCAACTATGTTCACCTCTAAATATCGTTTCCATTCAGATATATGGACATTTTTTTAAATATTTGAAGCCCATCAGCAAATATAGTAAGTAAGTAGGGCCGTTAAAAATTACGCCTGGGGAAAACCCGGGCGAACGCCGGGTAAAAATTGCTAGTGTATAATATAAATATTGCATTTACTAACATACGGTGTAAGAACTACTCATGTGAACTTAGATGATGCAGCTCTACATGCTTTGAGAGCTCACAGCGCTCCTCCAAACCTCTTATAGACGGTTGACTTGGTTGCTTGTCGGCTTGTTCAAGAATAGTAAACACCCCCTCCCGAAACAAAATCCTGGCTACGGCCTTGCTCCTACGTCTAGTGCGGAAAAGGACATTTGTCCCTACGCAGAATCTAATTCAACGCCCGACTGACATACTGAAGTAGAAAATATCAGTTGGTGACTGTGTACCATTTACACACGTAGGCATAATAATAACGTAGACATAACCTTTATTCTTTATTAAAACGTGTTCCACTTTGTAACTGCAATTGCTGTTAGAAATTTATATATAGCGGTGCATCAAGAGAACCCAATCAAAGTGTTGTCTACGCTAACCTAATTGACATTTAATGTCATTAGGAACGGACACTTCAATATTAAGCAAAACAATGCACTAAAAAACAAGAAGCGTTCATGCACTCAAATATTTCCAATATTTTCATCTCTTTGATGATATGCGGAGGCCGACTCACGTGCGGGTTTACAGCAAAAAGCATATGTACAATGTAGCCTACTTAGAATCATTCTTCGTTTATTGAATCCCAACAAATCAGCAACAGAAAAATACAGACAGAAAACATTGACATGGGTATTGAGAAACAACCGGTAGACCCAGAAGGAACAGAGTTCCGCTTGAATAGGGTCACCAAATTAAAGGCAGTACAGATGGCGACGAAGAACAGTCGTCTTTCTAATTAAACATGCATCGAAGTCTTAACTATAACAACAACAAAAAATTGGATCATATACATATACTACTTAGAATCCTAGCAAAACATGTTGAAATTAATACAGATTGCAATCCTACCTTAACTGTTTGTGTAATTTCGGACTAACATGTCGAACTCGGTTCAGAATAAGTTTCAGCTTTGTATAACACGAAACAGTTAGGAAATTTTAAAATATTATTTCATCCAGAGGTTTGAACAATAAAATACCTAATCTGATGTTCAATATAGGCGCTTAGATATGTTCTGGCTAAACAATAATGGAACGTTTGCATCAACCGCATTGTTCTTTTCCGAAGTCTCAGCGTAGAAAACTGACGAAGAGTTTTAGGATTTCATCAGAATGTGCGTGGTTCCACATCAACATTCAGCACTTTCCTTCTTCTGATTTTGAGCCGGATCCGTTAAAAGCGCCTGAGCTGCCGATAAACCTTGGCTGGTTGTTGAAGGTGGAATCATCCAAAGCGGTTGTTCCTGGTTGGCCATATACGCTGGGGGCGCTTGGCCAAGCACTGGACCGATGTTGGTCGTTGGCATAGCCCAACCAGGTTGCACATAGGCAGGAGGTGCAGTCGCGTCTACAAATAAGCAAATACGTTGCTTAGAGTCAAGTTGCAACCAGGAAAATATACCGCAACAGATAAACAGAATGTCAAAGAAGTTGTATTAAAAGTTTTCTTTGAAGCAATCGTTTACTGACCTTGATCATGCGAGAAGGTAGGTTGTGGCGCGAAGACGTATTGTCCTTCTTGTGTCTGGCCGATAAAAATCATCTGTCCAGTGTGTGGCAAATAGCCAGCCGATGGCAACACCATCTGCAAAAACACAGTTTCATACTTTAAATTGGATCAGTTCTCTCTTAAATTAAAGGCCAATTCCAAATGCGATTGCTTATTATAGGCGACCCGAACTGGGGTAAATATAACCTCACCTCAAATTAGTCGAAGCAACTACAGAAAGTGCATATTTTTCAGTACAGTGTGCAAGACATGTAGATAGAAGTAGGCCTATGTATCTAGATAATCTCAAATCAAAGTACTTTCTAAAGGTGCTAATAGAAGTCGGTGTTCACTTGTTACGTAATCCGCACGATCCTTTTAACGGATCTTCATCCCAAATTTGGTACTTTTATCCGCCCGGTAACGATAACCTTGAAATTCAGCGCTAAGCCACCTGACTATTTGTGCCTGATACATTACAGTCGTAGTTGCGTACACTGATAGGCCAATTTATTCATTCACCGGTCACCATCTGCAGCATTTTTGTTGACCCTCTTTTCTTTCTTTCTCTTACCACATATGTTATATCTCAGAATGGTTACTTGGCAGCTTGAATGCCTGCAAATTCAATCGCATTTGGTTGCATACCAATTGCAGCTGAGTAGTAGTAGCAGTAGTATATAGTAGTAATAGTTATCCTTGCTAGATATATCTAATTATTGTAAACTCTGTCTGAATATATATATTTGTTATAAGGAATGTGTGCATAATCAGGGAATATGTACATACCCTGAAATTTCAGGGTATGTGCATAACTGTATAGGCCTATGCCCTGAAAATTTAGGGTTAGGGTTAGGTTAGGTTTAGGGGCTAATTTTAGGGGTTAGGGTTAAGGGGCTAGGTTAGATAGACATTAAATATACATGCACACATACTCCTACATATTCCTTAGGGTATTAGGGTGAGCGCTCCTGAGTAGTAACCTTGAAAGGGCGCTATATAAATCTTAGTAATGAATGAGTGAATATTATGTATATTCCCTAGGGTATTCCCTGCTATATTCAGGGATATATAACAGATTCCCTGCTTATAAACATTCCCTGTAACATGTATATATATTATTGTTAGATATCTTTGCTTAGGGAGGAGTGATTATGCTAAAGCTTGCTTGTCACGGTTGACTTGTTGCATGTCAGACATCTTGCGGCTATGACAGTTTATAGGGCGATTAGCTGATGTATAGTTAAGCTTAAGTTCTTGGTGCTTGGTGTTTTTGTGTGGGGTCTGACGAGATCCTTGTTAGTGTTAGGAAAGCAAGTATCGGTCGTTTAGTTACGTCTGAAGAACCTCTCCATGTGACTTCGTTTACATAGAGTCGTTAGAATTCGTGTTTGAATTGGTTAAGTTGTGGTCGACTTTTGTCGGACTTTGACGTGTGCTGTTTCGACTTCTGTGTTGGTGCTGTCGAGTTAAGGTATTAGCCTATTGCATGTTCTGTTTGAGTTTTATAGATTTTTTTATCATACCCTTAGTGAGCCATTCTAGTTGTCTAGAGATATAAAGGGGACCTGTAACATCGTATACTCACCATTGGACTCGAGCAGCAGCAAATTCCCGAACGACAGCAAAGGGCCGATCCCCATATGGCCACAATGGCTTCTATAAAGCCACAGATAGCTAGCAACGACTCCATGGCCACAATCACTCTATAAGGTGTCTGCAAGTTAATCACAAAATGACGAATTAGAACACCACGCGTTTATCATCCTTCGTCAGCCCCTTTATCGTGTGTAGATATGCCATTCTGCCCAGCGGTATGTGAAGAGAAAGATCAAACAATGTTAAGCATAAGAAGTAGGAAGTTGGGTCAGTTGGAGGCAGGTGGCACGGGAATATTGAATCAGAGAGTTAACGTACGAGCATTTAAAACATTCGCTTGAAAAGTGCAAGAGCAATTCTGTTGACTGTTAAACTGTACCTGTGGTGTAAAGTCCAAAGTCCAACAGCAACAAATTAGCAGGCAATTCATGAATAAAGCGGAATAATTTTCTACTTCTTCGAAAGAATAGTTACGCATCTAGGCAGAGTTGTATGGTATCGAGACAGTCTCGGTGTCGAAACGTCTCGAAATAGGATTTTGATGTCTCTGTCTCGGTCTCGGAACCTATTATCTCGGTCTCGGTCTCGCGGTCATTTCTTGACTTTTTTAAACTGTCTCAAAGCGAAAGTCTTGTTCTCTTGTACAAGCGGTCTGCATAGTTCTCGCGTAAACGGTCTTTAGTTCTGACAGTTTCGCCTTTGATGTTGTCATTAAATTCCACTGAGACGCTATTCTTGAGAATCTCGTATTCATAAAATGTAATAGTATACATAGTAGCGAGGAAAAGAATTTTCGCAGACAATCCATAATCACCACATTACGGAAGAAGCCAATAAGCATATATACTATATAGTAATATACTAGTGTATAGGCAAGTTGGGAAACTGGTACCGGTACAGATGTTGTTTATTTGTTTTATTGTTTATTCTGTAATCTGTTACCCTGCGGAATAAATGCCGAAAAGCCTCAGTCTTGAACAGTCCTAAACTGTGTCTGTCTCGGTTGTGCCCAACTGTCTCGGTCTCGGTCTCCACTGTCTCCGTCTCAGTCTCGAAGTTATAAGACTCGCATATAAGTTTGCATCTAGGCACGTCAGCTTTTACACACCCTCTATGTCGTATGTTAATTTATTCTGGATTTGCTCTTATTTTATGCACCGTTATCAGTATGTTATGTTTTACTGCAGTTGAAAACATTGCAGTATTTTTAGATTGGTAATTTACGAATTAAACTTCTTGCTCTATTGAGAATGTTAGGCTATGGGTACGTTACAGCTGATGGTGACGAGAAGAACAAGCCTTAACAGTGAGATGAACAAACTTACCATATAGCAAGGCGATCTATAATAGGGATGAGAGGCGTAATAATATCCATAGCCATAACTCGAGCAGCTAGTGTTATAGGTCGTCATAGCTCCAATGATCCCAACGACCAACAAGGCGATGGTAAAAGCTGCCGAGATGATGCACAACACCATAAAGGTTATGATCTGAAAGCAAATATAACACAGGCTATATGAGAATTCCATATGGGAATATATCTATGAAACCATATCACATGGAGATTTGATAACATGTCATCCTTCTGCTGACATGGTACATGGGTATCCATAACTTACTAAACTTAGCGGGACTTCAGTCCTTATTGGGTATCCGATTGTTTCCCTCAATAGTTAATTTTATGCTAATCATGTGATCTGAAGTTACCATCTCACGATCGGTAAATAATCTGTATCACTACCTGTAATCTATTCTCTTGGAACAATAAAGGATTGATGATGATGATGATGATGATGATGATGATGATGATGATGATGATGATGATGATGATGATGATGATGATGATGATGATGATGATGATGATGATGTAAACCGTTGCTACATTAGGTCAGATGGAAGGCCATACGAACAATCAACACAATCTCTGTTGTGAAGAAATGCTTATGAGGTAAAGTAGCTAAGCCCCTTAATCAAAGATAAACTGAATTACATCATAGGGACGGAGATCAATTTGTGCGCATGCGTAGAGGCCAATATATATATATGTATATATATATATATATATATATTGTTGGGGTTGCACTTGGTGACATCTTGGAATAGAAGATGAGGTGAGCCGTGTCGTAACACCAAGCGACTTAACATGTTTTGGAAGTGCAAGTGCAGTGCAGGTGTACGGTAAAAATGAGTGCCCCATCCTTGGTTTTCATTAATTATAGATGTTGTTCTGTATCCCTTAAAGTATGTTGGCTTTTGGTTGGAACTGCTTGAATGTATGCCTTCATAGAACTTTATGTAAATATTGTTCAGGTGATGTTGCACGTTTCCGGAAGTAGCCTACATGTCTGAATATGGGTCTCGAGGGTATAATTATAAGGGTTTACTATCAAAAGGGCGACTTTGAAAGGGCGACCATCAAAAGGGCGCATTCAAAAAGGCTCCGCTTAAAAGAGCGCCTGTTGAAAAGGGCGCTATCAAAAGGGCGCGCCAATAAAAGGGCCACAATCGAAAGGCGACAAAGTTCGCAATAGTTCAAAGCCCAAGTTACGATAAAACCGTATTTTACGTTGCTAAATTATTCTAATGTCTTCAATACCGTATTTGACGATAGTAAGTAAGCAATCTACCTATATATGTGCATGATAACTATCATCAATCCAGCTTTCAGTTCATCAAGAAATTTGTCATCAATCCAACTTCTATTTAATTGTAAAAAATTACTTTTATCAATCCAACTTCTATTTAATGAAAGAAATACATTTCATCAATAGAATTTTTATTTAAGCAAAGAAATATTCTCATGGATCCAGCTTATAATTACGGAAACAATTATTTTCATGAATCCAGCTTCTATTGAATCGAAAACTTAGTTTCATCCATCCAGTTTTGATTTACTGGAAATATTATTTCGATCAATCCAACTTCTATTTAAACACAGGAATGTTTCATCGATTCCACTTCCATTTACGGAAACAATTTTCGAGATATGTTAATGGTTGATGGCTGTACATTCAGACTTCAAAATACAATAAAAGAAAAAAATAGATTATATCAGTAATTATGGTCAAATGCTTTTGTTTGTGATGACAAAGACTTCTTTGCGTTTCATTTAAGGAATTGTGCTCCCCAAAATGGCTATTATAATCAGATGGGTGCCTATTAGAGAGTGACACGAGAAACAATCTCGTCCCCCGTCCCCGCCTCCAACAAGTAAGTTTCCCATCCCCGCCCCATCCCCGCATGCTCTGTCCCCATCCTCGCCCCATCCCTGCAGGTTTTCTCCCCATATCCACTCCATCCCCGAAAGACTATATCATAATATTATTATTTCCAGCAAAACGTTTTCACCAATTAAACCTAAAACATTTTTTAGCTTACACAGCTACTTCTATTTCTGAATGATTGAAACACACAGATTATCTTATCGAAAGTTTGCAATATAGTCTGTACAGTGTAGGCCTAATATATACATTTAGAGCCACAATAGTTACCATTACCGCGGTTTTACCGCGACGGTAAAACCTCGTTACCGCGGTAAAACCAAAATTATTGTCTCCATTACCGCGTTACTTACTGCGGTTTTAAAGTGGGAAAATTACCGGGCCACTCTCTAGTGCGTATAAACTAATTTCTAATATTTATGTAGATTGTACTTTCTCGTAGGTTTACCTGACATTTGGTTTTCTTTTTGCCGGCGAGTACTCCAAAAATGCCAGTAATCGTGAACTAAATGAAACACACAAAAGGAAACCATAAAATTATTTCTCACAAAACATATTCGAACTCTTAACTGTTTTATGAAATTTCAATTCTTTCTGTGGTTTAGGCTATGCTCACACCAATGACACCATCGACTTATTCAAACTCAAGCAAACTGAGGACATCCACTTTGCGCTGTAGTGAGATTTGCTCGCATTTTAGGCGCACTAACAAAATGCTTCTCAAGGGTACATGACGTGTACACGACGGGTCATGATTTGTACAACTGAATGTCATCCGCGTCATCCTCATGCTCTAATACAGTGTAGCTTCTATGGCAAAGAAATGATCAACCGTACATTTTTAACAACTTTGTGACCTCAATGTAGGCTATACGGGCATGAACACATCCCATAGGATAGCTAAAGCTGTCTGCTGTCATTCATTTATTGTTATTTTCATATGAAGAAATCGTCAGTGAAATTGCTTACCAGTATTCCACACCAGTATCCGTGGCCAACAAAACCCAATCCGTTGTAGTAAGAGAAGCCTAAGCAAACGCTGTTGAAGATCATGCAGAGAATACCGATGATGATCTGAGTGGCACCGAGTCCTATCGATTGCTTTTCTTTGTAAAGGTCGTAAGTCTTGGATCCGGTCTGAAATGGCATGCAGACCATCGCAGATCCAGCTGGAACTTCACCCACAGGGGCAGACATCAGCGCTGACTGCTGCTGTTGTTGTTGCATCTCTTCTCTCTAAGGCTTCACCAATGAAACCGTTGAAACCTATCCTGTGAAACAAAGAAGTTAACATCATAATTTGTGCAACACTGGCCAGTCGTCCTCATACGCTGTGGTCACCAAAATGAAGTCGCTAACTCTTTATACACCAAGCCTAGTCCGAGAACATTGTTTACAAAACTGTAAGCATCGTACGTACTCTTTGAAACTGACAGATTTCACGATAATTATGTTTCTCCAAACGCTTTCACTTCATGCAGATTCTTGGTGGTAATTAAGCTCCTTTTTCTTACCTGTCGTACAATATAATACACTGAGATCAGCTCTCTCGCGATCTGTGTTGCTACTGTTTTAAATGTAGCAATGTTTTAGCACTAGCAACTGCAACTCACTGCGTTGTTTCGGGTCTACATGTAAGGGTAGGCCTACACCTAGACTTATACCTGTGCATAGGTGTATGCAGAATCTAAGCCGCCTTTCTGGTGCCCTTGTTGTGCATTCGGTTGTGTCGCATTACTGCTTGTATGGACCTACAGACATTGTATTGATACAGGCTACAGACTGCTTGGCCTAGGCCCATATGAAGCGGTTGTATATCTAGGGCGGAAAAGAATATTGGTCCTAGTCCCTACCCATAGCAAACCGCTGCGCATGACACAAAATTGAAAGCATCGCCTGAGTCATTGTATCTGGCTAGCCCAGTGGCTAGGCAACGGGCAGGGGGGGAGCGAGTGGTACGGCCGCCGCATGCAGCTCCGTCCTCGGGGCCGCAGACAGGGCAGCAAGTTGTCTTGGTGATGTAATATATTCGTTCGTAATGATATTTCAACATCATGTAGGCTAGCACAGAGAGCTTCTCTGAGTAGATATCTGGAAGGAGCCAGGGCTTAAAGTGTGCATGGACGGTCATGGACGGCGTCCAGGCACTTATTTTGAAGGCTGGACGCCGTCCTGCCACTTATTAGGCAGCGCCGCCTGGATGCCGTCCATGCAGCGTCCATGCAACAGTGTAATTCCTCTACGTCACTTTCAGCAGCATTTAATTTTTTAAAGATTCCAATGAAATTTCATGTTGTCACTTTGATTTCTGAATGTGTTCTACCGTGTAAGTGTAAGGCCTAGTTTACGGTCTACCTGACTGTCGCATGACTCACATCCACTGTGAGTCTTGTCTTGACTGTTTCATAACTGAATGAACTTATCAAGTTAAATGACTTCAATACAACGTATTGATACAATATATTTACGATACGATTCACCTAGACCTATAAAACACCCACTGCCCCAATTTTACGTAATTCACCAACAAGACCCAGAAACTGTTGAGAGACAACATACGACTGAATGATCATATATTCGTTTATTGAGTTAACAACAGACAAAACGCTGTAGGTATACAAAGAAAAACAAAGGCAAGAAAAACAGGTCAGAAGGAAGTAATGGCTAATAAGAGTTGAAAATTGTCAATTGGAATTAAATGAATTGTTCCGTTATACAAAATTCAGTCAGCTCCGCATGACGATGCCCTTGCCCTACCAGTCACATTTTGTTCCGGAGAGCATTTTCTAGGCTTCGTCTCAGAATAAGTCACCTGAGGAAAACTATGTGTGCCACAGGATTGCAAAGCCTACTGAGAATATCTGCCAACAAGGTAGCGGCATCGATCATGCAACTGGACAAAATGCATAGCCAATTTACAAAAACAGAAAAAATTATTTTTGAAATGGATTATGACTGCAAAAGTTAACTAGACACTCCTGAAAGAGCCAAAGGCGAAAGGTAAAGACGAAACCTCTTTCTTTTAAAATAAAACTTTGAAATTGTTGTGGTGTTAGTCTGGGAATCTGGATAAACTATGAAGTTTTCATACCTTTATCGTTCAGAAACTGCTGGAAAACAAGAGCCTAGCACGTCTTCCATTTGATAACAATTGCTACAAAATGCGTTGGCTTCTGGGGCTCCGCCCCAGACCCCGCTGAGGGAGCTCACGACGCTCCCTCAGACACCCTAGTCGTTAGGCCTATACGCATGGGAACTCAGCACTCACGGCTTCGTGCCTTCGGCGCTTGCAATATGAGCACCTCAGGAAACATTTTATAGTTGCACCTCTGATTGGAGGGAGAGGGGTTGAGGAGAGGGACGGGGAAGGGGATGGGAGTAAGGAGGGGAAGTTGGAGAGAGGGGTTGAGAAAAGGGTATTGGTGGGAAGAGGGGAAGATCAAGGTAAGGGGCGTCCAGGCACTTCTCTGAGTAGATATCTGGAAGGAGCGCTATATAAATGTTCAATTACATTAGGGCCTACATTACAAATGAAATTTAGCGGAAATTTTCTATCGTCTGAACCTAGAATATAAATTGTGATCATACAAAGACAATGTGAGCATAATATGGAGGCACATCTCGTTTGGCCTAGTTCAAACTTTCATCCCAGATGCTCTGTCGCAACTCCGCTGGCTCCCTATCTCAACACGCATCAATTTTAAAAAAACTACTATCGCCAGTGAATGAATGAATGAATGAATGAATGAATGAATGAATGTTGATTCATTCATGTTCTAAATAACGAAAGATTGTGCTGACGAAAATTTCATAATTGAATGGCCTGCGTTGTTCCAGTGAGCATACCTACATTGGATCAATATTTCTCCATTGTCGCAAAATCCACGAATATTGTTCGTCCTATGTTAGCCCTTTCTTGTATGCTGTACATGTATGTCGACCTAATATAAGGTCTACGACGTAGCTCCTACATATTACGAATAGTTTTTCTTAGTAATGGCACATATGCACACAAACCTAACCGCCTATCTGAGTAATTATGCCCAGATACTCAGAATTGTACAGGCCTGCCGCCTGCGTGAGGAAACGGTGGAGCCAACAAATAGGCTACAGCTGTCAACGTCGGCAGCGTAAACAGGGTCTTTTTCACTTCATAGCTCCACATTATAGGAGGCATTTCTTTTACCTATGCGGTCCCATGCAGTGAATCTGGTTTACACCCAGAAAGAGGACCTACTTACAGAGATAGACATAGGCCTATAGATATAGATTTATAGCTTGGTCCTACTTCCAATATACGTCCCAAATTCATTCATATTGTACTAGAGGGGCAGAGAAATATACAATCCCATATGCCAGAACAATATGTAGATCAAACAGTCTTCAAGTTATAGGCCCTCGTTTGTGGAATTCACTACCACCCACACTACCAGCAATTAAAACACTGCAACTCTTTAAATCTAAATAAAAACACTTCTTCATATTGGATTATGGAATGGATTGATGCACTCTAACTTGAGAAACAGACCTTATTGATTTTTATGATTTTAGATTATGGAAAGGATTGATGTAGTAACATTGTAAAGATAAATTGTTGTTAAACTCAATTAAAGTAAACTGGCATCCTGTTCATCTTCTCTCCATTCCTTCCACTAGCTTGTCTCTCGTTCTTTCCTCTCTTTCACTACCCTTATCTCCTGTTCTTTCCTCCCTTACACAATTCTTGTCTTCCACTCTTTCTTTCCTTCAACTCTTCTGACTTTCTTATACATAACAGATGCTGTGCTTAAACATCGTTTGGTCATGTTGATAGAGTAGCACAATGTATAGTATATCTACTCTTAAGTGTAAGAACTTAGAGATTGTGCTACTAACTACGGAAAGGTGGGGTCAGTGTCTATAAGCACTAGCTTTTTTGACTCCATTTGTGCAGTTGCTATATGTTGTTCATTTTGTTTTTTCACTTTGTAAAAGTGTTTCACTGTTACTTGCTGTTGCTACAATAAAAGCGTTCAACAATAAATATGCCTAGGTAGTACAGCAGATAGAAATTTGCAATGGAGGCCAGAAACCTTCACTCTGACACTCCGTTACGATGCTGTCTGATGGCTTTCACGAAAATGCCTTTTCTTTCTTCCAAACTCTACAAGGTCACAGTGTATATAGGTCTGCGCAAGCCATGCGCAAATTTTCAACCACACTGGTTGCGCTCTGCGACCCATGGCGTGGAGATCTGCAGATGCCAAGCTGTCGCACTTCAGCTCGAGCCCATCGTGCCTTCTCGTGTGTTGCACCATCCTCCTGGAACAGTCTGGCACTGCACTTACGTACTGTTGCAGTTGACTCTGTGCATCATGGGCTGCTGTCTTAATTAAAACGCACTTCTTTAGATCTGTTGGATAGTCAGGTTCAGCGATTTTGTCAAGTGCTTAAAATGTGCTATGTTAAATGTTCTGATACATGCATTATAGGCCTACATAATTATATAAATACATACATACATAGGCCTACATACAAATACGTACATACTGACACACATATACATACATACATACATACATACATACATACATACATACATACATACATACATACATACATACATACATATATACATACATACATACATACATACATAGAGTATATATATTTACATACATACATACATAAAAAAGGAGGACGAGAGAAGACTCCTGGTGGCGGAGATGGGATGGCTACGAGGACTACTGAATAGATCACGAAGAGAAAAGATACGGAATGAGGTGACACGAGAAGAACTGGGACAGAAGGAAACGATAGTGGAAAGAATAAAGAAACGAAGACTAACATGGTATGGACATGTGATCAGGATGGAGAACGGAAGAATGCCGGCAAAGGCGCTGCACGGAGAGGTGGAGGGAACAAGGAGCAGAGGACGTCAGAAGAAGAGATGGATAGATAACGTACTGGAGGACATAGAAGACAGAGGATGGGACTTCATCATCATCATCATCAGGATCCATGGGCCGAAAGCCCGTAGGTGTCCAATGCAAATTTCATCATCCGTTTCCATAATCCTCTGTCTTGCGCCAATACACTCAAACTGTGTAGGTCTTGTTTGCACCAATCCCTGATGTCATCAGTCCATTCCCTGTTAGGTCTTCCTCTTCGTCCACTTCCATCCATCATACCCATCATGACAGTTTTTATTTTTCTATTATTGTCCATTCTGCATATATGTCCAAACAGACCCAATTTCCTTCTCATTACTGACTGTATTAGATCTTCCTTTATGTGTAATCTTCTTCGGACCTCCTTATTTGTCACCTTCATTGTCCAATTCAGATGCAATATCCTTCTATAGCAGTACATTTCAAAAGCCAGGATTTTATCATGATCAGTCTTTTTAATTGTCCAGGCCTCACACGCATAAAGAGCTGTACTAAACACGCATGTTTTCAAGACATTCAGCTTTGTCTTATAACTAATTTGCTTACTATTCCAGATGGAATTTAGTCCTGCCATAACTCCCTTTGCCTTTGCTATTCTTGCCTTTATGTCCTTTGTACAATCATTATTCCATGTTAACAGACTACCTAAGTACACAAATTCTGTTACATTCTCAATCACCTCATCTTGCACTTTTATTTCCCTGTCTATTGTCTTCTTGCCAAATACCATTGTTTTTGTTTTATCCACATTTATTTTTAATCCAGCCCGTTGTGCAGATGTGTTCAGTGCGCAAACATTTTCCTGCAGCCTCTCACAACTATTCTCCAGCAAGTCAATGTCATCTGCAAATTTTAAGTTATTAATCAGTTCTCCCTGTACGGAGATTCCAGTTCCATTGTCTTGTACATTTTCCATGACTCTTTCCAAGTAAGTGATAAATGTATTGGGTGAAATTGGATCTCCTTGCCTTGTCCCTATCGTAGTTGAAAACCATTCTCCTATTTCCCGTCCCACCTTCACTGCAGATTTTGATCTGTCACCAATGTTTCTTAGTATTTGTATCAGTCTGTTTCCTACTCCATATGACTTTAGTACTGCCCATGTCACGTCATGCTTGATGGAATCAAATGCCTTCTGAAAGTCCACGAAACAATTATAGACAAGCTTGTTTTTTCTCTTGGCTTTTTCAGCAATCAACCTTAACATCAGAATTTGTTGGACTGTGCTTCTATCTTTTCTAAATCCTGCTTGTTCATCAGACATATATTCCTCCGTTTTTGCCTTCAGACGACTCAACAAAATTGTCATGAGTACTTTCCCCATATGGTTTATCAGTGCTATAGTTCTATAGTTCTTACATAATGTTAAGTCTCCTTTCTTAGGTATTGTTACAAGTATGGACTTCGTCCATTCCTCTGGTACTGTTCCCTCTTGCCACACTTGGTTACATATTCCCTGAATTGTCGTTATCATATCCCTTCCTCCAGCTTTTATCATTTCTCCTGTTATTCCATCTGTTCCAGGACTTTTGTTTTTCTTCAGCTGGTTCACCGCCCTTTCCACTTCCTCATATAGAATATCATCCTTCTCGTCATCTTCAGCTGGTGGAGTTATCTCTCGCAGTTCTTCAAGCAGCTTTTTGTTTGTTACCTCCGTCTCACTATATAGAAGGGCAATAGAACTCGCAAGAGACCGACCGAAATGGAGAAGTTTTGTTAGAGCCTCATCGTCAGCGAATACTTGACGGAGGAGAAAGAAAGAAGAACATACATCCATACATACATACATACATACATACAAACATACATACATACATACATATATACATACATACATACATACATACATATATACATACATACATACATACATACATACATTAGGGTGGTCCTTATTTTTAAACTTTCAAAATTCCACCGTCCCACCCTCCAAATAGGTTCTCCCTTGGTAGAAACTAATTGGTATAAAATTTCTTTAATATTGGTTAATGTTTAGGGTATGCTCAATCCACTTGAAATTTTTGCTTATTCCTGCAATCGCACAAACAAAACGCTTCCGGTATGATATGATCAATCATTCAAATGCAGTAGTGTAAATGGTCAAGCACATTAGCGCATTCGACTACGTGTAGTTCATAGTACAGATACATTTTGCTCTTTGAGTCCAGTCCCAGCAGTGTGGTGCGAAGCACAAGCGAGACCCTGGAGGACAGTAGCATTGTGGCTATCGTGGTACAGTTTTCGGTGTTCTTTGATGACAAGAAGAGCAAATTGAGCTTCCCCTCATCTTTTGTCAGCAAATCATTGTATTCTTGCATCAGTGCCACCCCTCGTTCTGCAGTATCGTCAACAACACGAAGCTCGAACACCATCTTCTGCTTGAGGATAGTCTGGATTTGTCAGCAAGACCTCCGAGTTGACTTCTAGGAAGAAATCAGCCAGGTCAAGATTCTTGAAGAAATTACGCGTGTTTGCGTGTTTGCGGTCACAAATCACATAATCTTAATTCTGGAACCTTGGACTGGCCAGAGAAATAAGTTTCGGAGGATCCTCCTTTCCTTCCTGTCTGAGTCCTTCCACCATTGTTCTTACTTGACTACATTGGTCAAAGAAGGCTGATGCTCTCGGCTATTTAGATACCAAAGCTGCCCACAGTATACTTTAGGACACCCTTGGATGCTGGCGAGTCAAATGTCGTGAGTAGTTTCAATAATTGTTTCAAGTCACTAGTAGAAGCTGCAATGGGTAGCAGGTATACACCCCGACACCAAAGACGCAGAAATGTTCAAGATCTTGTGCTTCTCGTTTCGTCAGTTTGAAGGCTGAATCTCTGAACAGGAAGATCTTAAGCATATTTATTAATCTTGCCATGAATCGGGCACGGGGGTTGGCACCCGGTTTCATGAAGGCAACTCTGGGAGGTGGAAAGTCCACGACCTCAGCCGAAGTAACACAGAGTTCATCTGCAATGACCGGAACTTCCACGCCAGGCTTGTAATCTGTGACAACATTGGGCCAATGTGGTGCTGAAGGCTTCATCCAAAAGAAAAAATTTCATGGTATGATGCTTGCATGCCAAGTAGAGCACTTTGCTCTCCAGCAGATTCTCTATCAAAACGCAAGCTCCTTTCTTTCGTCCTCTGTTGCTGAAAGTTGTGTCAAAACAGAGTCCTTCGATGCAATCCTTAACGCCCTCAATCATTGCATATGCCATTGCATATGTCATTGCCTGACCGGTTCCGGAAGACAGACTCGGTACCGACAGGAGTTGTTTCAATGTCCGATCCTGGAACAATGACTGGTATATAATCGGTCCACTTTCTCGCCTCTGTAGTCTCTATAGAGCTTAGAAAACTGGTATAGCAAACTACTGGTTAAATTTTAGAAAACTGGTATAGCAAACTACTGGTTAAACTGCGCTGGGGCAGCTGCTTTTTATACTGCTTTTCAGTGGCATCTGGTGTGAGACAGGAGAGTGTTTATCACCCTCCTTTAACATATTCAGTAATTTGTTTGTTGTACGACTGCATCAACTTGATATATGATGTCACATCAACTGCCTATTTATTGGCTGCCTGCTCTATACACCTACAACCCGTTACATTGTAATGGTTAAAACATCTGACAAGTTGCAATGCATTTGCAATGGAGTACCCTTAGCTAATAACTAGTTAGTCATTATCAAAGAGGTTCTAATTATCAATTATTAAGCTATTTCAGCAAAGAAAAGACAAAGATATGAAAAATTGAATATAAAACACTTTACATCTGAGTATAGAGTATATTCTTTAGCCTTGAGCCCCATGTACTTATTGGGATAGAAACTTTTTAACCATTGGCAATTTCGCATAGTTATACTTTTGTACAGCATCACAAAGAAGTGGATTGAGCATACCCTAAATGTGCACCAATCACAACTATTTTTGGCAGCAATAAGTTTCTACTGGAGGAGTATCAGATGAGAGGGTGGGAGCCAGTAAAAGATTTTAAAAAAATTTCCCCATGTTGCTAAGGACCACCCTAACATACATGCATACATATATATTCATACATACATACATGCATACATGAACATATTTGTATACATATATACACATACTCAGTGTTACTCACACACAGTCGCTTTGATATGATGCAAAACACGTACACTGGTCTGCATATATTACTCATAAGCATCTTTGGCAAGCCCTCCTTCATACGTTTGTTGGCTGTCATACGCCTGTTACCTAGGGATAATTCATCTACGTTCTACAGGCTCCTTAAGACTTACTTGGTTGACTGGGAGCGCCTCTCAGTAGGCTTCTTGAAGGGGCTCTATATAAATTCCTGAAATGAATGAATGAATACCCGACCGAGTGTTAGTAAGCCTATATAAAATGTCTAGTTAAAAAGGCCTAAAAGAAGTTGTTGATTGTATAAGTTACAATTGTTCTTCTATAAAGGGCACTGGGAATAGGCCTACTGATGTGGAAAATGAAAAATTCTCCAATTTGTAAAATATGCATGTATACAGATATGTCAATACTGATGGTAAAATTGTCATTGTGAAGGTACGGTCACCGACTTTTCCTGAAGTTTATATAGGCCTACAGTGCAGCGATCTGGTCTTGTTAGTTAGGCATCCAAAGTTCAAATCCAGATGAAAAATTTGCCTAGGTTGGCTCATTTCTTAAATATTCGTTTATTATTTCAATTTGACATGAATTATACAGTAAGATTACAAGTCATAGGATGAACGGATGATCGCAAGTTATGACAGAAGTCGAATTTAACTGTTTGGCAGCCATGCAAGGCTCCCATCACGTCCTAATGCTAATTTTACCATAGCCATCTGGCGAATGAAAGGCTGAGAAGACCTTTGGGAAGGTAACGGGAAGCGATTCCGCGTCCCGGTGCTGATCTTCTGATCCTCGTGCCAAAGTATTAGGCCTACCATTACCCTAAACCCCTCCCGTCATCCTATGAATAGGGTCGCAGCAAGCACTCACACGTTGGGTCAGTGGTTGATTTGTTGGTAACAGATTTCGAAGGGCGTAACCGTTAGGCCCAGAGTCTATACATAACTTTGGGAGGGGGACAGAGTACCTACGAGGGCGGATTTTGCCTGAAGTGTTTAAGTGATAAATTTTGTGGGGAGCAGTCCCCCTCTGTCCCCCCATGATTTACGCCACTGGTTAGGCCTAACTGTTTTTCTGCTAAATGTGTAAATGTCCTAGTTGAAACAATAGCATGGGTGTCTAATGTCTACAAACAGATGAGTAGGCCTAATTATCGCTTCGAGCATCTGAGAGGCTCTACAGATTTTATTTCTGTTTACAAACTTGCTAAACAGTGGCGACTTGAGAGGAGAGATGGTGTTATTAATCAACTGCGTGGTATGATTGGTATTCGTAATGACACGCAGCCTATGTGCACGCATTTTTAAGTTTAAAAAATGAAATGTTTCCATATGTACTTAGTAAATATTTTGTGCAACAATAATGAGAAAAGCTTGAATTTTGGGTCTCAACTCTCCATTGGCATGCTATGCATGACAACAGCGAGAACCACGAAGGGTTCACTAGGTATACTAGCAAATCTGCTTTTCCTTTAATAAGGCATCCATAGACGTAACAGCCACAGTTAGTCACAGCTTTACTTTACTCAACAAAACATTCCGTGCGTATACAGCCTGCTACTACTACTACTACTACTGCTGCTGCTACTGCTACTGCTACTGCTACTACTACTACTGCTGCTGCTTCTGTTGCTGCTCCTGCTGCTGCTGCTGCTACTACTACTACTACTACTACTACTACTACTACTACACTTTTACTTTATGCAGTTTCTTTACGGTAGGGTCCTTTTTCTTTCCTATCGGACTATAATAATTACACTGAGAGCAGCTCTCTCTCTCTCTCTCTCTCGCGATCTGTGTTGCTACTGTTTCAAATGCAGCAACAATGTTTAACACTAACAATTGCAACTAACTGCATCGTTACGGGTCTACGTGCAAGGGTACACCTAGACTTATACCTGTGTATAGGCAGGGAGGGGCAGTAATTTAATTGAAGTAATTGAAATTACATAATTTGAATTACAATTGTTATTGGTAATTTGTAATTTGTTGTTCTGGATCAATGTAATTTGTAATTTGTAGTTGAATTACATTTTTTCATGTAATTTGTAATTTCAAATTACATCTGTAAAATCAAATTACTTTGAAAAGAAAACTAGAACCAGAGACTCCACAACCAGGGACTCCACAACCAGAGCAGTTTTGAAAGCATCTTTTCCTTAACTTGATCACCATCACTATACTGTCTCTGGAGTGAACGATAGCAACACTGAACTCTTTCAATGCTTTCACAAAATTGGAGCCATTGTCAGAAATGGTAGCAGCAATTTTGTCAAGACTTAGTGTTAGACCGAACTCATTATGTATTATAGTTGCGCTACTCCATCATGCGTGTGTGCTCCAACGAAACATCTGCTTGGCAGTGCTTGCTACGTAAGGCAACTGAGATCGCTCAAGTGTAGATGCATCGATCCAGTGAGAAGTTACTCCCATATATAACTTCTGTGTTTTGTAGACCACACATAGATAACTGTATAGATATTATTTCTACAATTTAATGGTGCACTTCCTTCATCTGCACTGGTAGACATGATAGTTTTTGCAAGCATGATTGTAAGGTCAAACAGACGCCGGTTATCGATAACTTGTTCAATCAGTTGCTACTTCTTAGAGAAAATTAAATAAACAGTTTAAAACAGTGTAATACATATAATATGAACAGTGGAAATAAAGCATGTGTTTCCCGACTGAATTTCTTGATCACAATTATGTATGTAATTTGTAATTTGATGTAATTGAAATTACGTAATTTGTAATCTGTAATTTCCAGCAAATTTCAAAAGCAATTTGTAATTTGTAATTCAATTACATTTTCCCAAGTAACTTGTAATTTGTAATTCAATTACATTTTACCGTGTAATTTGCCCATCCCTGTGTATAGGTATGTGGAGTATCTAAGCCGCCTGTCTGTGCCCTTGTTGTGTATGCGATTAGGCCTATGTTGTGTTAGTTCGTGCGTATAGCGATTGCGCTAACATGGGCTGCAAACTGCTTGTCCTTGTAACGCTTGTAATCGTAATGGTAATCGATCAAGGTCAGTCCTGAGGGACTGAGGTAATAGGCTCCTATGTATAGGGCGAAAAAGGACATTTGTCCCTACGCAGAATCTAATTCAACGACCGACTGACATACTGAAGTAGAAAATATCAGTTGGTGACTGTGTACTATTTACACACGTAGGCATAATAATAACATAGGCATAGGCATAACCTTTATATGCTTAAAGTGTAAAAAAATAAGTGCATGGACGCCCCTTTCCTATCCCTCCCTCCCTTCCTCCCACCTACCCTCATTCCCATCCGTTTTCCGGTCCCTCACCCCAACCTCTCTCCCTGCAATCACAGGCGCAACTAGAAACTGTTTCTGGGGTGCTCATCTTGCTCACGTCTTTGGTGCGAAGCCGCGACTACTGAAGGCACAAAACTTATAACGAACAGGGTTCTGAGGAGCGTTGTAAGCTCCCCAGCGGGGTCTGGGGCAGAGCCCCAGAAGCCAACGCATTTTGTAGCTGTTGATTTCAAATGGAGCACGTTTTAGGCCCATGTTTTCCATCTGTTTCCGAACGAGAAAGACATGAAAACTTCAAGAAGAAATTATTGTTCATCTTGTTTCTGCCTTCAAGCGTAATAAAGTATTGATTAAATAAATTCATTTTAATAGAAAAATAAAGTAACGGAGTTGCAAAATATTCATAATTAGGTCTCCACGCTTACCGGGCGAGTTAAGATGCAAAAATAGTTAGTTTATAGTGGCCAGTCAGTTTCATTATTATTTTTGAAAGAAAAAAAATTTATATATATATAGTATATACGCAAAATGCAATAATTACAGTCACGGAGTTGTAAATCTTTTTTATACTATAACATTACCGGATAAATTTTCGAAAATTGTCAACAGAAGCAAACATCCATATTGATTTCTTTTTGGTAAAATCAATACAGAAATGTTTCCTGCTATCGAAGATGTCAATTCAAAAAAATTGAGTTTTCAAGTTATTCCACAGATGGTAGAAACCTATTCGTAACTGAGTTGTAAGCAATATGTGAAGACAGAGGGTTTCATTTATTTTTTAATTATTTAGTTCGTTAATGAGTCAATAAAAACCATATGGCGCAAAGGATATTATGTAAGTTAATGATCTAAAAATTATAAAACATCAGTTCAGCGCTTCAACTGTTACTTTAACGTAACGTTGAATTGACGCACCATTAGAAAGGACAATGCAATTTCGGATTAAAATTGGACTTTATAAATTTTTTTCTCATACTAATCATCTAAAATTCTAAATAATATAACAGAAATAATTTTTTATAGCTAACTTATAATTTTACACTTTGTGTAAGCCGCCGAAAGTAGAAGACGGAAATTTGTCTAATTTGCCTCCGGTTGTGAAATATACCCATATATTCGTTAATTGAGAAAAACAATCTGACAAAAACGCAGAAATGCTAACATGAGTGATAATGAATAATTAAGGTTCATTAGAAAATTTTAGAATAAACTAGTAAATATTTGTGTATAATGATCTGGGAATAAATTGAGAGTTGTCCTTGGGCCAACCTCAATAAATCTGAGGACATCCAGTTTGTACTTTGGTCAGATTTGCTCGCATTTCATAAGCACAAACATAATGATTCTGACGGGACGTACATGACGTGCACATGACGAGTCATGATGGGTATATATGACTTGTACAACTAACGTCATCCGCGTCATCCTCATGGCTCTAATACAGTTTAGCTTCTATGGCAAGGAAATGATCAACCGCACATTTGTACAACGTTGTGACCTCAATGCAGGGACCTATGTGTCGGTAAAAGAATTGTCTTCAGTTTTGAGATTGTATGAACATATCCGATAAAAAAAGGTAAAGCTTTGGTCAGCAATCATTTATTGCTATTGCCATATGAATGAATCGTCAGTGAAATTGCTTACCAGTATTCCACACCAGTATCCGTGGCCAACAGCACCAAATGCGCTGTAGTAAGACACGCCTAAGCAAACGCTGTTGAAGATCATGCAGAGAATGCCGATGATGATCTGAGTGGCACCGAGTCCAATCGATTGCTTGTGTTTGTAACGGTCGCAAATCTTGGATCTGGTCTGAAATGGCATGCAGACCATTGCAGATCCATCTGGAACTTGACCCACAGGGGCAGACACTGACGCTGGTTGCTGCATCTCTTCTCTCTCAGGCTTCACTAATGAAAGTTGAATCTTATTTGAAACTTATCCAGCAAAACAAAGAAGCTTGGCTGCCTATACAATCATAAAACAGGATCTGTGTGTCATCACCACGTGACATTTGCCTCGTATGGTCAACTGTGTATTCTCCGAACTCTGAATTGCCCAACAGTTAATTAATTATCCGGGCACTATTATTATAAATAATTATCTCTAATTTGGCTCTGCATGTATAAGGAAAATGTCATTTATGTACACTAATTAGGTCGGGCTATGTAAACTAAGCTCGGGTCATTACTCATTTTTACAGTTATAGCCTATCCGTTGTAAGTAAGTAAGTATATTCTGTAATGATAAGCACAAGCAAACGCACAACAGTGTACATGGTGAGGTTAATAGCCTACATTCAAACAAACAAACAAAATTTATATATGCAAGGCAAGAGTTGAATGAGAGAAGTAAAACTGTTATAGACTGAATCTATGGAGAAGTAGCAGACCTGAAGTTAAAGGATCTTTCGGCTCAAGTGCACATATGGCTACAGTCATTTAACAACAAGACAGCCTGTCATAAAACGCATCCGGATTCAAAACAGGACGCACAAGTTAAAGGCAAACGCGTATTATTATAAGCAGCCAGCCGTCCACCGAAACAAACATGTACGTGTAACAGGAAAGACTAATGACTTCCAGCGAAACAATCATGTAGCTTAGGTGTAACAGGAAAGACTAATGACCCAAAAAGCGTTGTAAGTGAATGGGGGAGGGGTGCCGAAAATTAAGCCACCAGTGACGTAGATTATTGGTTCAATTAAACGGTGGTGACGTCTTCGTTGGTGTTCGTGACTTTGTCTTGTCACCGTCCTGGGGCCGAGGATTGGCCACTCCCACGGATAATTTTGTTCCGTCTGCACTTCTGTCTCTTGTCGCCCTCAATAACTGATCGCAGGATAATTAAATCCACGGCTGTAGGTCATCAGTGCATGTGTCGTTTTAGGTCTTCCTTAAGAGCTTTTTATCAAGAAATTATGTATTGGATAATCTTTTATCCAGGCAATCTCCACTCTTCCGCAGCATATCCCAAAGTATAACAGCTTCCTCTCTGCTTGAGTAATCCGAGTAGACTCCTTTCTACTCCAGCCAGTGCCGGTGTAACGAAATAGAGTATCCCCTAAATGAGTATCCCCCTTAGCGAAATGGAGTATCCGGTTTAGTTTGCATTATTGGCGGTTTCTAAGTGTATTCAGTCGTACTATTTGGATTTATTGTACACATAAAATATTTTATGTTGCGTATCTTTAGTTTGTACGTCGACCTGAAATTAATTAACTTCGTTTTTGGTCATTTTGACTGGATTTTCGTCTTGGCTATTGTGATGCGTATGACGATTGGGGATAGAAGCTAGGGTTCATCCCCCGGATACTCTACACCGGTTTATTCCATCCGGGGGATATGCTTTTGGGGGATAGAATATCACGGGAAACAGGCTTTCGGTATAGCCGATATAAGGCGAGATTTTTCAAGGGGCTGCAAATACCGGCATGGTCACTTCCGTCAAAATAATTATGTCATTTATGAGTAGAGGGCGGCATTTTTGTCCTTGCCTATAGCACAAACTGTCAAAGAATGTCAAAAGCCGCGTCTGACTCCAGCAGTCTACAACATCCACTCATTTTGCCCTTTCGTCAGTCCATTGAGGATATTCCGCAGACAATTTAAAATGCGTCCACTCTTGCCTCGTCATCCTTCTTAACAGTCTCGCTCCCACAGCCATACATTGCCACTGACCCACAAGAGCCTTCATATATTGGATCTATGTTGCAAGCAGGATGTTCGTGACTATATAATAATTAAATGCTACAAATACCCCTTTGACAAATTATCAGAAGTAGATTTAGAGGCCGATTTTCACTCCGCCGCCACCTTCTCAGGACGATAGCCTCCCCCGCTGGCTGACACGTTCAGTGGTAGGCCTATCAGGATATGCCTTGGAAAATTAATCAGTCTGTTATAATCGGTGTTGTCTAAATGCTAAGAGGAGTTTCTGCATTGGTCATTAGAGAAAGATTAGTCAACGCTTCGTAGGTTCGCCTCTCGTGTAGCCTAATATGATGACCTGCATGACGATGCATTTTCTTTCTAACAAACTCTAAATTATGGGGTCACAGTAGAGGCATGCAGAAATTCTCGACTACACTCGTTGCGCTCTCTTCGGCCTATGGAGACTTGCAGGTGCCAGAAGTTGATGATTATGATCAGATTGATCAGTTAGAATTCTTCTATTATTGTTATTGGGATTTACTGATCGGGTAACGGACAAATTTTCAAATTTGTCAAATATTCAGCATATGTAGATTTATGTCAATACTGGTGATCAAATTGTGTTTGTGAAGGTATACGACTATACGGTCATCGACTTTTCCGCAAGTATATGTACATGGCAGCGATCTGGTCTTGTTAGCTAGGTATCCAAGGTTCAAACACAGATACAAATTTGCCTATAGGTTGACTCAATCTTTCATCCCACCCATATAATAATAATAATATCATTTCTTTAATGAAGCGCCTGACAAACGCACTGCGCTGTACACTTACATGTTATGACACTATTATACAACTCACAAGAACATATGGGTCCCAGCAAGCACTCAAACACGTTAGGTTTGATGGTAAGGCCTACGTAATAGATTTCGAAGAGCGTAGCTGTTGCCAATTGTTGTGAGCCGTTGCTGCCTTATTGGCACAATAACATGGGTGTGTGTAGACTATAAGCTAGTAGGCCTATATATCGGCCTAAATAATAAACTTAGAGTGATTCCTAATTTATTTGTGTTTGCAAACATTTCTCAACAGTGGCGACTTGAGAGAGGAGAGATGGTGTTTTTGATCAATTAATACTGCATGTATCCATAATGATATATGTAGGCCTACATGTGCAGACTATGTGTAGCCTGTGTGCTTGCATGCTTTTCGTTCGGAAAATGAAAACTTAAAAAATATTATGTTTAGTGAAAACATTTGTGCAACAATAACGTCTGTAAGACTAAAACAATGAAGATTTAATTGAGGCCAATTAAACAAATTAATTACTCCTCTAAGCGGGCTGAGCTTCTTGTCGCCTGGTCGCGGACATCTATTATGCAGCGCCGTGTCTTTACTGTTGCTGACCCTGCAATCTGGAATGGGCTCCCTGTGGCTCTACGCCTAATGCCTAGAACCCTTGCGGCTACATTCTTCTCTAACCTTAAGACTGCTCTCTTTAGCCGGGGTTGGATCGGGAGCGCTCCTGAGTAGGTCATCTGGAAGGGGCGCTATATAAATATCTGAAAGGAAATGAATAAACATAGCAGTAATGTCCGAAAGTTCCTACATCTGAACACCAGGTGTTAGTTAGGCCAATGACTGATCGGTAAACGTTTTGAGTGTCGGCGTTATATCGGGCGGCTTTCTAGTGCCATTTCCAATGTACACCGTTGACTACACTGTAAACCAATCCAAGAGAGGAATTTTGTGCTTGGTGTCAATAAACAGTCTTGAATTGAATTGAGAAGCTCAGGTTTTGGTCAAAGATCAAAGTTTCCACCTAGGTTGCGGACACGAGAGTATGGGGTGAATGTGCAGAGTGAGCAACAGGGAGGTAAGTATAGTAACCAGCGAAGTCTCTGTCTTAGTCTCAGAGAGAAAAGCTCAGCAAAGTTAAAAAGAATACGCAAGACCTGGGCGAATGAGTCTACTAACTTACGAAGTTTCAAATAAAAACACTTCTTGCCGCTGATGAATCAACTGTGGATGACTGTAAATTTCACTCTGCATACTATCGCAGCTGATATCAATTGCCTTCAACATAAACAATAATATTGCAACAATCAATCAATCAATGCCTAGGCCTCTTTGACCAAAACCAAAACAGCGATGAAACTATTTTAACTGTATTTCTTGCATAACGTATTAGATCTCCGACAGCACTGCGCTCTCAGAGATTGAATAGTGAATAATATACAAAAGCTAATTAATCGCTAACATGCTGAAGATGAGAAGATCAGTTAATGACTTTGTACCATTGACAAACATATTTTTTTATCATTCAAACGCGTTCCACTTTGTAATTGCAATTGTTATTCGAAATTTATATAGCACCGCTTCAAGAGAAACTAATCAAAGGTGTTCTCAGCTCTAATCTATTTGATTTTAAATGTCTTTAGGAACAGAAATTTCAACACTAAACAAAATAATGTTCAGAAAATTGGGAGCACTGAAAAAGGTCTATTTTCCAATGTTTCATCGCTTTGATGAGATGCCTAGGCCTAGGTCAACGATTCATGTGTGGCTTTACAACCAAAAAGCATAGGTAAGCTTACTCAGAATAAAATAGCAAAAACATGTTAAATGTAGGTCAACAAATGTATACAGATTGCAGTCATACCGTATAATTTCCGACTAACATGACGAACTCGGTTCTGCATGAGCTTCATCTTTAAAATACGATATATATATGCCTCCGAGTGCTTGTATAAGACAAAACAGAGTTAGGAATTTTTTAGCGGTCGTCCATTAATTAGCCCAGCGTTTCCCAAACTTTTTTGTCCACGGAACCCTTGGCTTCTTAATATTTTCTGGCGAAACCCCAATCTCAACTGAACCTATTGAGGCTTTTATTATTGCAGAGCGCTTGAGAAGCATGCTAATATCGGCCTAACTAAACACATACTAGCCTAGTATTATAAGCACATTCTATAAAAAATTCTGCTCTTATGTGAAACAGTAAAGTACACTGTTTTTAAAACCAAGAATCTCGGAGCACAGACAATAGGCCTATTGGGAGTACAGGAAGTCTATTGTTTCTTTTGACAAATTTTCTTATCTTTGGCTTGATTTTGATAGCTGGATTCTTGTATAAGGTGCAACATTGAGTCGATTTCTATTTTTTGCAGTATAATACGAGAATCCAATTTCGCTCAAATTCGTTGTTTCAAATGGCACTCTAAAAGCACATTTCGCGAACGTGGGTATATTGTAATAATTAGCCCGCTCCAGAAATCGATCAATGAAAGTCCATTGAAATTCGGCTTCAAATATTTGCAAGTCCGACGTTATGTCAATAAGAATCTAACTTTTCTTTATTAGAAAAATTAGTTGGTTTTTTGGTTATTAATCAAATACTTTGAATGGGTTTCGAATCCAATTATTATCACCCTTCATGGGAAGAAGTATTTAACCAATTTCGAATATGACCTGCAATTTCTGTACGAATGTTGTCGTCGAGAACACAATCCATTTCAATCAAAAACTCATATAAAGTTGGAAAACATTCCACATTAGCCCTACTAGTTAAGCTTATAACATAATTATAAAGACGCCCAGCTTACGTGACAGTGACTAAATTTTGGCAAATTTTTATACTAGCAAAATAAAATAGTTAGTAACTACTACTGCTGTACGATTATCTGACTCGGCGGTACTTTTTAAAAACTTTCGCGTTTAATAGTGTTCGGATTATTTTCGTCAAGATAACCATTACAAAGATGGCTGCGTCCCTATTCAGACCATGATTAGCTCTGACCTAGCCTACTTATGTCCCTGCAGTGATCTCTTTAAATAGCTACTGGGTTACTTATGGGCACTGTAAGTTCGGATTATCGCTCACTGGGGCATACACAGAAGATTACTGACGGAAGTTTTAAACTTTTGAAAAACTTTTTGTATATTTAAAAAAACTGTTCGGAATGTTTTATTCCAAAAATCTCAGTAAAATTTCTGTTAGTTACTACTCTTCGCGGAACCCCTGTGCTGACCTCGCGGAACCCTTGGGTTCCGCGGAACCCACTTTGGGAAACGCTGAATTAGCCTATGTCAACAAAAAAGGGGAGGGGTTTGGAAAAGTTTGACAGTTGTTGACAAGGGGAAGGGGGGATTCGGTACAATTTGACGTCAACAAATTTTTTTT
>JACEVL010000536.1:497500-662500 GCA_020284085.1 Aporrectodea caliginosa | reverse complement strand
ATGTACACATCCGATACGAAAGCTGTCAGCAGTCAATACGACAGAAAAAGCTTTGGTCAGCCAATCATATATTGCTATTGCCATATGAAGGAATTGTCAGTGAGATTGCTTACCAGAATTCCACACCAGTATCCGTGGCCAACCGCACCCAATCCGCTGTAGTAAGACACGCCTAAACAGACGCTGTTGAAGATGATGCAGAGAATGCCGATGATGATCTGAGTGGCACCGAGTCCAATCGATTCCTTGTGTTTGTAACGGTCAAAAATCTTGGAAGTCGTCGTTTCTTGAAAAAATTAACAAATTACGAGTATGTGAAAATCGCTTTAAAATAGCTTTTTTGAATAGATAATCTCAAGTTATACACGAATGAGGTGAAATTTGACCTCTATCTTGGCTAATTACTGCAAAATCCCAAGATCAAAATTACCGATATTAATTAAAGTCGTATTTCTTCATGATCGTCAGTGCTTTTTTTCAGACGGTCGGAACGCCGTTCCGGGACCTTTTTTCAGCTATTAAAAAATAATTTAGCTAATTTAAATTTTTCATTAAAATTTTTGTAAATTATATAGATATCTTTATTTAATCTATGGTGCTTTCAGTGTTTATTGATATTGATTTTTTTTTTGTATTATATGAAATAGAAATATTACCATAAAATATGCCACTATAACCGCTCTGAATTTGTTCAGTTCCGGAACCTTTTTTTCTTGAAAAAAAGCACTGATGATCGTCATATCAAATGACGATATCTCAGCGTCAGCACGATACCTGACGTCTCCCTCGCAACCTCCTTCAAAAATTTCCATGTTTCATCAAGGTCCAATTTATGAAATATTTTGAAAAAATCTTGGACAAACAGTCGTCGTTTCTTGAAAAAATTAAGAAATTTCGAGTATGTGAAAATCGCTTTAAAATAGCTTTCTTGAATAGGCAATCTCAAGTTATACACGAATGAGGTGAAATTTGACCTCTATCTTGGCTAATTACTGCAAAATCGGAAGATCAAAATTACCGATATTAATTAAAGTCGTATTTCTTCATTAACGTCATATCAAATGACGATATCTCAGCGTCAGCACAATACCTGACGTCTCCCTCGCAACCTGCTTAAAAAATTCTCATGTTTTATCAAGGTCCAAATTATGAAATATTTTGAAAAATTCTTGGACAAACAGTCGTCGTTTCTTGAAAAAACTAATTGAATAATACTCAACAATAATTATAATATAAGACTTTTTATATTGACTTGACTTGTCAAGATCATTTTTATTATAATAATATAATAAACATGACAAGTCTTACCTAAATGTCATCCAATGTGCATCTGCATCTTTCAGACATTTCTCGAAGCATGCAACTTCTCGAAGCGTCGGAACTAGCCAAAGAGTAGTCAGTCCATTGCATGCTATCATTCTCTAGTTAAACCCATAGGCCTACCCTTTACTGTTAATAATGTAGATACTAAATAGGCATAGGCCTATCCATGCACGAACAATTAGAGTGTTAGTAGGCCTATCCAGGCAGACACGTTTATTTAGGTAAGATATTGGCAGGGCCGTTTTAAGGTCGTCGTAAGCCCTAGGCAGTGCTTCATTCGTAAACCCCAACTGCCAGCTCTGCATTAAAGCTCAACGCATAATTATTAATTATGCATTCACACAATTTACTGATGTCATGATTAATCATGATTCACGAACACTTCCAGTTTTGATTTGAAATCTCAGTTGTCATTCTGTAATGTTGATAAAAATCCGAAAAGCCTCGGCTCAAAGCCGCGGCTTTGGACCGAAAAGCCGCTGCTTTGAACCGAAAAGCCGCTGCTTTGAACCGAAAAGCCGCTGCGTTGAACCGAAAAGCCGCGACTTTGAACCGAAAAGCCGCGACTTTGAACCGAAAAGCCGCTGCTTTGAACCGAAAAGCAGCGGCTTTGAACCGAAACGCCGCGGCGTTCAACCGGAAAGCCGCGGCTTTGAACCGAACCGCCGCGGCTTTCAACCGAACCGCCGCGGCTTTCAACCGAAAGGCCGCGGCTTTGAACCAAATGGCCGCGGCTTTGAACCAAAAGGCCGCGGCTTTGAACCAAAAAGCCGCTGCTTTGAATATTTTTGTTGTTTTCTCAATTGCTAAACCAAAATAATTATTTCTCTTGACGTCAACGGTTTTTGTTACCAACAGATATCGTTAAAATCTGAATCCATTCATAGCGTAGAGGAGTAGCAGATCCATAGGCTAGCGAAGAGGTGGCGGAAGCTAGAGGATAAATAGGCAGAGGATTTGGAAATCGAGAAGCGTTCAGAGGAGGCTGCGACAGGGGCGGATCCAGGGAGTGTTCTATCCGATAGCACACTGGATAACATCTGGCGTAGACAGCGAGAGGTACCGAGTTCGAGCCCCGTAGGGTGGATATGCTTTGCAGGCTGCTATTAGCGCCGTGTATTGCAGGCTGTCTGTTCTGTTAGTAGTTAAGATTCATGTCTTCTGTCATTTGTGTTCTTGTGAATTGTTTCAATTGCATAATTGTACAGCTGTAACCGGTTGCGGTTTGTCAACCGGATTGTTTGAATTGTAAACGAAAATATTATTATTATTATTGGCAGTGGTTAAAGTGGTCTCGGTGAATAGAGGGATCTCGGAAAAAGATTTTTATTGGAACGCATGCGTTACCAGGGTTCCATTGCATTGTGCGCAGTGGGAACGCAAGCAAAGAATTTCGAGGGCAGTGGGAACGCTGTTCCAACGCGTTCCCACCCACCTTAAACGCTGGTCATAGGCCAATTTTACCCAATAGCAAGGCGGTATGACGACCCAATAGGAATTCGCTAGAATTGGGTCTCATGACCCAATTCCAGCGAATAGGAACGCGGTATCAGCCCTCTGCGTTGTACCATGAAGGGGTTTGTAAATACGCCAACCGGATAGTAGGCCTAGTTGTAGTAGCATTAATTTGCTCTTCAATGCCACATTTAATTGCAGCGCCATCTGGTAGTTGCAAGTAGGCCTACATAACCGCCGAGGTTATTATCTGCGAAATTTAGGAACGCACCGCGGAAGATAAGACTTAGTTTCACTTTTGATTTTATTATGCGACTGAATTTGTTGAAAGATAGGACGTTAGACATTTTATTAACATTTTATTGCAGTTACACTGAAGTCAAGAATTTTAAGCAATGAGTGAACACCAGCCAAAGGTACGTGTGATGATTGTCTTTGAAAAATAAGAAATAGATATTTCTACGAACGATAGGTCGAACTGTGTTACGTAACATTGGAACAGTGAAGACGACACTGCGTATAATGGCAATCCCATGCACTAAAGTGAAAATACAAATGCCAGTCGATTCGCTAAAGCAGTCTTTTGAGACCAGAGGATTATAATTATTTTGACAAACTGTAGCACGAGTTCAGCATGTATGGGATTGGGATCGTGTGTGAACATTGCTAGCATGCCCTCACGGGGCTCATACATTGAACCGTATTACAGTGGCCAAGTGTTTAAAAGTTGTTTGAGCCAACCTCACCCAAGTACAGACCTAACGTGGATAAAATTATACACCCTATCCGATAGAATCTATCGGAATATTTTGCCATTTTTTGCAACCACTGCAAAAGTTAATTATAGGCCCTACTAGATATTGATGAAATGAAAAGCATCTAGGCCTATAGCACAATATGTCAATACAACTACTTTAGAAAGCATCAAATACAAGCGCCAGCCAATGTCTATAAAGCGTCATTACTTAATTTGTGATGTAATATCAGTGCAAATATCACTTAAGCCCCAAACGAAGCTGAAGCCCCCAAATAAATCAAACCGCCAGGCTCCACTATAGGCTCGGGCTACCGCATTCGCCATGTTCAAGGCTTAAAGCCCTCCAAACGAAAAGTCCTAGTTATGCCACTGACGCCATGGCTCCCGGCCTTTGCCATATTCCCACACGAGACCTTAGAGCCCATATGCGCTGAGAAATGCACTTTAACAATTATAGTTAACTGGGCCAGCATAAGTTGAGAAGGAGAAGAAACAAGAATTTCAAGTGGTGATTGAAATTTAGGAAAAGGTTAGAACATGCAAGGGAGGGATGATGGCATACATTAACTAAGAGGAGTCCACGGTAGCATTATATATAAGGCTTTCACTTGACTTTAGTGTTGGAATGAGTCAATGGAAGCGAGGAAGGGCGGCAACTCCTCTGCTAAGTTTATCCAGCTGAGGTTCATTAAGAAGAGAGAAGAGATAATGGTGGGGGAATTAGTTTGGGTGATGGTTATTTGAACTCTGGGATACAATATTTAATATTATTTTAAATTTCATTGAGTGTATTATTGATAGGCCAATTGATTATAGCTTTTGAAAATAGAGAGCTTTTATCAGCAGCATCGTCATGTTCTAAAGGCCATTCAGTTAGTTGTGACAAAACTTTAATGAGAAATTTAATGAGTATATTAAAGGATTTAATTAATTCAGATTGAATTAGATCACATTAGAATTTGTTGTTTCACTATTAATTGTAGATTAAATTTTATTTGCAGAAGTGCATGGTTAATTTCAAGAACACTGAGGAACAGGTAAATGGCTGCTTTACTTAACAGTTTTCATGCCATTGATTTCATTATGCATTAGCCTAAGATGAGCGTGTACGAGTAAAATTTTATTTTTTCTGAGTTTTACAATGAATTTCTTCTTTAGCACCTAATACAGGTTGGTATTTCAGCTGATAATAGAAGTGATATCATTAAAAATAGAACTGAATGAAAACCATTGTACAGATGTAAAGCACCCCTTTGGAAAGACAGCAATGACCTCATTTGGCACTGATTATATGCCCTATCTTAGATCAAGAATCTCTTTATTATAGTTTATTGCAAAACAAAATAAACATATAAATCTATTGTGATGATGTGATGGTTACAGGTGTACATAAAACAGTACTATTTTAAGAATTATTAACGTGGTAATCTTAAAATTTCGGAAGCGCTAGTCTACAGGGTCAAGCTTATGCACTATAGTTAGTGTTTCATCAAGTCACAGGAGTTATCCAGAGATGCCATATGAAGAAAGAGATCTGGTTTCCAGGAGACAAAGACAGAGACAGAGGCAAAGAGACAGAGGAGTTGTTGTGATGGACTGTGTTTAAGTTGAGAGAAATGGGAAGGGGTCAATTGGATGGGTAAGGGGTAATTTAAACATATTCAAAGATAGACCCTATGGATGAGGTTTTATTAACTGTTCTAAATAGCATTGTATCACTGAGCCACGTATTGAATGGATTTTACTATATTGTCATTTTTGAGAACCATATCAAACACTGCATTATAGTGAGAATTATTCATGCCTTATTCATGCCTTTAAAACTGAACTATACATTGTAGGATCCATGTCTGAGGTCAGTTTATGTTAGAATAAAATCGTGTTGTGATGATGGTCTTATATCGTAGAATAGTCAAGTGTATAATATAAACTGTTGATGAACCAAGTGGCTTTCTTTTGTTCTTTAGAATGCACAGTTATTCCATTCTTCCAAAAGTGCCATTTCTTTATAGCCTAGAATAGTTGGCTTGTGCATGAATGAGGAACATTGCTGTCTTTCCAAAGGGGTGGTTTACATCTGAAATATACAAAACAAACATGTCACTTTACTAGATATGAAATAGTAAAAAGACGTTTCTTTTTCCCGGGGTTTTCGTGCTGAGAGCACTGATGGATAGGCTCTATATAAATGAATAAATTTGATAATGTAACTTTATATGAAATATTACAAAAGTCTGGAGCCTTAATCTGATGCTTATTTATTGAGAAAAGAATTATCACCATAAACTTAGAAGCTTGTTTCAAATAATTTTTTGTAAATTGTTCTTTAAATTTCTGTCGAACATGTCTACATTTCTCTAGATTTCCATTGAACTCATCTACACAAAGAGGAACAAAGGTGTTGACATTCGTGACTTCTTTGGCAACTCTAAGGAGAAGATTCCGAAACTTGAGGTCCATTTCAAGAAAGGTCATTATGTGCTGACTGACAGAGGACAAGAGGATGTTCTGGATATGGTGCCAGAAGTGATTGGAATTTTCCAAGAATTTTATAAAACATCATTTGGAGAAAAGCCACAGAAAGATGACACAGGCGCCAGCACTCATCAGACTGTGCTTCGTAAGTTGATTTAAACTCTGTAGAAGTGTAAAGTAGCCTTAAATTTGCTTTGTGCTATATACAATTATATATTATCTTCTTTGCATGTATTGCGCTGCATTTATAGTCAGTATCAAGCAGAATTTAAGAAAGACAAAGTACAGTGTGAGTACTCAAGTACTGGGCAAGTCAGTTGGTTAACACTTTAATGACGAACTGCATCGGTTTCCCAGTCGCCAGGGTTTAAAGTGGTGTGGGAACAGCGTACTGCTCTCTAAATAGTTTGCTTCCGTTCCCACTGCTCAACATGCAATGGAACCAAGATAACAATGCTTTCAAATAAAACTCTTCTTCGGAGTTCCCACTGCTCACCCTAACCACTGCCAGTCGCTTTTAGTAAACTCTCATCATTAAATTGTTAAAGTAGACTTTCAAATTCACAGATGAAGTTGCCTTGCTTTTCTAAGTCTTTAATTTCAGCAAGCAAAACTTAAAAAATTATAGATGAGTACAAAGTGGTTTTCCACTTCCTTGTATGCATATATGTATGTATGGACTAGTTAGAGCTCTTGGAAATTACTGTGGTAGTGTTTATTTTACTTACACCCGATTATTTGTAAATTGAAATATGCTAGACCATCAGAGTGGAACGAGCCACCAGTTAATAGTTGTACATTGCCTAATGAGAAAATATTTCAGAAGCAGATATGAAATCTTTCAAGCATTTGCTATTGACTGTTAATTTTATTGCACACTCATTGTTGTTTTTTCAAGTTCTGGTAGAAATGGACTTGTGTGTAATAAATTTTTATGTTTCCTTTTATTTTCAGTTGTACTGAGCTTATTTTAGTTTGCTTATGTTCTCATTGTGTAGTGTGTACAGAACTGGACTACATTTTATTGTCCTCATTTATTGCACTTTTATTTACCATAGTTTATTTCTAGCTTCATTTCATGTACGGTTTGTACTTAGCTAATTGTGTTTACTTTTGTTCTCATTATGTATATAACAGTGCTGCATTTTAAATGTTGTTTACCATTTGCTTTTATATGACTAAATTGGCGACCGTATGTAAGCAGGACTTTGGTCCTTTCTGGGTCAGCCATTTTAATCCCTGTTAATTGTATACTATCTGTAAATGTAACACGTTGCATTTGGGATTAGTAAGAGTTGCTGCTGATGGTGTATGTGTGTATGTATCTGTGTGTATGTAATGTATGCATGTATGTATATGAACCTCCACTTGGTATCTCTGGACAACCCTTCTGACATGACACAGCAGTTATGGATAAGCTGGTGATCTTCTCTTAGCTTTTAAGTAGCACTGTAGAAAATTTGATGTTACAATTGTATATGTGTGTGTGTGTGTGTGTGTGTGTGTGTGTGTGTGTGTGTGTGTGTGTGTGTGTGTGCATGTATGTGCGTGTATGAACAATAGAAGACATGCCAGACACCAGTACTTCATTCAGAGGCTATGTATGTATGCATATGTGTATGTATGTATCTGAAAATTTGCATAGAGTGTGTAAACAACCTTCCTCAAGAACCAGGTTGTTGGGTCAATTTTAATGTATTGTAGCACTAAATAGTTGTGCTTTGTAGACGTCAGTGAACAGAAGAAGAGCGAAGAAGGAGCGACATCTGCTGGACTTTCTGACGATGTTTCTGCACTCGGTCGTAGTCAACGGCAGAAAGAGGAGGGGACACAAACAGAGAGCAAGCTAGGCAGTTTAGGTTCAGCAAACAGAGCTTACTCTGATGAGGATGAAACAGCCGCTGGGTCGGAGAATTCAGGCGATGGCAGAGTGGCGTGTGTAGTCAACTCAGACATTAAAAACACAGGAACCTCACGTGGATTCGAACAGCATAGTGACCTGAAAGAAGTAAATAAACATCCAAACAAAATATCTGATGAAGAACATAATGGAAAAGATAAAAAGAAACAGAAAAATGATTCTTCTGAAGGGAAGAAAAAGAAAGACATTAAAGATGGAGAACAGGACGAAAGCGAAACATCATGATCGCTTGAAAGAAGCACAGAAAACTCCGAGCACTACTAGAAGCAGGACACCAGAACACAAGGCAGAACTTGATGACAAGCAGAAAGCAAAAAATGATTCTCCTGAAGGGAAGAAAAAGAAAGACATTAAAGATGGAGAACAGAACGAAAGCAAACATCATGATCGCTTGAAAGAAGCACAGAAAACTCCGAGCACTACTAGAAGCAGGACACCAGAACACAAGGCAGAACTTGATGACAAGCAGAAAGCAAAAAATGATTCTCCTGAAGGGAAGAAAAAGAAAGACATTAAAGATGGAGAACAGGACGAAAGCAAACATCATGATCGCTTGAAAGAAGCACAGAAAACTCCGAGCACTACTAGAAGCAGGACACCAGAACACGAGGCAGAACTTGATGACAAGCAGAAAGCAAAAAATGATTCTCCTGAAGGGAAGAAAAAGAAAGACATTAAAGATGGAGAACAGGACGAAAGCAAACATCATGATCGCTTGAAAGAAGCACAGAAAACTCCGAGCACTACTAGAAGCAGGACACCAGAACACAAGGCAGAACTTGATGACAAGCAGAAAGCGAAAAATGATTCTCCTGAAGGGAAGAAAAAGAAAGACATTAAAGATGGAGAACAGGACGAAAGCAAACATCATGATCGCTTGAAAGAAGCACAGAAAACTCCGAGCACTACTAGAAGCAGGACACCAGAACACAAGGCAGAACTTGATGACAAGCAGAAAGCGAAAAATGATTCTCCTGAAGGGAAGAAAAAGAAAGACATTAAAGATGGAGAACAGGACGAAAGCAAACATCATGATCGCTTGAAAGAAGCACAGAAAACTCCGAGCACTACTAGAAGCAGGACACCAGAACACAAGGCAGAACTTGATGACAAGCAGAAAGCGAAAAATGATTCTAATGGTAAGGGGGAGAAAAAGAAAGGCAAAATTGATGGAGAACAGACAAAGAAGAAGAGTACATCACAGGGTGATGATCATAAAGATGATGAACATCATACACACGAATCAAACGACGAAGAAACAGGAAGCAAAGGTCATGCTGAGTCAAACACGACTAGCAAGATGACGCATGAAAATGATCGACGTGATGGAGACAGCGATCGGAGACATGCTATGGATGCAAAACCAAAATCGCGTGATGCCAGTAAAGAACGTAGAGAGAAAAGTAAGGCTGAGAAAAAATCAAATGAAGAATTGAAAATCAGTGGTAATGAGGCAACATCTGTCTGAGGTAGATCACACAAGGAGATGCAGACAATTAATACACAAAGGATGAATAAGTTGTTTGGTTTGGATTCGGTGCCACATTATCCAGTTTGAGCAGTTATGTTGACCTTTCGTAAGGAAATATTATTCATTATCTCTTAGTTTTAATTGGAAAATCTTTATCACTGACAAAGGAAAAACTTGGTAGACACATATCCAATTTGACTCAATTTTTGTTTTGTATTTGAACATTCCACACTTTAATGACGAGCAAGTACTAAAATGCATGGAAAACTAAACCCTCTTGTCATTAAAGGGATTGCTCTAACTGCTGAATGTACCTGATGTTTCATGGACAAGCTCTATTTAATAATAATAATAAATAACCTTCATTTATTATTTCAAACTGACAGACCGCTGTATGATTACAATTCATAGTATGAATGGATGATTACAAGTTACTACAGGAGTCGAATTTAACTGTTTGGCAGCCATGTAAGAGCACGTCCTACTGCTCATTTTACCAATGCCATCTGGTAAATGAAAGGCTGAGTCGACATTTGGTAAGATAATGGGAAGCAATCCCATGTCTGTGCTGATCTTCTGCTCTTCATGCCAGAGTGTTGCCATTACCCTAAGCCCTCCTCTGAAATATGGATACTCTACCATTATGTAGTTACTCTATCTGTATATATTTATATAGAGCTTTTAGAACCCCAAAAGGCATTATATAAAATATATGTGGAAACCTGTCTATTGTATAATTTTGTGTAACAGTTTGTGGGATATGCAATGGTAAGCTGCTGGATTTTTAACCCAGAGGTTGGAGGTTCAAATCCTCTTCTGTTCTACTAGAGGCCATGGCTATGAACCCGATACATTGGGAAGATTAGATGGCAATAGATTCAGATGACCCACAACTTAATTAAGCCAGGGCTAGGTCACCTCATACCAATGGCTCCCTCGAGATTTGCTCAAGGGACTGGTTTTATTCATCTTTGAAAAATTATACACGACTTTATAGTTTGTCTATGATGAATGTAGCAATCCCAAAATAGATGATTTAGTTATGCAATTTTCTATTTAAAATTTTGAGTGATGCAATTTTGTATTTAAAATTGTATGTAAATTTATGTAAAACTTTCTGTGGCTTAGTTATGTAAATTTTAAGAAAAATATGCTGTGGAGATTGATTGTATAGAAAGAATTGGGAGTGATTCTATTGGATAGAATTAGGAGTGATTCTACTGAAACTGCCGATTTAAATGTTGTATTTACTGTATTTGATCATTTGTTGTTTTCATTGTCTACATAGATGGCTTATATTCATAAAGTGTAGTAGATTGTTGTTAAGCAGTTAAAACAAGAGTTCATTTTCTCTAGACTACCAGTATATTTCTTTTCTTTTAAGTTTACTTCCACTACTTTTATAACTGTAGCAATCTACTCGAATGTATTTCAGTAAGAGAATATTCAACTTAACTTTGTTCGCTCCTCAAGCTTTAGGTTCACAGGTATTCTTCCTCGATCGTCAGACAATTCAACTCTTGGTAAATCTTTGGCCAGGGCAGAACTTCCAGGCTTCCTTAGTCACTAGGTCTGCAGATGTTGGCATTACGCCATTACCTAACGAGTTCTGTTTGAACAGTTCTTTGACATATCTAATCTCAGACTCTTCATTTCTTCCACCTTGTCTAAATACCAACCTTAACCTTTCATCGTGGAATTCACTAACGAATTCTGTATGTTATTCCAAAATAAGTTCTGTCAACTGCATCAGTTTCTAGATATCAGATCTCAACTCGGACTCCTTTCTTTCAAGTTGCTTAAAAATTATCGTCAGTTGTCATCTTCTCTCTCATTTAAAGATCTCAAATGAGCCTACTGGATAGACTATGATTCCCTTCAAAGAGACCATCGATTAACGCCTAGCACATTATGACAACAGAGCCATGAGATTGGCATAGATTCTCTTCAAAACTGTGACCCATACAAAGGCACTGCCCTGTTAAGACCAGACATTGCACAAATGGAATCAACGTCATTAGTTGAGCACTCGTGAAAATGCTGTGTTAAGTTATATCTCAGCACTGTACTACATCCCTGCCTCATCGTTCTGACCTTACACAAGTGACTAGTTTTGTGCATAGGTATTGTATTGTATTTGAACACTTGTTATAGCGCACCTACCAGATTCCCATTCAGAGGCGCTCCCGACTACTGCGCAGAAACTGAATCGGAGTTTCATGCCGAGGGCATGAGCAATTGTTAGTGAAGGACTTGCCAGGGTCCCTACGCGGCGACTTTGAGGTGGATTCGAACCCTCAACCCTCCAGCTGCAAGGCACCGAACATACCCCCAAACCACTGCGCCCCAGTTGTATTGTAATGTGTTGTATTGTATTGTACTCCACGTTTATATTGCGACCGAGCCACCGCAGTAAAGATCCGAGAAATTAATCTCTGATAAACCGACCGACCGAGAATCGAACCCGGGGCGCCGGCGTGGCGAGCGGGCTACCAACCCACTCGGCCACTCAGGATCCTTGTTGGTGTGCCATCGATTAACACTTTCTGCATGACCACTCCTTCAAATCCATGCTAAAATCCCACTTGTTCTCTAAGGCTTATCCCGCTCGTTGTTAGTAGTTCTGCGATGCGCCCTTGTAATGGCATGGCCATATTACAGTGCCATATAAATTGTCGTTATTATATATTATTAGTTTTTATTATTCATGCATATATAGGTGTTTGTATCAAGATGCTTGATATAGTGCAATTATAGTATAACTCACAATGGCGCTGCTTTATTAGACATCACAAGATTAACATATTATATTCTCCAACAGCGTTGCTCGATTCTTTGAAAATGCAAGACCTTATATTACATCCCTGTAGCTGCACTGTGCCCATAGTGGGCTACATTGTGGGCACGCATTGGGCCCAATGAACATGGATGACTGGGCCATTCAGTTCTGAATTGTTTATCCTTGTTAATGGCGCTAGCAAACTGTGCAAACGTTTCTGGTGCTGTAAACTACGTAGTTCTCAACAAGCAAAAGCCTCGACTCTCAAAACAAACAAACAAATGGCAAAAATACACTAACAATACATTTTCATTAAACAATGAAACCAAACAAAGAGTCACTGGAAGAGAAGACCCGCATCGCAATATCTAAGTATAGGTAACAGAGGAAAAATATTTTAAAACAATTGTATAAATTTTAGCCAAAATTGCACTACCCACTGTTTAGTCATACAAGCAACTGATAACTTAGTCAAGGCTTATAAACTGTCTCAACCGCCTTAGCTGTTGATGTAAAAGTTTTATATAAATTCTAGTAACTTCTGAGTTTTCCAGCAGAAGCTTTCTTTCAAAATAAAAATAATATAAAGTAACTGTATAATCTAATAAAAGTAGTAACTTCTGTACTGTTATCGCAGTACATGTAACTTACATCACAGAACATTTTACAAAATTGTTTTGCTTTAGAAATTTATATAGACAAAAGCCACATATAAGTAACCCCTAGGAATACGAAGAACAGTTCCGTAAGCTAGCATGGGGCAGCCATAAGTATGAAATGTTAGCGACTTCATTTTTTTGGCCTCTGCATACGACGTTGGGTGGCCAGCCCTTTCCCTTGCAGTGTACGGTCAGTACTCGTCCCACAGTGTAAGGTCAATGTACTTTTTGTAGCCGAGTTGGCTAGGGAGTGCAGGTGGAGCAGAAATCTTGAAATAAATTTATGCCCTAGTAGGGATTTGAACCCCCGCAGAAATCTTGAAATAAATTTCTGCCCTGGAAGGGATTAAAACCCCCGACCTCTGGGTCAACTGTACAGCACGCTAACCACCAAACTATTGCACACCCCTATAAGAGCAATCCCTTGGGCTAGCCTGATGTGTTTAGCGACTTCACTTTCTTAGCCTCAGCATACGAGGGCGGATGGCCAGTCCTCTCTCTTGCCGTCTCGATCTTACCATCAACAGTGTATGATCAATGTATTTATATTAGCAGAATTGGCTATGGGGTGCAGATGGAACAGAAATCTCAACACAAATTTCTGCCCTGGCAGTAAGGGACTTAATGTAGAGGTAAAGTAACATAATTGTTTATAGAAACCCCACAGAAGCACAATATCGATGATCAATCCGCTACTGGCCATCCATCCAAACTCTAACCAGGCTCCGCATCTTTAACTTCACTGAGCCAGCCAGTATCTTATCAACTCCTCCGATTAGTTTCCCTGTAAGCAGTGCTACATAAATGTCCGTTACAATTGCAATCAACAGTGACAAGCTGCTACCTGAATGTACTATGTCATAGCAACGTTAGACAGCTTAGAGGTCTTTTAACAAATGTAAAATTCACAGACACGGTCATACATCACTAATTGCAGTACGTACACTACACAGCTGAACGGGAACATTGTTACACAAATTCTGTTACTATACAAATCTTTCATGAAACTAAAGCAACAATGACATATTAAACTATTTACGATTTTAGCCGATATTTGTCAAATTTTATCTGACTAAATTCCTTGTATAGTCAGTGACTCTAAAAACATGGTTGTTGCATGTTACTTTAACTCCCGTACGAATATTATTAATGAAACATACAATTTAACGACATTTCATGAAACAAGTTCACACAGTGTGGTGTAATGCCATTTAAAATGGCCGCAGTAGTCTTAAACTGTTACAAAAAATAACACTCAGCATGTAAAGCCAGTCATCTTAATATCGTCTGAAGCCAGTCAGTCATTCATGATTCATCCGCAGCCTGTCATCCGTGGCTTTGCTTATCAACGTGAGAGCCTGTCGACATTTTGACGTCAGTGTCCTAAAACCGAAAGATGACCCAAAGTAACAAACTGCAATACAGCATTTATTATCCAAGCTTTTCAAGTGATATTTTAAACAGCATCTCTACTTATGTATGAATATATGTAATGTAATTAATAATTTATATAGCGCCGCTCACAGCCATGGCCATTCAGTAGTGCTCCCAGTGCGAGAACCCTCAGGGAAGAAATAGGTTTTAAGGAGAGAGAGATGAAGACAATGATCCAGAAAGGAGAGTCTCACGCAGAGTGAAGCGAAGGGCATTCCATAAGATGGACCCCAGGGAAAAGGCAAAGGATCGAGTTTGAGCAATAGTGGTCCCAGCTCGTGGGACAAAGGAGTCAGACCAGTCCACAGATCTTGAGTTTGTTTGAGTTTGAGTTTATTGAACCATTTTGCATTCAAAATTACAAGTACATAAATGGCAATCACATTAAACAACTAAATTAAC
The DNA here is from genome assembly GCA_020284085.1 of Aporrectodea caliginosa. Lineage (NCBI taxonomy): Eukaryota > Metazoa > Annelida > Clitellata > Crassiclitellata > Lumbricidae > Aporrectodea > Aporrectodea caliginosa. The sequence continues at coordinate 647,824 of JACEVL010000536.1, read as the reverse complement.
TAACAGCATGTTATAGTTTAACAGTATGTGAGCCAAAAGAATGTGAGTATGCGAGTCAAGTTGCAAATGATTCATGGGGAGATGAAGCTGAGAGGCTGATGAGAAGATGCGTGTATGTATGTATGCATTCCCAATTTCCTGCATGATTGGTGTGCTTCAACTGCCATCTAACAATTGTAGGTTTGGTCCAGCTGAGCAAACTCCACGTAATTAACTTGGGCAAGCCGTTTGCCCACACCTGGCTCTGTTACTGTGCCATGGTGTATGCAGATAAATAAACGTTATGTTTTGCGATGCTGACTTGGTGTTGAGCACCTTGCAAAAATCTGAAAATTTATGATGTCATCATAAGAAGGATTTTCTTGCATCAGTGTCAGAATTCCTTCCTTTCCACTGGTTTCAACAGTGGTCAGAATCTGATTAATGAAATCTTCAAAATAAGAAAAGTTTTGTGGGGGCCCGATAGCGCATTGGATAACACACTGGCATAGAGAGCGAGAGGTACCGAGATCGAGCCCGTAGGCGGACATGCTTTGTAGGCTGCTATTAGCGCCGTGTATTGCAGGCTGTCTGTTCTGTTAGTAGTTAAGATTTATGTCTTCTGTCATTTGTGTTCTTGTGAATTGTTTCAATTGCATAACTGTACACTGTAACCGGTTGCGGTTTGTCAACCGGATTGTTGCAATAAAGAAATTATTATTATTACTACAGCAATCAGACTTATTTACGAAATGCTCACACGCAAACATAGAAGAACAATTGAGACTTAGTTTAGACCTGCTCAGGATGCAGCCTGGTCCGCACCTGGTTTGAGGATGATGCTGCCGCTGCTACGGCCGCCGCAGCCGCTGCTACAGCTGCTGCTACGGAAGCTGCTGAAGGGGATGAATGGTCTGCGGAAGTGGAAGTAGAGGGAAGGTCGCTTGCACTTGCACCTTCCCTTCGCTTTGAGGAGGCGTTCTTTGGCGTTAGATTCTGGTCTGGAAGATTCAAACACAGTATTAACTTAAGTAATTAAACCAAAATACACCAGCACCAGGGGTTCATGCCACAAGGGTTCGCACAAATCACACATTTTGCAACAAGAATTATTTTTATAATACCGGTTATAACCCGACTCTTCTCACAATTGAACCATCATTTTTGTGCAAATTTCATCAAACATTTCTTTATATTGGTCATATCCCAAAATTTGGTCAAGTCTCAGAATACATGCAGAATGTACGACACTGGCTCCCATTCCCACAGCAGATTACCTATAGGGTCTCTGCATTGGACTGGCGCTGCATTGATGGGCTGGGCCTCTGTACCTGCCAGAACTCTGGTGTACAGCGTAGATCCGCTCTCCAATCGGCTGATGAAGTTGACTTCCTAGTACCTCACTCGCGGACTACTATTAAGAAGTGGCATTCTTTTTTGGTTGCTGGCCCTACGAACTGGAATGGGCTCCCTGCTGCATTCCATTTAGTGCCTAGGGGCCAAACTACTATGTTCATTGCTAACTATTTAGACGTGGTTGGACTGGGAGCACTTCTGAGTAGAGTACCTTGAAGGGGCGCTATATAAAAACCCTTAATAACAATAATAATAATAAATAATAATAATAAGATAAGATAAACACACAGTTTCCTCTTTACACAAGCTATACATTTTTTACCTGCTTCCCTTCCCGCTTATGGTAAATAAGCCATGAAATCATTCAATCAGTCAGTTTACTGAAACAAATGAGATTCTCGTTGAGGATTACCTCTCACTTGTCGCTCAAGTGACGTGATGAGGAAGACAGCTTGTTGGAGGATGGCCAGCTTCGTCTGAGGTTTGTCTGAATGCAGTCGCTGTGTCACCATTCGGCCGAGTTCCTTAAAAGCCTCGTTGATGTCACGCACACGCACTCTGCTCGTCCACAAAACCAACAATCAATTATTTATTCAATCCAATACTACCTACAGCAAGTTAAAGAAGGAAACTATCAAATAGATTTGATAAATAGATTTGGCACTTGTAGTTGCACTATACAAAGTTTACTTTAATTGTAATCAAACATTTATAAAGCTCCACTCAGTAATTCAGAGGCACTCCCAACCCAAGTCGGTGCTATCGCTAACAAATAAAATGGACCTGAGTTGTGGAAGGCTGAGGAGCTCAAGTCGCAATTCCTGCAGAAGATGGTTCCAACTAGAGGGACAGACCTAAGCAAAGCTTCTAGACTGAGCAATAAACTGCACATGTGAAGAACAACCAGGCCTCTGTGAGTTTAATTATTACAATAATTTGTGGTAATCTGCAAAACCGAAACTTATTTTTTACATTTAGTGTCATTACCTAATGATAAAGAATCTCCTATGCTCACTTTTACTAAGCACTTGCTCATTACGGCAGTGATGTCAATAACAACAAATCCATGAGCAATTCAGCATCATTTATTTATCATCCATCCACCATTGTACCTTTCTCTCGCATTGTTTTGTTGGCGCCGAAGTTTCTCCCTTTCCAGTTTTGACTCCGGACTCTCATCTTCATCATCTTCTTCGTCATCATCGTTGTTGTTGCTGCAGTGAAATCACATCTTATTGACAATAAAAGGAACAATTAGAATTTAATCACAGGACAGAAAGACACTTCAAAATATCTGTTCTTAAAGGAACAAATTTACATGTACACATTTCAAGTGTTCTGTTCTTAAAGGAACAAATGTACATGTACACATTTAAGATGTTCTGTTCTTGAAGGAACAAATGTACATGTACACATTTAAGATGTTCTGTTCTTGAATGAACAAATGTACATGTACACAATTCAAGTGTTCTGACCTTAAAGGAAAAAATGTACATGTACACATTTAAGATGTTCTGTTCTTGAAGGAACAAATGTACACGTACATGTCGTACAAGCTCAGACGGCAAGGGAGAGAACTGCCACCCTTACAATATGCTAAGGCCAAGAAAACGAAATCGTTAACATTTCGTACTACCAGATGCCTCTCAAGGTTAACTAAAGGGTGTCTTAAGGTGTCTCATACATATTTTGTTACATCCCTGTTTTTGCTCTGAATTGGGAACTTCTCAATTCCAGTCTGTTCCTAGTTCCTAAAGCTGTCTGTTGTCTGGCTTCAGTGTGTACTTCTGAACTTTGTCAGAGGCATCCACAAATTTCAGTTGTATTGTATTTTATTATAAAATACTTTGATGACAGTACAACTTATTCCTCCTAGGTTAAATGTGGCACTGCATAAGTAAGCTAGCACCATCTAAATCGGTGATCCTAATGCCTAGGTCTTTTCAACCTCTTTTCTTTTCCTATATTAATGTATTTAACCTGTTTGTACTGAGCTGCGGTTTGCCAGCCTGATTGGTTATAATAAACGAAGATATATATTTAAATGATAATTCATTTCAGACATAGTGTGGTCATACAAAAATGATCACCGTGAACTTTGTACATAGCTATTGTCAGAATTTGACGTTTAGAGGTCAAGTCATAAGGTCAGCCCAGATTTATCAATGCAGATCGGGCAGCCAGTAGGCCTACTGTATCTCTGGCTGTGAAAGCAGACTCGATGTAACTGGTAACTGCCAATGAATGACCAGTGGAACCACATTGTGAAAACTATGTTTCAACTCACATCAGTTACACAGGTAAATCTTTGCCCAAAACATAGCTATGTCTTTATTGCCTTAGTCAGTAAATATGTCTATACTTGATCATTAATTTTAATCAGCGGTAGTCTGTATCTGTTCATATAAAATGGTCGGCACTGAGTAGGTCTCTTGAACGGGCGCTATATAAATTCTCCAAATAAATTTGCTCAGAATGAATGCTCTTCGCTACATGCCAAGACTGCTAATAAAGAAACTAAACTTACACATCATTGCCACTATTGCTGTCTGTTGAAGACATCACAGAAAGCCTGTAAAAGATATTAAAACAAAGGCCTTTATAAGTCATTGCACATTTTAAAAGCCTTCGAGCAATAACAAGAAAAAATACTAGATGTATTTGACATGACCACCATCATGTTGGATGCCAATTTAACAGGTGCTTAATTAAGCTGCACGAAAAGCTAAACAGGGTTGCCACAAAGCTAATAAAACAAAAATTCCATGACTTTCCATGACCTTTTTCCATGACTTTTAAGCATTATTTTAGACAAAAAAGAATCTACTTTCTAACTGCCTTATTGATGTAATATTATCAAAATTTAAAAATATTATTCGAAATATGTCTATTAATGATCTTTCCATTTTCCAAGACTTTCCATGACTTAGCTATTTTCAAATTCCATGCCTTTCCAGGACTTTTCTTGGAAAGCACCTGTTTTTCAAGGTTTTCCAGGCCTTACATTTTTCAAAGCCTAATTCCATGACTTTCCAGGTTTTCCAGGATCCGTGGCAACCCTGGTGAAACAATAATCCAAATGCAAAAAAGGCACAAGGCAATGTACCGGGTAATGCATATGTAATACAAAACTTATAATAGTGTTTTCTTCTACTTAGAAATAGTTGTGCTTCAGTCAATGTACATTTTTCCTCTGACCTTGGTCGCTTGGCAGACGGCCCAAGAGACGACAGACAACCGGCTCCAGCATTGCATGACAATCCGGCGGAAGACATGTAGAAATGCTCCATGTCTCCAGTGTATTTTGAGCTTCCTGATGCTGCCATCTCAGCACACTTCTCCACTTTCCTTAATGATCCAGCTAAACCCTCGTTCGAATGGACATCATTCTGCAACACTGATGACAGAACACACGTTTAAACTTTGACCCACTGTAGCATAATAGGTTACCAGGCAAATGTAATAACTTAATTTCATGATTCACTTTTAAGTACAATATTGAAGCAGCTTTTAAGTAACACCTGAAAGCGCTCCTTATTAGCTATAAGGATGTATGAGTTACGTACAAACAACTTGTCTATAAGTAAGTAAATGGGAAAGTCACAACAAGTTGACTTTGTCAGACAATGTATTGTATTGTATTGTATTACATTTATAAAGTTCCTCTAGTAGGGTGAACTGTCCAGTGTGCAAGGCCACAAAAGAAGAAATAGGTTTTGAGAAAAGCAAAGGAGGAAGAGGGGTTACCAGCTAGAATTGAGAGCGAGTAGATGGAGACAGTGCATTGCAAACAGAGGGACTGAGCCACAGAAAAGAATGAATTATTAGGTAATTCCTTATCATAGAATCCCACCAGTGGAGTCCCTGACACCATCTTCATAGTCCTGGTTCATAAAGCATTGATGATGAAAACCAAAGAAGTGCATCACACTGCATAACTGAGATGGTATCTATCAGATGCAAACCACAGTCACAAACAAAAGCCTTCAAACTAGGCACAAACAGAACTTCTGAACTGTAATGACATCATTAGGTAATTTCTTATCATTATTACGGGTCGCTTCTAATGACAACCTATCTTGTTAGGCTTTTCCATTAATAATTTAAACCTATTCATTGGCAACTCCGCCACACGGGGCTGCAAGGCAGCAGCACCCTGTGCCGGTCCTAAGCCCGGATAAAGGAGGAAGGTTTGCCAGATGGGTGTCGATACTCTGGCAGTAAAAACAAAGATGCTGAACGATGAAGCAAGAACACAGTCTAATGGAGAGACATTGTGAAGAAGGCATCGGACACCTACGGGCATTGAGCCCATGGTTATTGATGATGATGATGATGATGATATTCATTGGTAAACCTACTCAGAAGATTGGCTGTGTTACCACTACAGGCAGAATTGTTTCTCAATCGTTCATCAACCAGGGCAGACTCCGTTCCAGCGATCTAAATGAATCGCAATCAACAGTTGTAATCGTAAAGATGACAGTTTCTGACGCATATTAAGTAGTAAACTATTATTTCTGAGGTGCTCTGCACAGAAAACTGGCAGTGCTAATAATTTATTGCAATGCATGCCTCTAAATATTAATTAATGAAGTAACTCCTTCATCCATTCCGGAAATTTGTATAGTGCTCCTTCAAGAAGCCTATTCAGAGGCGCTCCCAACCCAGCCATGGCTAAACAGAAAGGACTTGAGGAATTGGTAAAAGCAGGCAGACTGCTACTGGGTAGTAAGATTAGTGTGAACTGTGAACAGGAGCCCATTCCAAGTGGAGGGCCCAAAAATCAAGAAGACTCGACATTGTCTGACATTATCATAATAATAGTAATAATAATAATACTCACATGAACGCAGTATGATTACGAGTCATAGTATGAACGGATGATCACAAGTTATTACTTTAATTTAATTTAACATACGGCATCAATTCATATGGCATCTGAAAAATTCTCATGATAATCTGGGTGAAAAGTTGGATATTCAATTCATTGTTGTGTTAGTTATTTCTTCTGTTACTCAGCTTCAACATGTAACACCACATGCTGAAGTAGGGAGCATTTCAAATTTCTGCGGTGTGCTATTGTACCTAATGAAACTTTATGATAAAACATAATGAACTTACCCTGAGTGAAAGCCGCCTGTCATAGTTAGAATTGTCATGAATTTCCTGGTAATTCCACGGATTTGTTTCTGTACATACATGTACAGCATTGCAGATTAAAATCACATAACGCCATTTTTAAAATCACATAACGCCATTTTTAAACAACCATTTTAATCCACAAACTCCGCCACTGTTCGCTTTCTGACAGCGCCAGTCCCAAGCCTGGAAAAAGGAGGAGGGCGACGCTAATGGTCTTTGTTACCACACAGTGGTCGTTAAACAGTAAACAAGCAAACCACACACAAACAATGTAACAATACAGTGCACAATAATGCCACTTCACCTTCCAACTCCAATCTGTCCAACAACCCTCCATCTTCCAAGCTTTCTCGTCCTCAACGAAACCTGCCTTACCAGACCCCTCTCAAGTTCTCTGCCTCCTTTCTCCCTGGTCTCTCTGGCAACTGGACTCGGATCTCCACGGGACATCTCTGGACAACCCCTTAGACACGACACAGTGCTCATGAATAACCTGGTGCCCTGCGCTTGGTTTTTGAGTACTGCTTTAGAAATTTGGAGTTTATGAATACGATTCACCTGTAAGCACTTGAAGCCCATTAGTTCGAATGTAGTTTCACATTGTCAGGTCGACAAGTGCTTTCTAATGAGTCTCACCTGCCTTAACCGCTCCTCACCCTCTGCCTCCGCTCTGGCAGAGGTGCTAAATAGTCAGGGCTGGGAGCGAGCGATCTGAGTTGTTACCTTGGATGAGCACTATATAATTCCCTCGGAAGCTACGCCTGTTCCCTAGATCATGTACTGTTAAGTTGTATGGCCATTTTAAACGTATCTTTTGCCCAGGCTGGAGTTGGGAGTGCTTCTGAGTAGTTACGTTGACGGGCACTATATAAATTTTTGAATGCCTTAATGAATTAATAAGTTTCCACAATGACTTCAATGAAATAAGTCCGTGATTACAAATCTGGTCACAGTGGATAAACCTAGAGAATATAAATTATCATTTACCACAACACTACACAAAGCTACAAGAGCTAGATAAGTTACATAAAGATAAAAGGAATATCAATATCACAGAACAGCAAGTTGCATATTTATAAATGTACTGACTTCATTGTTTAATAGATAATACATTGAAAGGAGCTCTCTGTTCTGGTTTTTGGTCAGACAGTCACCATGTTCTGCAAACTGGTGGACCCCATAGTGTCAGACTTCTTTGCAGTCACCCAAGCAAGGGACATTTTCTCATCCACTGGATCATCCATCATTCCAAAACAACCTCCTGCCGATAACCAAACTGATGTTGGTGCTACATAAATTTCAGATAACTAACTAAGTAACTTACCAACTAACTACACACCTCAGAATACCTTCTGCCCACAAAGAGAATGAGGCCTGAAGATAAATAATTATCTACTGACATGGAGGGGTAAGAAGAAAAAGAGCAGTCCCCTAAGCTAGCCCTGAGAGATCCATGGGTATGAAGTGTTAGCGACTTCATTTTCTTAGCCTTGGCATATTATGGCAGATGGCCAGTCCTCTCCCTCACTGTCTCATCTTCCCACTGACAGTGTACGGTCAGTGTACTCATTATAGCTGAGTTGGATAGGGGACGCAGGTGAAGCAAATCTCAAACCAATGTTTCTGCCCTGGTGAGGATTTGAACCCCCGAACTCTCGATTGACAGTCCAGCACGCTAACCACTACACCATCAAGCACATGGAAGGGTAAACCTAATTATAATCAACTGACCTGTTGGTGGCATATGTGGTATTGTGGCCGCAGATGCAGTGGCACCGTATGCTGCATCTCGTGGATTGGAAACATACATCTACAAGAAGAAACAGAAGCATCTAAGATGATCATCCAGACACACAAATCTACATCAAATACCCTGAATCCATCGTAATCGTAAACTCAAAACTTCTAAAGTGCAGGACACCAGCTTATTCATGAGTGCTGCGTCGAGTCAGAAGGGTTGTCCAAAGGGTAGTCAAAAGTTGGTCCGAGTCTGGTAGCGAAGGGGTCAGAAAAATTAACAGAGGAACAAAAGTGTGCAGAAGAAATGTATCAACTGAATCAACAACAGGATGGAAACTTTAAATGTAATTGCAGTGCAGCATATTGTGTGGCTCTACTTAGTGACTTTGAGAGGCAATCAGTAGGCCTACATGGTTTCTAGCGATACTTTCAGTCAGATAGCAAAACAAGAGTTTCTACTGTTTGAGAATGTGTTGTGTGATCAGCCATAAGCAGAGTGAATTTTTGTGTGAAGCCTGTTCAGAAAACCAGTGCAGTAAATGAAACTTGATTGCACAGTTACCTTAATCAATATAATGAGAACGACCCAAAAAAACGAAGACAAATAACCCAGGACAGCAAAACAGTTTCTTTCACACGTCAAGGAGCAAAGAAAAAAATTTATTGATTCTGCAGCACCATTAGCGAAGCCATAAAAGCCTCAAGGTCCACGTGAAATCTGGAGCAAAGTTCAAAGGGTATCGCTGGAAAAGGAATGGAGCTAAGTGATGGAGCTTCTGAAGTCGGAGAAAGCTTTTAACTGCAAGTGCCAAAGGTAAAGAATTCTGAAGGCTTACACGAGTAGATTTCTGAAGAGATAAGCAGTGGCGTAATACAAACACGAATCAACAAGCCTCACCATTTGCTGCTCCCTCTTAACAGGCAAACCCTGGTACCGCGGGGATGATGACGACGATGAAGGCGAGGGGTCCATGTATCCCGTTGCTGGATTCGGCAGCAGAGAAGAAGGCGAGTAGTTGGTGGCTGAAGAACAGTTGCTGTTTGTCTGATCGGAGCCCCACGGATCACCCATCATGCCCGGATTAACACCTTAACCCAAAACGAAAACAATCACAAAACACGTCCTATATATATACCACGAGCACATCAGCCGTAACAATAATTAAGTAGCTCCTCTTCAAAAGAGACTCTCTAAAGGTGATTCTAATTGGAAAACAAAAACCGTGGTTGCACTGATTGGTTCGTGGATAATAATAATAATATAGCAAAACAAAGTCACGCAGAGGACAAAATGCCCATATCTTATGTTAATATGCAAGTAACCCAGATCTTATGTTAATATGCAACCTATTCCAGGATTGCACCCGACCTTGGCAGGTAGTTTTAACATTTAACTAACCAACACTACAGTACAACTATAACTTAATAATTACAGTACAACTGTAATTTTATAATTAACGTACAACTGTCTTTGATAATTAAAGTACAACTGTAATTTGCTAATTAACGTACAACTGTAATTTGATACCGGTAATTAAATTATTATTATTATATTCGCTTATTGACACACAAAAACAGCTGACACACCGCAACTGATTACAGCTAGTTCAAAAGAATAGTGAAGGCAGAGATCATAATATAACTAATAATAACATAAAGGTTCAAGAGATGGAATTAGTGTTAACTGGTACATTCTGACAAATACTCTCAACCTATTCATACCAATTTCTGGTAAAGGACACGAGGAATTTAATTTCTATTGTCCTTAAAGAGTAGTACATAATCATGAGGTCGGGGCACCACTGTATATTGGCGTAAAGTTCAACTGTAATTTGATAATTAACATTCAACTGTAATTTGATCATTACAGTACAACTATCATTTGATAATTATGTAGTACAACTGTAATTTTAAAATTACAGCAAAAGTATAAATTTATAATTCCCCTCCCCTACAACACTTCAGAAGTGTGCATTGAAGTCGGGCAACAAGATTGGTCGGTTGTGATGTGCTTGACTTGACAATAACTGGGGTCATCAAATTTCACAGCAATTTTAATAAATTACTGTCAAACCAATAGACAGTACAGTAACTGTGTTGACTAGATTTAATTATAAATCCAATTACCTAACAAAATACACTCCAGATGCACTAGAAGCCAAAGCATAAATGTACTAAAAAATTACATTAAAACTTAACTAAGAAAGTTCAATAACACTAAAATCGCAGTGATATTTGATAACCATGTCAGTTTTGTCATTTCTTTATTGCTAAGGTCAAGCGCATCACAACATCAGTCAACAATCATCAGTAGATAATTCTAACAGGTCTTCAAGACCAAACAACTAATCACAACCCATGTTTAAAGTTAAATTAAAAATTCTCTAACTTAATGCAACAATTGCATTTTTAATTTTTTCTCAGATAATAAACCAGGCTTAATTCAGACCAATATTTCTTGTAGGCTAAAGTATGGAACAAATACTGCCGCCCGGTGCTTTCGTAACACAGCTGTATGAGCACAGCAGGTCATAAAAAACTCAAGAACCAGACGGTTCTTTTATCCCATGAGGCTAAGAAAATTAAGTCACTAACACTTCGTAACCCCGCTGTTGGCTTAAGGGACTGATCATCCTCTTCTCCTTTTTTTCTTTCTACTAGCTTGAAGAGTTAACTGTGTCATAGCTGCATTGAAAGATGCTCAGGTTTTGTCAATCATCAGACATTTGAATTATTGTCAGTGTAAATGCTGCGTAAATGTCAACAATCTGTCAGGTAAATGCACCCAAAACTTCTCAACTAGTAAGTCGGCAAGAGCAATACTGTTGTTTAAACTAGTTTATTTGTCAGCGTATGCCTGTACCATGTAACAGACTGTAGTATTAAAGCAAGACTAGGGTCTTCTTAGTATCCGACTTTTGTATTCCATATCAGAAAACATTTGAAGCAATGCTTATCAAGATTTCTCTGACAGCAACATTGCTATTATTAATCTGGCTTTTAATTAATTGGACAATTAATTTTATTTTGTGGGGACTTTATAAGTGAATTTCTCTGTAACACCATAAGCCAATTCTCTTTAGGCCTACTCCATTTTTTTATATTTCATTCTACTTTGTAATCTTTTAGCAACTGTGAGCTTGGGTGTGGTTGTGTCATCTTTGCGTTTGAATTACAATAAACAAATACAGTATATGATGAATCTAATGATGATGAAAATTGTAATTGCAAATACAAATTTATATAGCATCACTTCAAGAGAATTTCTGCAGATGCACTTCCCAGTTGTCAACACAACACCACAATCGAATAGAATAGTTTTCAAGCTCTTACAGAAAAGCGGTTGAGAAATCCCAAGAAAACCACACTACAGCCAAAGACTAAGAAAGTAATTGTATCCAGAAAGAGAATCAAATAAATGACAGTCAAGGACTGAAGAAGTAATTAAATCCAGTAAAATATTTCTGTCGGAACTGATGAAAAACTGCCTGAAAACAGAGTTCGGCATTTACACACCAAAGGGCAAACAGTCTTCAACTGTGGCATATGACAAGCAATGAGATTTTATGAATAGCCAAGTGAAAAGAGGAAAATATCAAATAGATTCACAAATAAATATTAGACTCTGAACACAGATCAATTACAATAGTTTTCTGACCTGGAAAATATGAATAATCCCTGGTGCCATATGAAGGTGCATCTGGGTTGTAAGCAACGTGCCTTGGCTGGATATCTTCTGAAGGGTTACAGTATGCCTAATCAAAATAGAAACCACAAAAGTGTTCACTCTGAAAATTCCAAAACCGTTGAAACTTAGTGCAAATGCAAAATGCAACATGTAAATGCACAATGCAGGTTTATCACGTGAGGTGTGAGGTGAAACGTGACTGTGGTTTTCAACAGAACCCAAATATTTCAAAAACATTCAGACATCTCTGCACAGTTATAACTCAAAGCTTGACCATTCAAATGCACTACATTAGTTTTGGAATCTCAACTAGTCTTACAACTTCTGTAGGGCACCACTATAGTCAGTACATTGCCCAGAAACTCCAGGAACCAAGGAAATCATTACTTTAGATCAGACTAAATCATCAACACACCTCTAATTATGTCAACATTATGTTGACAGAAGCATGTAAAAAAAGAATAAAATGATATTAGATCCAATACTAGAAAAATTACAACAAACATATTTCAAGAAATCAAAGAAATCAAGTTAATTAAATATCTATCAAAATCAAGACAACAAATTATTTGAATAGCAACAGCAAGAATGCTCTTTCAAAATGAAATACTTTCAAGATGAGCTGATGACTTGGACAATTTAAATTGCATTGAATACTTTAGTATATTCTGCACAGCTTTCACTTCATGCTAGAGGTGCTTTACAAGTATCCAAATATAATACAATACAATACAAAATCTTACTGTAGCTGCATTGGTCCTTCGTTTAATTTCAGCTAAATTTGTCCCACCATTTGACCTGTCTGAATAGAACAAACAAACTGCAGCAGTTCACACAAAGATATCATATAAGCAATATAACTAAATATATCATAAGCACGGTAAATAAATATAGAACGTTGATTTGTACTACTTTTGGAAAACACCAATGTTAAGTCAACAAAATATGATAATTTAATAATAATTATATTGATAAATCACATGCTGCGACATGCAACATTAGAAAACTCTAGAAGACTTGTGCAGGCCAGATAGGATAAAATACAGCCCGTAAAAACAAAGTTTTTACTATATCCATCTAGTATCCTATAATGCGTCTTATGAAGCAGTTACCTCTACAAATATATAGTCCGCGTTCATTTTACAACATAGCGTCCGTTTAATGATGCACCGCGCCCGTTTCTGTTGCGCGCCAATGGCAACGCTGGCCAATCACAACGCTCCGTATCGGAAAAGGGGATTCCCCGATTCGAAAAGTTGAGTCCCCGATTCTATAAGCTAGCCTTTTTGGGGAGCTGAAATTTTGATAGAATGAAGTGTGTGCGAGGGCGAGTCTGTCTGCCAAGTTTCACGACGATTGAATGATTGTAAGTGATCGAACTAGTCGTCGCAAGATTTGACTTTTTAGCCTGTGGCTCAATCAATCAATCAAGCAAGATTCCCGCAAGTTAAACTAGATGGATAAAAACTAAGATTTTATTAACATTTCAGAAGAGCTAATGTCAAAGAAACACCATTACCTGATGAAGTTGGTCTGTAAAAAGACTGGGGCTGCTGGTATGTCTTTGGCAACTGTGTGGATGCTGATGGTGTGGAGGCAGTTACCCCAAACTGAATCATAACAAAACCAACTTAGACTTTCTCAAATACTATTAGCAAATTAATCTTTTTGTAATCAAATAATATGTCTAATTTAACTGAAATAAATGATAGAAATAAATTTACGTACAAATGTACAATTATTACCGTATATTTATATAAGTGTTAATAAAGTTGATGGTTTAATTTGAAGAGTAACAAATCATATTGAATTTGAATCCTGCTCAATATGTCACATACCTGCTGTGAACCATGATTTCTGTAGTAAGGCATCGGATTGCAAGATTTCCCTGAAAATATCACAATTACTCATTACAAATGGTCATTCAATAACTGCATTTAGTGAAGACAAAAAGATTCATTGCACTGAATTTATTATTTTAACCTACAATATGACAATGCACTTGAACATAACTTATCATTCCAATATATTTCAATGTAACTTTATATTCCAATATACTGTTTAGTAAAACTGCTTTAGATTTATAACACGTCTTTGCTTAAATCAAGGAACCACAAGTCAATTTGCTTAAAACAATGCATGGAGTTGCAAACTCCTAAAATTCACTTAACCATAGTTGGTAAAGCTGGTAGTTTTTCTGCAATATCAGCAGCAAGCTTCCTAAGATGAATTTCCAAACGGAGAAAGCACCTGCAAAAAGTCAAAGATGCTGGGAACTCCCTGCGGTGAGACAGACCTAAACGCCATCGCGACAAATAAACAAACTCCACGTCTGATGGACCTGCGCTCCAACATAACACTCCGAGGCCAAGCCATAGACTGCCACTCCACGCTATTAATTAACTTCGACTTACGAACTGAAAGCAAACGACAGACAGAGAGAGAGACACGACGCAGAGATGGCACGCCTCGACTTATGGTCAATAAAAGCGAACCTGCTTAGCAACTGGTGTACCTACAAGAAATTGCCACGACCATAACTTTCCGCCCGGTCGGACGCCCCTTTGTGGAGTCCCTCTAACAATGATCGGGTGCACGTCGTCGGCTGGATGCCGAACAAATCCAATAAGGACGTCAGCGACCACCGAGAGAGACCTGACCGGCATTAACAAGCGGGCGAAAGACTGTTGCACAAAATGGAAATGGCTCATAACTAACAACGCGAGCCATTAGGATGGACAACACCACGTTGTCGTTTAGTTCCTCCGATGATGCAAAATCACTCAGTTATTCAGCAAAATGGCTCGATACGCCGCTGCAAATAACGCCGGACGGTTTACGACGAATGCAGAGAACTGTACAGCTTTACTCGGAATCTGACCGAATGTGTAGAGATGTCGCCTGAATCGAGTTTCGAAGCAATGTATTTCGAAGAGGAAGATATTGGTATAATGAAAGTGCACAAATATTGTCACTTAAAAGTAGATGTTTGCCATAGAATATGTTTACAATGTCATAATAATAACTCTATATTGTTTCAGTGCCAAGAAAGTTTAATTAAGAAACCAGTGTATTCACATTTATGAGTATGTACACTACTTGTGGAATTCACTGCTTGTGGTATTCACTGCTTGTGTAGCACACACACATGGATACGGAATTAAAATGTAGTATAATATACAATGCTTATGGTATATACTGCTTATGGTTTTATATAAGCAATGAATGATATGTGCTAAGTATGTCTATACTGTATTATTCTTTATTCACAGTAGAACATACTTCTTTAATCAAAAGAGGAGGATTGAACTCCACAGACAAATTACTTTTCTATTTTGCATATTGCATCTTTTTAAAGTCACTGTTGTCAGTAAAGGCAAGAAAAGCAGTAAACTAATGAAGGATTAGGGTGTTTTACTATGCCATACAAGTCATGGTGACCTGAAAAAGATAAATAGAAGAGGGGCAAAACAAATAAAGCCCACTACCTAATGTTGTGCACTGCTATAACTTCATAGGTGAAATTCGTAAAAATATATGATGCAATTGATGTGAAACCGTAAAATTATATTGATTGTATTGATAGAGAAAGAACAACTGAAGCCAGCCAAGCAGAGGCTCAGCTATTGTGTTGTTACGACTGTTTAAAGGAGAAGACAAAGAAAAATATCATAATTATCAACTTTCAATGGACAACTGACCCTTTCATTCAAAGCACAACGAATGAATGAATGAATGAATGAATGAATGAATGAATGAATGAATGAATGAATGAATGAATGAATGAATGAATGAATGAATGAATGAATGAATGAATGAATGAATGAATGAATGAATGAATGATACAAAGGTGACTTAGATATGGATCGCAAATTTAAAGTTGCCTGAGGGTATGACTTCATCACTGCACAACTGCTGCATAAAGTGGCAATATGGAGAGCATCACACAAATGCAGAAAACACAAAAGCATCCCAAATGCATCCGTCTGTACATTTGTTTAACAGGTAGGCTAAGGTGATTTGCTGACTGCAACCACATGTGGTGGTATTGTCAGTACATGCACTGTAAAAACAAGAACCCTGAAGCAACCACTGACAGATTTATTCCTTGTGTCTTTAATACACTGGTAATATATAGCCAAACACTATATAGTTCCAAACAGTGGAAAGTGCCACACCACAGAAAATGACAAACGCTGGAAAGTGCCACATATTGAACATTGACACACATTGGAATGTACAAGGCACTAGATAGTGCCAAAAAGTGGAAGTGCCACACCACGTAAAGTGACAGACACTGGAAAGTGCCAGTTAGTGGACATTGACACACTGGAATGTACCAGACACAAGACAGTGCCAAACAGTGGAAAGTGCCAAACAATGGAAGGTGCCAAACAGTGGAAAGTGCCAAACAATGAATGGAAAGTGCCAAAGAGTGGAAAGTGCCAAGCAATGGAAAGTGCCAAACAGTGGAAAGTGTCAAACAGCGGAAAATGCCAAACAGTGGAAAGTGACAAACACTGAAAAGTGCCGCATAACAGAAAAACGCCAACCACTGGAAGTGCCAACATCCGTCCTCTCAAGCAGGATCGAGGTCGTAAGGGCAAAGTCTCAACTCAGGTCAGAAGCCAACATGCACATATGATGCTAGATCACTAAACACTCGGTTTCGGCTACTTCCGCCGCAGGTGTAACATAACACCAGTCCATAAAAAGCATCAACGCAAGTCAGAAATTTCTAGGAAAAGCAGCACAGAGTAACTGAATTACTATCAGCAGAACTAATGAAGATATTAACTCTGTTGGCACCTCGTATGTTTTATCCGACTGACAAAGTATTTATCCGATTAGACAAGAAGAGCAGAAGAATCTGGAATCTATCACTCTGTTTTAATGACTCAGTAGCCAAGGACAGATAAGAAACTGTCTAAATGTATAATATATAGATTTACTTCAAATGGGGGATTTTGATAAGTAAGAGAGACATTGATGAATGAAGATCTGATATAACTGTTTCTACATATGGCCTGTTATCAATTATTCAGATCACTGTTCAAGTACACACCAAACTACATCTGAAGAGTGCCATAAATTCATCATTTGAGATCACATCAGCAGCTATCATATTACAGTAGGAGATAAACAGTTCAAATTCTTAAAGAAAATCGCAAAAAATAATTCAAAACTGCCCCAATATCTATCTATCTATCTATCTCTATCTATCTATCTATCTATCTATCTCTATCTATCTATCTATCTATCTATCTATCTATCTATCTATCTATCTATCTATCTATCTATCTATTAAATTTATATAGCGTCTCTTCAAGATTACTACTCATAGTTCCTAACTTCTTACTCACAACTAGTCTTGAGTCTCTTGAGTCTCTCTTGAAGTGGCACTGTATAAATTTGCAATTACCATTACAATACAACTCCCCAACATAATCAGCTCCTAACTTCCTACTCTTTAACAGTCAGCAAAGTGGAACTCATATGAGTTCCTACTCTTTACTAGCAAAATGGCTCATAATAACAACAGTAAACTCTTCAGTAGTCAAATCACTTAGAAAAAACTCAGTTTAATCATATATACTCATTCTTCAAAGATGAAACTGTTAAGGCAAAGACTAAGTCCGTTTAAGATCCTGATCAATATCAACACAAGGTCCATAGACAAGAGGAGAAAATAAACTATAATTACGACTGTATGTTAATGACAAAAGTACCATTACACAAATGTCAGAGGTACAATTACCAGTGCATTTAAAGTTAATGACAAAGTACTGTCAAATATCTGACAAAAGTGAGGTTATGTAAACATGACAAAAAACAATTACCAGCATAATACATGTATTTATGCAAATGATTAAGTGTTGCTATATAACTAACAAAGAACTCTTACATAACAATAGCATAGTACAATAACCAGTATATTTGTGGCATTACGATTGTATTCATCACAATGCACTTTTATAAAAGCGACATCAATCAATCAATCAAAAGTTTTTATAGCAACCAAATGTAACAAACAGTCAAGCACAGTGAATGCACAAATTAGAATAAGCACTATTATAGCAGAGACAAAAATATTGTTCCATAATTGTCAAAAACACTACTGTTCAAGTGAAAAAAGTACCATTAATGAAAGTGAAAAGTACCATCCATCAAACATGCCACAACAGCACCATGATATTAGTGACAAGAGTAGGAAACCATTATATAGCTATTAGGTTGTCACTGTAAAACAATATTCCCAATTTAAATTCAACCTATAGACATTAGCAATTTTACTCACATCAGAAAGCCGCTAGATTAGGCAGACTTAAATGCATTAATGCTCGGCTTAAATTCTAGACATGAATTCTAATTAATGCTATGCTAAGCGAATAACACTTGCCAAAAGGTCGCCTCATGGGGTAGACCTCCTCATCCATGTAGGCAGCATTGCCAGCACTTGCATTAGGTGAACCAGCAACATATCCGTCTGTGGCCTGCAATTAAAACACAACCAGCAATCTATAGGTAAACTCTATGTAAATACATACATATATGTAACACATATATGTGTTATGAACTTAAACATTTCTACACAGCAGTTCCGGATTAACCATTAAGCTAAAAAGCAACAGCTTAGGGCCTCACAATCTGCAGGGGCCTCAAAATAAATTTTTATGTATATATTAATGAATGTTAAAAATTACATTTAAGTATTGTTTGTTTCCAGGGTTTAGTACCTTAAAATCTATGACAGAGCCAACCAAATGATAATATTTAATCAGTAAATGCATTCATTTGAAAATAATTTGAATCTTTCACTTTAAATGCCTTGCTATTGATTAATTAAAGGCATATATGTTTTCAATTTTTTGTGAGACCTTATGGTGTAATGTTTGTTCAGTTGACACTAGTTTTCACTCCTAAGATGTCCTTAAAAACATATTTCAGGTAAAATCACCAAAACTGAGAAGTCCTGAAAACCAACTGAAACCAGACTTCTGAAGAACAAATAAATTTTTTTGCATTTTTAGGTTAACATAGAAGGTGTAACCATGAGTATTTTATTTTAGCGAAGAACATGCATACCATATGTGGTATGATACCACATATTTAATGAAAAATTATTAAAATATCATAGTTTCTCTAAACATGTGTTATCACATATTTAAAGAATAATTATAAAACTATCACGTATTTTTTTCTAATGCTGTTTGATTGAAATCCTCACAGATGTTTTAACAATGACAGAAAACATCAATGATCTGCAGTGCTATGTTTTCTGCATTTGGATCACATCACACACTAGAGAAGCCGACATAACAGAACAAAGAAACCAAATAAATCAAGAGTGGTGACCATTTGCAGAAGAATCAATTCAATTGTTTGCATTTTTCAAAAACTCTCTCAAAGTCCATCAATGCTTTCTCACAAAGTCACTGCATAGAACACAACTTTCTCACTAGATCATTGTATTGTTTTGTATTTTCGTAACAAGACTATTTTTAAGAACAATATAAAAAAAAGACTTTCTCAAACAAACAAAAGGAATGCTTGAAAGCACAGTTAAACTCAAGAACACATCATAATCAAATACGTTAAGTATAATTATTATTCTTTATTAAGCAAATTTTGCTAATCGCACTCTGGTGTACAGACATCTAAGAACAGTTAAAACGCATAGCATCCTAACAATAAATGTTTTGCACATTAGGCTCTCAGCTGATGGAATTATGCGGTCATAAGCACGGGGGAAGGAGGGTAGGCCTGGGAGTCACTTTGGTCAGCCAATCTAACCCCACTTGACCCTAAAGTGACTTGAGGCCGACTTGAAGTCGACGACTTGAGTAAAAACGACTTGATCCGACTTGGCAGAAAAACAACCAACTTCCGACTTAAAGTCGACTTCTGACATGGTAGTAACAATTACGTACGGCTGATAATACAAAAATGTCAAGCCAATTTTGCCTGGAAAGCATTAATTTCATATACTAATGAGTTATGAGACCTCAACATTGATTAATAAAATTGTTCAAAGTTTTTTAGGCCTATTTTATGCTGTTTGTGTTTGAACAGTTTTGTAATGCTTTGGGATATCCAGTATTCTAGCATGACTATACAGTTGACAACGTGATAGCAATTATTAAAACGAATTTTTTAACTTCTCCATTGTCAGTGATTATGCAGATTACAGATCGAGAACAGAGATAGTATAGCTGATATAGCAGATAGACATAAAGTGAATTGCAATACTCTTTACTGACTAGTGACTAGTGACAGTGTCACTCGACCAAATCACTGATTATGGATGATTGACTGAATATTTTGCTGTTTCGTTGCCTTGTTCTGCCTCTGCTTGTGTGGTGCTGAAATAGTTGGGATAGTTTTCCCGAACGACTTACTTTTATCAGTCGTTCAGGAAAACTACCCCAAATATCTAAAGTTCGCTTTAAAAGGAGCCATTGAACATCTTTTTCTGTTGAGTAGGCTATGAGCTTAAGTTCGCTTGTGGAAAACATGGCTTCAACGAGAACTTGAAGCTTGAATGCTGTTCTGGCCTCACAATCATTAGTGTGATGTGTTAAATTTTGATTTGTTTGTGTCTCAAGTCAGTTTAAGTCGACTTGTGGAAAAAACAACTTGAAGTCACTTTTCTGTACAAATTCGACTTGGGGTCAGTTGCGCTAAGCGTAAACGACTCAACTCAACTTGGGATGACCAAGTCGACTGGGGTCGACTTATTGGAGTCGACTCCCAGGTCTAATGGAGGGAGTAGTAGGTGGGGTTTGGTTCGGGTACTAATCGAACACAACTCTCCTACAAGCTGAGAATTAATGTTTTGAAGAAAATTAAATGCCTTCCAACATCAGCATTAATGTAAGCACACTTGACCTCCTTGGCAGAAATCAGTTCAACATTAAAACCCTACAACATTATCATGACTTTTTAACAAGCTAAAAAAACACCTCCTCATAGGATAGATACAAAACTTTGTAAAGAAAACATAGGCCTACCTTCACAGAAAAATATAACATAGTTCCCGTTCTACCTTATCGCAGATGATATATAATATATAGGATAGATACAAAGTTTGTAAAGAAAACATACCCTCACAGACAAACATAAGATAGTTCCCGTTCTACCTTATCGCAGACGGACTGCATGATACTTCCATTAATTAAACAGAGAATTCAAGTGATTTGAAAAGCATACACAGCTGCCATCTTACATCCAAGATAACTGAGAACAGTGAAGTGGTAAACTATCACTAATCAGCACACTGTCACACGGTTCAAGAGCCATACACACTGATCAAGTGGCCATAAGATTCCACTGACATGTCCAAATGCGGGTAAGAAAGTGTGAAATATGCATATAAAGTTCTACTTCAACGGAGATTGATATGACACTCGTTTCATGATAAAGTAAGCCAAACAGCATTATCAATGGTCTGAAAAACTCAACCAGATAGAGAACTTTGAAATGAATGCAAAACTATGAAAATCATACTCATATCAGGGATTACAGAAGGCCGGAGTTTGTCACACCATTTAAGTGTTCTTTGAAAAGCTCTCCAGACCTAGACTTTCATCATAGAAAGGTATGAAATATACATCATTCCTTCACTTGTCACACTTGAAGCCCACTTACATCCAACTCTCAACAATTAAGAAAAGCATTATTTTCACCACAATAATGCACACCAGGCTGAGTTGATCTGCACAGCATCCACAGGCACAGGGCTGGGATCTGAAAGTTTAAGACTGATAAAACAGTCTGAGATTTTATCAGTCTGAGATAAAGCAGCTTGGCATACAGCAGTCAGTTAGACTTTATTTAAGATTTACGTTAATTTAAACCCATCTTCGCTTAAGCACAAAACACTAGATCGCTCTGTGAAGTCATGACAAATCAGTCTTCTCTTACAGTTACCAGAAGGATAATTGTTACCATATTTAAACTGATCATCTACAAACTGTACGGATAGTTCCTAGAGACCAGGGCAAATCAGTCATTCGAAATTAAACCAAACTAAACTATACTAAACACTAGTAAACAGCTAAATCTAAATAACTAAACCTAACTACATGTAAAGGAGCAGCATTTTGTCTGCTCCTATTGATTGAATAAACGAAATATACAATACTATCCTGCCTCTCCTTTGCATCATCCTAGAACTACCATCAAAATCGGTTTCCACCATGGCAACACGGTGTTACCCTCCCATGATGACTCAACCCCCCAAATCCTGACCTGGTACTGAAATGCCCCTGCAACCTCTTTCAAACCTAATTTGAAATAGTGACGGTGCATAAGCAGGTGTCTCTAATGCAACTTTGCTTAACTTTGGACATTTTTTACATATCGTCTCAGAACTCACACAACTAGGGAATGCAAACCCGGGTTACCCGAACCCGGGTAACCCGGGTTACCCGGCTTTTTTCCAAACCCGAAACCCGGGTTTGAACGCGATTGAAACCCGGGTTCGACGGGTTTGAAAATCGTAACTTTCACCGTCCTTCACGGTGTGAAACTCACAAATGCACAGTAATGGAAATATAACGATAATAGTGGTTGATAACGGGTTTACGTAATACAACTTCTAACTACTTATTTATCGGCTCATTCCATATCTTTATTGGTGACTTCGTATGAGTGTGGCTTCCCATTTCACACGACCAGTGACTAATGTTGAGTGTGTCTTGACACGTCGGCGTCGTAGCTTCGAATTCGTAAATAATAGCAGTAAACTGTTTTTATTTGAATTTAGTGATTTCAGACAGAAATCCAAACATTGTCTAAATCGGCAAATATAAGAGTGGTGTTTGGGATCATTTCGTTCACGATTCTGAGGGCCAGACGGCTCAATGTCAGTTATGTAACTCGCAGCAAAAATTGCCAGCGGTGCAACAAAAAATATGCATAGGCTATTCATCTCGGGTCCAGGCATAAGATAAACCTACTGAAACACAAGGACGTTGGTGACCCTTGTCGCTCTGACGAAGCCAATGACGGTAGGCCTCTTAGTCCAAGCACAATCACAGGCAGCGATATGTCTCCAAAGAAGCATCTACTTTAGTAAGTTCTGGCTCTGCCAAATTGGGTTGCAGAGTAACGATGACTAAATTATCTTCTGAAAGCAAATGGGCAGGCACTGGAATGGCCTAAAGCTGATAATTATGTAGACGATTAAGCTGTCATTTGACAATTATTTTTATAGGCCTATGCAATGTTTCTTTCAGACAGAACGCTCCGGAACGGCATTACGTGAATTTTTTCAAGCTGCTAAAAATTATTTTATTTACTTACATTTTTAATAAAATATTATTTAGTTAATTTAATTTAATTTCAGCGTTTTCAGTGTTTATTGGTATTCAGGATGCTATAAAATTAGAGGCTCGGGTTTAGGCCTTCGGAACCCTTGCAATGTCTTCCATAACTGTTCTGGAATTGTTCAGTTCCGGAACATTTTTTAATGAAAAACACTGCTTATATAAAAAAATATCGCGATTATCCTAAAGTTTCTTTTTATGCAAAATTCTTGACTGTTGGAGAACGTTGGACTTGTAGCTGCATAAGACGACGTTGTTCTTACGCAAGAAATAGTGCAGTAATAATATTTATCATGTAAAATTTGTTAACCCGTCCAAACCCGGGTTACCCGGGTTACCCGGGTTTTCACGGCGGTCAAACCCGAAACCCGGGTTTCGAAAAAAGACCCCGGGTTTGCATTCCCTACACACAACTAAGTCAATAGAGGCAAATTTTTACTCAAAGGTGATTTACTTGAAGATGATTTACTCAAAGGTTATTTACTCAAAGGTGATTTGCTCAAAGGTGATTTACTCAAAGGTGAGTTACTCAAATGTGAGTTACTCAAAGGTAATTTACTCAAAGGTGATTAACTCAAAGGCAATTCACTCAGAGGAAATTTACTCAAGGGTTAAGAATCACTGCAAAATTTTTATATTCAGTCAGCTTCCATATAGGGCAGTTAAAATCCAAAGATATAAGAGGATCAGAAGGAAAGAATTGGGAAAGGAACAGAAGATTTAGGGAGATAGGCACAATTTATTAAACTGAATTTACACAACTCTGAAAAAATTAAATGTGGCAATTTAGGTCACACTAAGAAAACACTCGAAACAAGCAGACAAAAACACCGATGAACACATATTTAGTTACTAATTAATGCAATTTAAAATCAAACTAAATACATGGATAAATTGCAATTTATAAGCAAGAGTTAACACCATAATCCAAAGGAATAGTCAATTTCACTCATAAGCATCATAATCAACAAGAATAATCAATAAAAAATCATAATTAATTTTTCAGTAGGACATATTTTGTTGCTTCACATGGATTGGAAATCCCAATTGATGGTTACATATTGAAACAATGACTGAATGATTGAATCTACAGCTAAAGTAAAATTAACAGATGCAATCCGATTTGAAATCTAAGGAATTGCAAAAGAACCTGTATTCAAAATTGTATTGTATTGCATTGCAAGGTACTATAACCGAACTATATTCCCATGTTTTATTCAAAGATGCTTAAATATGAAAAACACTTAATTGAGCAATTCTAATCATAATTGTGAACATTCTCCTGCTATGCGAAATGTTACTAGTTGTGTCTATGTCAGCAAGATCTCTTCAATAAATGAATATTGATTGACTGATTAATTAAAATGTGCTTGAAAGAAGAGAAGAGATGGAAGAGAGTTCTGGAAGCTAAAAGAGTGATTAGAAATATGATCTAATTTAAATTAACTTCAAATGCAATTTAATCTTACCTGGAATTCATACGGAGAGTTGGAATGACAGTTGGGAGAAGGCCAAGAGCCCATGCACTGTGATTCTACAAAAGAATTTTCATAAAGTCATTGTGCAGTGAACTGAATTTATTCAATATTTTACACATGATTAGTTTTCACAGGCCGTCCACAGGTGTGTTGGTTCCTGGCACTCCTTTCATCACAAACTGTGCAGTTGGTTGGAATTATTGCTCCATAAATTACACTGCATTATACTGTATGAGTGGGACGTGGTGTTATACTGTATGAGTGGGACGTGGTGTTGTACTGTAAGAGTGGGACGTGGTGTTATACTGTATGAGTGGGACATGGTGTTGTACTGTACGAGTGGGACGTGGTGTTATACTGCATGAGTGGGATGTGGTGTTATACTGTAAGAGTGGGACGTGGTGTTATACTGTATGAGTGGGACATGGTGTTGTACCGTATGAGTGGGACGTGGTGCTATACTGTATGAGTGGGAAACGGTGGTGTAGCGGTATGTTCTGCGCCTTGTAACCGGAGGGTCACAGGTTCGAATCTATCTCAAGCCACTGTGGTGAATTGGATTTTAACCAGACTGTTCCAACTGATTATGATGTATCTAATTTAATCTAATCTAATGACTTGTACAGTGCCATTATAATAATGTCCATTGTCCAAGGCATCAATTGATGGTCACTTCGAGTTATATTGTAATCAAACTCACAACACAGTGGAGAAGCCATGTATGTATGTATATTCGTTTATTTCCAAAGAACAACAGGCAGAACGCTGTAGGTGAACAGTAACAATTGACAGCATGGCTATTTATGTAGCATATGCAACCATCAAATGATGCCTGGTGCATATGATAGATGTATGGCACTAAAGAAGTCGTTCATTTAGACTAGAATTGTTTGCTTCTCAAATATTAAATACATTTTTTGCAAGTATTTATCTGCTTACAAAATATGCTAAATGGAATTATATATCAGCCGTTTATTGATTCAACAACAGCACAATTAATTAACAATCAGTCATTTTCAAAAGTTAATCTGCTGATGCCGTCAACAGGACAGCCCTAAAGGATAAAATAATCCGCTATTGCAGGGCTGCCCCTTTTCCAGGTTACATTTACTGATAACCTCCCTCAAAATCAATTTTTTAATGTTGCAGGATTTTGCATCACATTAAAAAGAAGAGCATGATGGTCAAGTGGTTAGCATGTTGGACTCTCAACCCAGAGGTCGGGGTTCAATTTGCACTACGACAGGAAGATATATAATTTCTATGCAACTAATGCCTTCTCATGAATGCAAGTATAAAACAAGTACACTACTATAAACTATCCATTGGAAGACGAAAATTTGGCCAAGGCTAAGACAACAAGTACACTACCATAAACAATCCATTGGAAGACAAAAGTTGGGCCAAAGCTAAGACAACAAGTACACTACCATACACAATCCATTGGAAGACAAAAGTTGGGCCAAAGCTAAGACAACAAGTACACTACCATAAACTATCCATTGGAAGACGAAAGTTTGGCCAAGGCTAAGACAACAAGTACAGTACCATAAACAATCCATTGGAAGACAAAAGTTGGGCCAAAGCTAAGACAACAAGTACACTACCATAAACTATCCATTGGAAGATGAAAGTTTGGACAAAGCTAAGACAACAAGTACACTACCATAAACTATCCATTGGAAGACAAAAGTTTGGCCAAAGCTAAGACAACAAGTACACTACCATAAACTATCCATTGGAAGACAAAAGTTTGGCCAAAGCTAAGACAACAAGTACACTACCATAAACTATCCATTGGAAGACAAAAGTTTGGCCAAAGCTAAGACAACAAGTACACTACCATAAACTATCCATTGGAAGACAAAAGTTTGGCCAAAGCTAAGACAACAAGTACACTACCATAAACTATCCATTGGAAGACAAAAGTTTGGCCAAGGCTAAGACAACAAGTACACTACCATAAACTATCCATTGGAAGACGAAAGTTTGGCCAAGGCTAAGACAACAAGTAAACTACCATAAACTATCCATTGGAAGACAAAAGTTGGGCCAAAGCTAAGACAACAAGTACACTACCATAAACTATCCATTGGAAGACGAAAGTTTGGCCAAGGCTAAGACAACAAGTACACTACCATAAACTATCCATTGGAAGATGAAAGCCTGGCTGAGGCCTTAAGACAACAAAGCCATCAACACTTCATACATATGCTTCTTGGTTAGTTAAGTGGACAGCTCTTCCATCTTCCTCCTTGTTTTCTTCTTTTCCTTCTTAAAAATTGCTTGCATACAAAACGCATCAGCATGGCTGGTATAGCCTGGATTAGGGTTGTTAAAATCGGTTTTTTTGGCAATCCGAATTTCGGTTTTAGAAATCCGATTTTAAACCGAATTTCGTTTTTTATTGGCCTTCATAGAAAATTTAATATATTATGATATAACGCAAGTTATTTTATATATTAGGTACCGTAACGTACGTTAATAAACACCTTCTTATCTGCCAGTTATATTCGATGAAAACAATCGTAAACACTAAAGAGATGCATGAATTAATTCTTTCTGGCATTTCTTGAAATTTTCACTACGAAAATGATTTTTTTTAAATTCGAATTTCGTTTTGTCAATAATAAAAACCGAATTTCGTTTTCAAAACCGAAATTCGGATTTCCGAATTTCGTTTAAAATCCCTTGCCTGGATCGAACAAAATTTTTGTGGCCGCCATATCAGCCACAACAGCAGCCTACTTCTGCCATAAAACTATCAAGACAAAGTGACATTTCTCGTTGGTCACTCGCTGGGTTGGCAATCGGCTCGGGCAAATGACTCAGGAGCCATATCAACATGCAGTAAATCTGAATCAATGCTTGGTGGTTCTCTTGACCCTTTCTAAGACATACTGAATATGCTGAGCAAACCAAACACAGCCTTAAAGGGTTAATGGACAACTGACAAGTACTATGTGGGCGGGTGACCCTGTTCTACTGAATCTCCTCTTCTGAGGAAAGGACAGCAGCAGTAACTGATATTAGATAGCTATCTGCACATTCCTTTCAGTAGGAGGCTATCTACATGTATGTTCAACATCTGAGGCAAATATATAAAATGTTTCTTGTAGAATTGGAAGCAGTGGAATAAAACTTAACAACTGGTCAGGTAGGTAGTCATAATCAGGTGGTAACTCATAATCAAATGGTAATTCATAACCAGGTGGTAACTCATAATCAAATGGTAATTCATAACCAGGTGGTAACTCATAATCAAATGGTAATTCATAATCAGGTGATAACTCATAATCAAATGGTAATTCATAACCAGGTGGTAACTCATAATCAAATGGTAATTCATAACCAGGTGGTAACTCATAATCAAATGGTAATTCATAATCAGGTGATAACTCATAAGCAAATGGTAACCCAAAATCAGATGGTAAATCATAAATCAGGCGATAACTCATAAATCAGGTGATAACTCATAATCAGAAGGTAATTCATAATCCAATCAAAACTCATAACAAATGGTAACTCATAATCAGATGGTAACTCATAATCAGGTGATAACTCATAAATCAAATGGTAACTCATAAATCAGATGGTAACTCATAATCCGATTGGAACTCATAATCATAACTAAAACTCAGATGGTAAGCTTCCGTGTTGCACTGTCAGAGTACAACATCTGAGGCAAATATATAAAATGTTTCTTGTAGAATTGGAAATACAATTCTTCCAAATAGGGTTGCGGGTTCGAATCCACCTCAAAGCCGCCGCGTAGGGACCCTGGGCAAGTCCTTCACTCGCAATTGCTCATGCGCTTCGGCGTGAAACTCCGATTCAGCGTCCGCGCGCGGGAGCGCCTCTGAATGGGCAATCTGGTAGAGGCGCTATAACAAGTGTTCAAATACAATACAATACAATACATGACAGGGAGCACCAAGATTGCCCTGTGTTGCAGAATGAAGAGATATATTCCCTGGTAATGATGACACTGGAATACATAACTCTCTATGGTAGGGGAAGGCGCACAACCGGCAAAGCATCTGCATAAGGACCTTAAACTCAAGCAGCCAATGCAGCCCATCCCACATATATTTAGACCACACTTCGGAATCGGACCAATTAATTAACGAAGCTGCAGAGCTTGAAATGGATTGAAGTTGATTAATGTGAGAGAGAAGGAGGGAGGCTTGCATAAATGGCATTACCATAGTCCACCTATAGTGCATAAGAACTTACACATCAACAGGGCAGAAGCAGCTTTGGTAGACAGCGAACTGCATATGGTAGGGATCCTGCACAAATGACAGTATACGATATGAAATGGGTTCCAATTAGCATTATGCCTGATGCCTATGGTTCACTCAGATGCATTTTATTGTGGCCTTAACACCTAGACAACAACTGGCCAACTGCGAAAGACTCATCAGAAATCAAACCTCTGACCAAGAGGCGGAAGATATACACCTCGGCACTGCAAACATCCAAAGCATATTAAATGCCCATATTTTTAATCAGCATTTCTAACCAAAGGAATAAACTATAACAAAGAAAATTCTCTGAATGAGCTTCCAGTAGACGGTAAGAGATTTATTCGAGAAACAAAGGTTGTCCAAACAAACAAGGAGGATTTGGCTTCAATTGTAGGCACAGGATTCCATAGACAGTCATTATTAAAATACATTGGGTGGTCTTCCAAAAATCCTAGATCAGTACTCTATCAGATGCAGCGCACTTCTCGACGCTTCAGGGACTCCCACGCAAACAGTGGGTTCGACAGAATCGACTATTTGTCCAGTGCAAAGTTATTTCCCTTCAGTCAAGTACGGAGTAATGTAATCGTGTTTATTCCACTGGCATCTGGTAATCCTGACCTAAACAAACAAACAACGCGCAAACAAAGGCGCAGGATTCAAACCACGACCAGTTTCTAAGACTTAGCAGGTGCCTTGTGAGGTGTTAGGCCATCAATAAAACGTGGCACAGATAGTGGTACACATCGGAACCATTCTGGGAAGAACTAAAACCGTTTACCTCTGGGTACGGCCAACATTTCATAGCATTTCGAGAATACAAACATTTCAAGCCATCCGTGGTCAGAACACCAAAGAGTAGCATCTTTTTAACATCAGCGTAACGCCAGGTCATAGGGTCAAACATTCTAGGATAAACTTTAATAGTGAAACAGCTGCCCGGCTAGAAACAGTAATACCAAGATAATTGGCTGCTTTCCAAGGTAATTGGCACCAAGCCTAAGTGTGATTTTCTTACCACTACATACAATGTGAAACAAACCTTCCAATTTGCAAATAGACATATAATTTCATCCATCAATCAACAACACATAAGCTGACATTAATATGGTTATTTATAAGGCACATCAATTTATCTCAAGTAAAAATATAAACCCCGTACAAGTAAATCAACATATACATAAACTGTACATCATAAATAACAAATACAATGTATATAAATATAGAAATAGTACTTCATACTCATACATACACTTATAATAACAGTAATATGTTACACCCCTCCTCCTCCTTCTCTTTTCTTAAAACCTGCTTCTTCTCTCGGGGTCTTACACACTGGGAGCGCTTCTGAATGGTTCATCCTCCAAGGGGTGCTTTATAAATGTTTAGATACAATACAATACAATATAGTAATAATAACATGTATACATTTACCCATACAAATGTCAATATAGAATATCCAATCCAGTGACCTGAAGGTTTGAATACAGGGTCAATTCGTCTCTTGGTACAGGAAGCAGGTTGGAAAAACGACAGAGGATGGTCATAAAACTGCTCAAATAGCCTCAGGGAATGGATATCCTTGGGTATACAGGCAACCCCAGACTGTGGATATCCCTTCAAAGCAAGTCCACAGTTAGCATATGCTATGCATCAGCTACATAAAATATTTCAAAACATCCTCTGTTATGTCGAGTGCACAGTAAATCTATACTGCTCTTCAAATGTCTAAATTCTTAAATCTTAATAATTACTCTAACAATGCTTATGCTTAACGCAGTAATTATACAATAGCAACAGTAATTAAGCAATTATAACAGTAACAATAGGGGACATAATCCAATAAGGCAATATAGTAGTACAGGAGTCTCAGTGATTACTTCTTAATGACCTAGCTGCTCCAATCCTTTTCCACCCACATCCTGTCACCATACTATGTTCCACTTAGCAGATCAACATGGAAAAGCTAAAACAGGGCATAAATGATCCACAGAATGAACCATAGGTTCTACTCTCTCTGACGGTTGGCTGGCATTCCTAAGACACTCCTATGGCCTGGGGCAATAAAACCTGAAATGGATGCTGACAGACCTGGATGTTGACCTCCAGAGATCACCACAACAAACCGGGCACCCCCTAACAGCAGCTCATACCCCCTAGCAACCCCCTCCTACCCCACAGACAGGACCAACCGAACACCAGAGAGGAAGATCAGAAATAAATAACATTTAATCAGTCGGGCCAGTCAAGTGAAAAACGCCAGACCCGTGTGGTACGTGCGTTGGGTATACCGGGCTGGGTTGCGTATGGCCAGCAGGCAGGGTCCGTGTGAAATTAGATAACACAAAACTCGGGCCTCCGAGCTACTACGCTAAAACTCTCCGAACTACGAACTCCTCGTCAGCCGCTCGCTTACACACATTCGGGTCCTCTGTGTTCTACAACCAATAAGCAGAAGCCGGTCGGTGACTCAATGCGAACAGGCACTTAATATTCCTTCGGGTTTGAGGTCACGGTACACAAAAACCGTTCAGGGCAAGCCTTATCTATTCAGGCCGCCTTGGCGCCATCGCGTCTAGCTGACTACTGGCGCCTTTGTGTCTACCTTAACACAACCGTTTACTATGCACAGAGAGGACTGAATGGGAAGGGATATCCCTGCACGAAGAGCTCGGCAGTAACTGCACGCCACACAACCCGAAGCATCCGCGAGAGTTTAATTAAAAACTGCGAAGGCGCGCAGTTTGTTTGTCGATGAAACGCGATTTTGTCGGTCTGTTTGATGGGAAACTGGGTCTCTGAAATATCTGAAAGTACCATCCCTTGTTGGGTATACGGCCAGTTTATGGGGTACCGTTTGGTTACTGCCCCTTCATATGTCTCTTCATGCATTCGGGGTGATCAAAGCTAAAAGAATTGAGCAAATACAATGACACTGATTTGCTTCTAAGCATCTGGTGACCTTTGAACTTTACTTGGAAGGCCGGCTTTGGGAGACGTACTTAAAAACAATCATTCAGCTAGACCTGTGTTGGACGGTGTGTGTATGTGTGTGTGTCTATGTCTGTGTGTGTCCATGTCTGTGTGTGTGTCTATGTCTGTGTGTATGTATGTGTGTGTGTGTGTGCGTGTGTGTGTGTGTGTGTGTGTGTGTGTGTGTGTGTGTGTGTGTCAGTGGTCTATGTCTGTGTGTACGTCTGTCTAGTGGATCTTTTCCTCTTACCTTTGTATTTCCAATCCTACAGGGTACATAACTCCACCACTGATTCTACCCTGTCAGTGCCAGTCCCAAGCCGGGATGAAGGAGGAGGGCAACGCTAATGATCTTTGCTATTACAGTGTTGTTAAACTGAAACTACTACTATAAGTACATGCAGCTTCTTTCCTCATGATTGGGGTTTAAGACTGAATTGTACTTAATGTCTGGGAATAGCACATTCCCAGATGTACTCACTTTAGACAAATTATGATGAATTGCGCATCATTTATAACAACCATATGGAAGTCATTAGATTCGTTAATAGATAGTCTCCTCTTTAGCTTGCATTTTGCACCGCAAGTGTAGTGCACTCCCATATCTCCATTCTCCTGTTCATTTTCCCATAGATAATTACACTGAAAGATTTTCCAAGGCATGTTAAACCTGAAAATTCAAATGCCAGAATTTTGCCTTTTGAACATCATACCCAAAGCATGGCTTCTCTAAGTGATAAAATTTTCTATGAACGTGTTAATAACGACTGAATAACAGACTAAAACGCTCTGACTTTATTCACACAGATTCCCCTTCTACGAATGTTCTTGCTAATAAAGCAGACACTTCACTCTTCAAAGCTGTTCTCTTAAATGAGAATCATTCACTCAGATGCCTTTTTCCCAACCAACATTTTACGCCCTATTTTCTTAGGGTCAGACCACATAACTCTAACCTTTCTGACAAAGACTCACAAAATTTTATATCTCGTATTTTATTCCTGAACTCTTACTAAGCTATTACTTCTATGCACACCTACTATACATTATGTCTGTTGTTAACACAATAAACGAATATAATTATGATGATGTGTACTATGAAAAAGTTGCATACTTTCAGCATAACATTAAAAGAAGTAGATTTCTAGTAGAAGAAGAAGAGCAGTCCCTTAAGCTAGCCTTTAGGCAAACATGGATTTGAAGTGTTAGCTACTTCATTTTCTTAGCCTTGGCATATGAGGGCAGGTGACTAGTCCTCTCCCTCGCTGTCTCATCTTCCCACCCACAGTTTACGGTCAGTGTACTCATTATAGCTGAGTTGGCTAGGGGTGCAGACTTGGAGAAGAAATCTCAAATCAACTTTCTGCAATTTCGAGTAACAAAGCAGAAAATGAAAACTGAGTTAGGGTCAGAGCACAGAACAACTAAGTTTAAGTCACATCCAGAGTGAAAGTCTTATGTTCGATAATGTTCAGCAAAAACAGTAGTTTTGAATAAGTGAGATTTAAGAGATGAATAGCATTCAACTTAGTACAGCACATTTATATAGTCAAATGGCAAGAATTTGCCTTTTTCTTCTGAAGCCAGTGTGCATCACGAAATCGACAAGCATAAAATTAAGTAAAATATTAATATTTTACTTAAATATTAATATTTTACTTAAATATTAATATTTTACTTAATTATCTTATCTAATAAGTTACTAATTATCTTCCATTATCTGTGTTTGATAATTAAACATAATTATTACATAATAGCTATGTTGTATAACTACCACAAATATTACATTGCCTGCTCTCTTGTTACTCAGCAAAACACTTGCGCTTAGTAGGCAACACGGTATTATCGGAACTAATATCTATAGCACATAACAAATGGACAGATTACTTGACTAATTTAATTACTAGGTATCAACATCATTTAGTAACCCGTGTCTCTATATCTGGCCTTTAGTGCCTTTTAAGAACCGACCTACGTACCATTTTCAGACCATGACCTGCCCCATGCAACTCTTAAGGTATTAGAGTAAAGTTTATGACCGGATGGTCTTCAGCAGTTCTCAGATTGACCTGCCGCGCAGTGGTTAAGGAGAAACAGTGACTTGGCTGGATAACTCCGAGGCCAAAGACATTAAACTTTAAAGCTGAAGTGGTAGGCTAATCTACAACGGTCCAGGTTACTAACTAACCATATGTGACCAGTCTATAAATACCACAATTATCTAATCTAAAACAACTTATATGGAATTAGTAAGTGTGAATAATATGTACGATATACATATATCTATAATATATATAATATGTATATATACAAAATATATATATATATATTGCATACATATCAAGTCTAAATAAATTCCCTAGGTTCTTATCGAAGTTATCCTTGTCGGTTATACATTATATGTACCATATAATTATGCATTTCTTTAAAATATATGTACCAGAATTTGATTGGATATATATATAATTTTGATGGAATATACATGTATATGTAAACCAAATAGTTTTGCACACACATACACATACACAAACACACACATATATATACCCTCTAAAGTTTAAGTTCGTATACAGCACACACTTGTAGGGCAATTTGCTTCCTGAGTCATCTAGCTCTCAACCCAATTACAAAATCAGTGATTATCTCCAGAATTAACAATTCAAGGGAGATGAAGCACTGGAATAGGTGAGCTGCCGGCAATTCATATTCAGAGTACATACATACCGCTGTACATACAAATTCCACCGCAAGGTCAGACGTGATGCCCTACCCATCCAAAAATGAAAGAAGGTAAACGAATATGGCAGAGAGACACTGTATCCAATTAGCATATTTAACACCAATTAACATAATTAACACCTGCACCGGTGCATTCTGCCCATCATCTTGGGTTCTGTAAAATACACACAGACCTGCCCCATGTCCATGACCATACCTCTGCCCTATGCCCCCACTGTGTACCTACTCAACTGGAAACTCAGTTTGACCTTGCCAGGTCAGATATAGTTGGATTATTTTCTAACTGGAAGGTGCAGAGCAGTCATTTGAACATTAAAAAGTATGTCAGCATCAGAAGAAAACTACCTGGAAACCACGAATATGTTTAAGTTAGGGGTTGACATCGATTAAAAATGTTAATAGAAATTAATCGCACGATTAAAATTTTTAATAACGCGAACAATTTTTAATCGCATTTTACAATAGATAACAAGTACAACTACTCTACCGACTCTGAGTAGTTATGTTGAGTATGCGTTATATAAATGCTTGCAGACAATAAACAAAAAAACAAACATGCTTTTACTACTTGTTTATACTTTTTAGTTTTTACTTTAAAGTTTAAACTTAAAGTTTTAACTTTGTAATAGCGGTTTTATCAAGAATTGTTTTAGCACATTTATTAAAAATAATTGGGTGCAGTGACAATAGCATTAACTGCGTTAAAAAATTAATCGCGTTAATTAATTAACGCATTAATCATGTTAATAACGCGTTAAATGCCAGGTCCTACTTTAAGTTTTATATAATTTTGTCTGATTTCAAATTGTAGGCTACACTTTAATTGTCCATGTAGCATCTGATAAACTGTTTTTGGTTAACCACAATTTTTTAATCTCTAATTATTCTTCTGATTAACCATTAGCAACAGGTTCTCTCTCACTGCCCTCCTATGGTTCTGCCAATCTTGAGGTCGATTTGCTCTAGGTCAGCAAGGTGATTAAGTTCCTGATTCAATTTCTCAGGATTTTTAAGTTCATTCCGATTAAGAGTCGAGATATGTATCTCTGTTTCAATGGGCGTATCCACCATTTACTACATATCCCTGTCTGAAGACCTAACTTCTGGAAATACACCGGAGCATTATCTCTTAATAATTACTCTAACAATGCTTATGTGAAAGCAGTAATTATATAATAGCAACAGTAATTAAGCAATTATAACAGTAACAATAGGGGACATAATCCAATAAGGCAATATAGTAGTACAGGAGTCTCAGTGATTACTTCTTAATGACTTAGCTGCTCCAATCCTTTTCCACCCACATCCTGTTACCATACTTCAGTTGGTGCTTTGTGCATTTTACAATAATAATTATTCAAATCATATCAAATCAAATAGTTCTTTATTGTTTCACATCATAATTGATTATTATCAATTATTATTAGGAATGCATCATAGTACACACTTCAAATAAGTCACTATTGCATTTACTGCAGGCAGTTTGGCTCAAAGTTCTGGCTACTTTGTTGAGCAAAATCCAGGGGTCTCGCCATCTCTAACTGGTCATGGAAAAGCAGTGGAAAAACTGGTCAGAGTCATTCGGACCATATAAATCACTGGATAACCCAAACCAACGTCAGTATATTCCAGACAAAGTAAGTCTGTCTATCATTCAACACCACCAAGGTAGCCTCTGACAAACAACACTCCTTAAGATATCACCAGATGGCCAGTAATAAGGCATACAATGAGATGGCAACAGCAATTCATCAGCAGTAGTAATATCATCTTTGTCATTATAATAATAATTAATAATAATCTTCATTTCTTCTGACTCACGAAATTTTATATCTCGTATGTTATTCCTGAACTCTTACTAAGCTATTATTAATTCATACTATAATATCTAGATGTATTTTATTTTCTATGTACACACTACAGCGTTATGTCTGTTGTTTACACATTAAACGAATATATGATGATTTAATTTCAAACTGACACAATGCAGGATGATTACAAATCAGTATCAACGGATGATCACAAGTTATTACAAGAGTCGAATTCAACTGTATACGGCAGCCATGCAAGGCGCCCATCTCGTCCTACATCCCATTTTTTACAAACGCGCCATCTCGCGAATGATAGGCTGAGTGGACCTTTGGGAGGGTATGGGAAGCGATCCCGCTACCTACTGCTCTTCACGCCATTGATGTTACCACTACACTATGGACCCCAAATTATTGTTATCATTCTCAGCACAGTAGAGAGGACATCCTTTCATCCTCCCCATTGTAATCATGATGGCACCGTTGTTGTGGCTGCCAGTATGAGTTTGTTTCGTTTATATTATACCAGTTTTCTAGATGATACTGTCACTATTCTTTACTCTTAAACCGGCTAAAAGAGGGTCTTTACATCAAGAGATCCTGAGTGGCCGAGTGGGTTGGTAGCCCGCTTCCACGCCGGCGGCCGGGTTCAATTCAGGAGGTCGGTTTATCAGAGATTAATTTCTATCTGCGGCAGGCTCGGTGCAATATAAACGTGGAGTACAATACAAAACTAAACACAACACAATACAACTGGGGCGCGGTGGTGTAGGCTGAGTCGGTGCCTTGCAGCTGGAGGGTTGCGGGTTCGAATCCACCTCAAAGCCGCCGCAGGGACCTAGCAAGTCCTTCACTGCAATTGCTCATGCGCTACCGTGAAACTCCATTCAGCTGTACCCCAAATTATCGTTATCATTCTGGGCAATCTGGTAGGGGCGCTATAACAAGTGTTCAAATACAATACAATACAATACAATCAAGGATTTACTTACTTACTTACTTATTGCTAAAACGAGCTGTTTAAAAGTAATTTTGTTCATTGATATATCTTTAGCTGTACATTTAATTGTGCATGCATGTGGACAGGATTCTTACAGAGCTAAAAATTGTATGTCTTCAGAAAAGCTCTAGCCTCTAGATAGCAACTGTGTTAGGTATATAACAAGTGCTATGTTAAGTGTCTTGAAACATACTTATACACATACATACATGCATGCATGTATTACATAAATGCATACATCCACATATGTATTGTATTGTATATCTTGTATTTGAACACTTGTTATGCAGCGCCTCTACCAGATTTCCTATTCAGAGGCGTTTCTTACAGAGCTACAAATTGTATGTCTTCGAGAAAAGCTCCCCAGTAGCCTCTGTTGTATTGCATTGTACTGTGTTAGGTTATATAACAAGTGAGTGGTTAAGTGTCTTGAAACATACTTATATACAAACATACATGCATGCATGCATTACATAAATGCATACATACACATATGTATAAGTGTTTATATGTGTAAATTTAATTGCTGGATGTAAATGTATTTGATTGTTGCTAATAAATGATAAGCTGCTTAACTTCTTTGTAAATCTTTGTTAAGAGAATCTCACGGTTTAGATATATCTGTTATTGCACTGAAAATGTGGAGTGGGATAATAGGTTGATGACGATGGTAATCGATTAGAAGCGCAAAGATGTGTGGATGTGATGATGGTGGTAGTGGTGGTGATGATGAAGATGATGAAGATGATGATGATGATGATTGATGATGACGATGATGAATAATGATGATGATGATGTTGATGATGATGATAATGATGATAATGATAATTATGGTGGTGGTGATGATGATGATGTTGGTGATGATGATGATGATGATGATGATGATGATGATGATGATGGTGATGATAAACAGTTACATCACTTGCAGGAGTTATTGCTGGTATTATCTAATCTGCTCCAGTTACCGTCTATCTCAAATTTGTATGTAGTCGTATACAATGTAATCCATGTGTGATTGTAAGATGAAAATAAAGGCTTACTTTCTTATTTCGTAACATAAACTAACATAGGTTTAAGACATTTAATCCATATTAAAACCACTTCATCAAGTGTTGCAACATCAGTAACATCCTTCTTTTCATGTCATCATTTACCAACATCAGCAACTATTGTTTTAAATTAAAACAGACTAATACATACAAAATATGGAATATGAACCCTGTAGTACTTAAATGCAAATGAACTGATTTAGAATGACTTTCAACTGACTTTCATAAATCTTCCAATGAGGCAACTGTTTCTGCTTTTATTTATTAAATGGTTGGCAGTAGTGTTGTACTTGTAACTTTACTTGGACTTGTAATTGTACTTGTAATTGTACTTGGAATTGTACTTGTAATTGTACTTGTAATTGTACTTGTACTCGTAATTGTACTCGTAATTGTAATTGTAATTGTAATTGTAATTGTATTGGAATTGTACTTGCTATTGCAACTGTAATTTGACATTTGTAAAGTGCCACTACAAGAAAAAACTCGTCAGTGGCGCTCCCGACCCGAACTAGTGAAATTACTGTTGAATGTTGGCATGAAGCTTAGGAATAAAAGCTTCACCTCATGCCATAGCTTCAATGACTGCAAGATGTTTCAGTACAAAGTTGGAAAACATTATCCCTGGTCCCCATTCGACTAACAATGTTTATAAACAAAGTCTGAACAAATTCTCATATTAATGCAATAATTCTGTTAAACTCCATTATCTTTAATTTCAATAAATGCATTTATCCTGCTTAAAGTGTTGTTAATATCTTTAGCTATCCCTATGCTTGTATACAACAATCGAAAACTGTACAATTATCTAGCCATCCTTCATGACAAACTCCTTGGGAAACTAAGTACTCAGAACTACTTCCAAAAACAAAACCACAATCAAACAAATCCTCATGAAATACAGGTAATAACTAGGAGTGGGCAACGATTAAAATTTTTAATCGAAATTAATCGCACGATTAAAATTTTTAATAACGCGATTAATTTTTAATGCATGTCACAACAGCAAACAAGTACAACTACTCTACCAACTCTGAATAGTTACGTTGAATATGCGCAACATAAATGCCTGCAGTCAATAAACAAACAGCAAACATGCTTTTACTACTTGTTTTTACTTCTTAGTTTTTACTTTAAAGTTTAATCTGAGCGGATTTGTCAAGAATTGTTTTTGCGCATTTCTAGAAATAATTGGGCTCAGTGACAATCGCGTTAACTGCGTTAAAAAATTTAATCGCGTTAATTAATTAACGCATTAATTGCGTTAATAATGCATTAAATGCCCAGCCCTAGTAATAACAGATGGAGCAGCTCATATTGATGGCCAACCAAACAAGTCTTCTGTGCTGTGCTGAAAAATTGGACCTGGGCCTCAGTCCACAACCAGTGATGATGGGCCTCAGTCCACTGGTCTCCCTCACGCAGAGTTTGTGTGGTGCTGAGAAATTTCCAAGATTTACATTACACCTTGCTCTGCTCAGGGAAGAGAATTGCCCAAAATACGGATGCACATGTGTATGTATGTATTAGGGTTGTTAATATCGGTTTTTTTGGCAAACCGATTATCGGTTTTAGAAATCCGATTTTAAACCGATTATCGTTTTTATTGGTCTTCATAGAAAATTTAATATATTATCATATAATGCAAGTTACTGAAAACCGATAATCGCTATGTACGGTAACGTACATACACGTACGGGGTTCTACTATTACCTCGTTGGCTGTGGAAGCCCACTTATATACAGGCAATAATAGGTCCCTGTGGGGGTTCTACTATTACCTCGTTGGCTGTGGAAGTATCCATTTATATATAAGAGGCAATAATACGTCGCTGTGGGGGGTTCTACTATTACCTCGTTGGCTGTGGATGACTCCGTTTTATATATAAGAGGCAGAATTCGATAATCGTTTTGTCAATAATGAAAACCGATTATCGTTTTCGAAACCGATAATCGGGTTAACATCCCTAGTATGTATGCAGTGGTTAAATTCAGCCGGATCCCGCTGGATGTTAGATCCAGCACCTCGGATTTGAGATCCGCTACCTAAACTATGAGATCCGCCCCTAAAGGAGATGACCCATCACCTAAATGTGACGCCAGAGGTCAAAACCCGTCACATGTTGGTTTCTGACCTTTTTATTCAGTCATATTCTACAAGTAATTTGCTTCAAAATACTTTTTATAGAATGAAAATATCTTTTTTCTAACTGAAGTTATGATCCTTTGATTCTTTCATTATTATAGAGTGAGAAAATCGAATAAATAGTTTCCGAACAGTTGTGTCATCAAAGTCCTCAGCAAACATTACTTGATTATGCTGCAATTTGGCTGGGCTATAAAGGGCTATATTCTTAATCAAATAAAGCAAACGACATCAAAATCGGATTACTACATTGCAAATTATGGCAAATTCATAGGCAACTGCTGAATTGAAGAATATTCTATATTTTTTACCCCTCTCACCTATTTCAGCTTCTAGCTCAATATCTTGGAAGCGACAAGCGACGAGTTTAGAACCCTGGCGTCACAAATGTGTTCCCGTTTCAATAATCAACCATAATGCACCTTGTTTCACATTTTTATGTCTATCCAAAGAAAATATCGTTACAGATTTGCCAGATAGGCTTAGGTTTTAGATTTGTAAAGAATTGGATATCTGCCACCTCTGGATGAGCAATTTAACCACTGTATGTATGTATGTATGTATGTATGTATGTATGTATGTATGTATGTATGTATGTATGTATGTATGTATGTATGCATATGCCTATTAACATAGCACCATTTCAGAATCTTATAAATATGCTAAAATATCGCTATCTAACTAGGGTTGCCACCTCCTAAGGATACGAATCCGGGAGATTCAAGGAATTTTTTAACATTTGCAATTGTGGTGGTGTTTAACGCATAGGAGATCATATCGAAATACAGGAGACTCCCGCCCAATCCGGGAGAGGTGGCAACCCTATATCTAACACATCTAAAAGGCATGATTTAATGTGATTTGAAAGTGTGTTTTGAGACGTCTCTCAGAAAAGTAAGGAAAGCATCCTAAGATGGAGCTATAGCTCAATTACTAACGCTACTAGCAACAACTCCTGCAAGTGCTGTAGCTGTCATCGTTGTCATCATCATCATCCACACATCTTTGCTCTTATACTCACCATCTTCATCAACAGTGCATTAAGAGATATCCCCAACCTGTGAAACTCTATCTTAACAAAGATTTATGAAGAATGTAAGCCTATCAGTTATTTGCATTAATCAAGCATAGTTACATCCAGCAATTAAATTTACCCATATAAGCACCTACACGTATGTGTATGTGTACGCATTTATGTAATGCATGCATGCCTAAATGCATGTATGTATAAGTTTGTATGGATGTAAGTAAGTACATTTCAAGGCATTTAATATAGCACTTAATATATCTAACAAAGCTGCTATAGTTTATCTGAATACACATATATTTTTATATCTATAAGAAACCTGTCTAGCACTTTTGATAGGTTCCAACCAGGCTCAATATAAATGTTCAGATATAATATACAATATCAATAATCATACATAGATCGATTGATAGATAGATATTTCTTTCTTGATAGATAGATATTTCTTTATTGGTCTGTTTGTAACAAGCACACATAGTCAAAAACAAAAAACCACAATTGACAGAATTACAAGTATCACCCATGCTAAAGCATTAATTTAACAGAGTAACTTAATTAGTTAATTTTGCAAAGGTATTCAGATGTGCATACATAAAATGTACATACATAAATACATACACTCAAGTGTCATACATATATATGCATACATACATGAACATCTACAAAGCCGATTTCTTCTAACCAATCCTTTATAAATAGCCAAATACAATACAATACAATACAATACCACACAGAAAATGACCTCCAATCTACTTACTATTGTTCCTATAGGCACCATGGTATTCATGAGGCCCTGGTGGCACAGAGTCATGAGGCATTGACGTCATGTACCGGTCACTGTAAGGTGGTCTTGGACCCTGATAGGCAGCTGGCATAGTAGCCACAGCAGGAGTTAGAGGGACACAGTTCTGTGCCTGTGGAGGAGGATAGGCATATGAACCACGACTGGACATCTGGTTGTCCTTTCCAGGTGGAATCATTCCAGGTAACCATGATCCAGGTGTGGAAAAACGCGACGGTGTGTATCCACCTGGCACATTCGTAAACTGTGCTGAACCAGGTTGGTTCCAATCGGCCATGACGCAAAGTTCTCTGCTCAAGTTTCTCTCCAAGGCTTTGACGGCTTCAAATAGGTTGAGAAGTAGGGAGCATCATCCTGAAGGGGGGGTTCCCATCAAAAAAGTCTTTGTCCAGCAACAGGAAATTGTTGATTCTGCTTATAAATGGTTTGCATTTTATAGAGTAATCCAAAAACTTCTGTATATATATCCTGAAAGTTATTCCCACTGGAAAATCACCTGTGAATAAAAGTCCAACCGAAATTTCTGATTTCTTTCAATTTCTGTATGCTTTGATTTCTCGTACATCTTCAACAACAGGTTCCTTTAAAACAGTTCTTCAATGTTTTGCTACTCGTAGTCTACAGTGCATCTTGGTAACTGTGTACCACACTTTTTTTCGCACTCTGAACTCCAAAGTCAAGTTACACAAAGTCAACATTCACTGGTTATACGCAGCAATTGTAGCAACAAAGTTTCCGAAACTTTTCAACAACTCAAAAACTTCAAACTCCAAACTTCTCATTGCAACGAATAACAGATCCCGAAGAAAGCCAAAGTTTTTGATGAAATGCTTAGCATCCTCCAAGCACCAGCCCACATGAGAAAACAGGGAGGGCGCTTGGCCCTTGTAGAAAAATCTTCTGGGTCGGGTCTGAATGAGGGCACAAAAGCATCAGGCCCTGCAAAACCCATGCAGCATGGCAAAGCTGGACCCGGTTGACGAAGATACCCCACGTCGTCGTCTTCGTCTTCTTCTTTAGCAAACACTCCAACCCTATGGGGCTCCCTCGCGAGGTGTTACTTTTCACCGCCGACAGCTACAAATAGCTGAGAGTGGTATATCCCTGGTGCCAGGCTGTCTGGCCCGACGCCGGCGCCTGGTCGAGGGGGTGGGCGGGGAATGCCTCAAGTCTCCTGTCAATAGCCACTTGTAAAGGCTGCCTTCACAGGCAAGCGCATGGCTTGAGCCAACAAGGCATGACCAAATTCTTGCTAGACAAGTTGGCGCCTGCCTCGCTTCCATATTGCTGAAAGATTAACCAAGAGGCATAGGCAGAGGCACACGCAGAGGCACACGCAGGCAGACACTGCTATCTACCCGGTCTCGGGCACACACACAATGGTGTT
Source organism: Aporrectodea caliginosa (assembly GCA_020284085.1). Classification (NCBI taxonomy): domain Eukaryota; kingdom Metazoa; phylum Annelida; class Clitellata; order Crassiclitellata; family Lumbricidae; genus Aporrectodea; species Aporrectodea caliginosa. Next base: position 603,928 of record JACEVL010000536.1, on the reverse strand, counting down.
TTACCTGTCAGCGCTCTAAATCTCACTCATACTCAAGTACAAAGTTCAAGGGGACTCTGAGCAAATCGTTTTACAACGGGAACTCCCAACAAGTCTCCTGGGGCTACTCTCCGGCTTTCAACAGAAGGCACAATTAAACGCACACTCTTCGTAAACCGCTTCTGCACCGTGCAAAGGCCCCATTACTACCATCACAGCTAACGCGGCGAATCTCGATAGGAATCCGTATCGACTTAGATTTACTGGACATAATTGGATTAATTGCAATGGATAGGCGGATAATCATCCACAAATCAGTGTTTGTTTATCAGCAGGATATAAGATAGAAACAACACTGTTTACATCGCATAATAATCACAATTTTAAATGTACCATTCGTTCTCGCTTTACATACCCATACAGTTTTATTGGCTACCGAATTTAACAGTACAATTATGTTATCAGTTTCAGGCCTAATAGCCCTTAATAGGTTTGGCCTTCTTTGATTTCACACTAATCTGCTCAGTGTGAAGAGTCATTAGAAGTAATGATGTTGGTTCCAAATCTCTCTGCACTTTCCTTATACAATACAATACAATAAAACTAATTTGATAATGCCCTCCTTACAAAGATCCGAAGTGCACATTGAAGCCGGCAACCATTAAGAGCCACAAATAGACTGAAAGAGGTAGGAAGAAGTTTTAGTGAAAAGTGTACAGAGATTTTCATCAGCTACTGGAATACCAGGAATAATACTCATCACTGGTTCAATTCAAGCTAAATTAGTGAAAAATGTACAGAGATTTGCATCAACTACTGGAATAATACTCATCACTGGTTCAAATTCAAGTTAAAGTAATTATGGCAGAAGCAAAATTTAATGCATGACAAATGTTGCATTATCATGCCTTCATTAGGTCTATCACTTCTGAGAGAAAAAACTTAGCTTCACTCTCGTTTATGTCTGATGAAATACACGCTGCTTCATGCTTCTGGTCATGACTCAACTGTTTGTCTGCTGAACTTTAACTGAACTTGCTGAACTCTAAGGCATTATAACTCACTCTGCATGAGTGCATACCAACTGTCTTTCTAGGTTGTATAACACAGTGCACTTGTTACTTTCCAATGCAAAAATTGTGCTACCACATTTTACCTCTGAATGCCACCATATTGCTTGAATGCAATATTTGGAATGCAAAAAATTATGCATGTTATGAAGCTGGGTCTTTGGCCTTGAATTTAATTTGTTTCTTTGAATGTGTTTATTAAACAGAACAGGTTTTAGGTAAGTACAGTGCAACAGGAGCCAAGAAAGCTAATTACTTATACTAAGCTTTACCCATCTTTCTTGAATATAGCTTTACCCATCTTTCTTAAATATTATTCATAAATTTATTTGATACTTAATTAGGACGTAAATAGGACTTAAGTAATAGAACAGTTTTCTGTACGTTCAACTGTATCAAGCGTAAGAAACAATTACGACAAACATCCAAATAATGTGCCTGGGGTCATCTGACTGAAGTCTTGGAAAACACAGCTTGGTAACTGGAGATAGATTTCCAAATTGACTAATCTGCACACCACTTCCCTGATTTAGATTTTCTCCACTACTGTGCTCGATCTGGGTGTGACTTTGGACTAGGAATTGACCTCAGAGCATGTAAAGAATGTATGTTGAACATGCTTTTACCACTTGTGCCTAGATTGACACAATACACCATTTGCTTACAACTCAAGCTGCCACAGCCCTGGTGCACAAATTCATGTGCACCAGGGTTGACTATTGCAATGCCATTTATGCAGGCCTAACTATTTCTTACATTAATCAGCCATTGTCTGTTTTAAATGCTATGGCTTGGCTGTTCAGTGGCATACCTAAGTTTTGGCACATATTTCCACTGGATATATGCTGAATATTATCCAGATCCAGGTGGGAGGAACTGCACTGGTTACCATTGATTAGAAAATCACAATCACAATGAGTTTAAGATCTTGATGCTTGTGCATATTTTGTCTTGCAGGCTGTGCTCCATCTCATCTTTAATAATAATCTTCGTTTATTAATTCAAACTAACATGAAAGCAGTATGATTACAAGTCATTGTACGGAGAGATGATTACAAGTTATTACAGGAGTCAAATTTAACTGTATGGCAGCCATGCAAGGCGCCCATCACGTCCTACTACTCATTTTACCAACACCATCTGGCGAATGAAAGGCTCAGTCAAACCTTTGGCAGTGTAGTGGGAATCGATCCCGTGTTCATGCTGATCTTCTGCTCCTCGTGCCACAGTTACCATTACCCTAAAGTCCTAAACTCCTCCCAAACATTGCAACTTGGTCTTCTCTATCCCTTGGTAGATACTTCGTCATTCTGCTGAACAAGGTGATTTGGCTGCTCCACCGGCCCAACATAATGGCAACATTCAACGGTCCAACACAGAAATTTAGCTGTGGTTGATCCGTCCTTCTGGAATAAGTCAACTAGCAACCAACAACATGAACTCCTTAGCCTCAATTTTGCCTCTTTTAATTCCACAAGCGCTTGAAGACCAATAGACCATTCTGTGGTTTCAAGTTGTTTGGTCCAGAGCACCTCTTATGAGTTTCTCTGAGGTGACAGAGTTCAGAGACTCTGAACACCCAATCCATCCGTCAATGGGAATCCGCTGGTTGGTTCCACTTGTGTGCGTGGGCCCACCATCGGTGACTCTTTCTAGTTTACTGTGCATTGTTTTGCTACCTGATGGAATAGTCAAGTTGCAAATGACATCACATAGGCTAGAATAGATAAAGTACTTTTGTGAGATACCTAAAATGTGCTATATTAAGTGTCCTAATACACACATACATACATACATACATACATACACACATACATACATACATTCATACACACATACATACATACATACATACATACATACATACATACATACAAGCACATAAATCTGTGAATACAATTACAGTGTTCTACTAGCAATAACATCAACAGGTTCCTGCATCTGGCGTTAAACGCAATTTCTTACATTCTGCAAAGTGGCACGGGGATCTTTATACAACTTGCCAAAGAAGTGCGTAGTAAATCACCCGTCAGCGGCTACAGCATGCACATGCTGTGGAGCACTGACTGTAAGTGGTTCCAACGTAATGAATCATGTATTGCACTGATTCTAGTGCCTGCAACCGGCGGCCATTACATCACAGCACAAGAACCAGATAAGCACCAGCTAATGTAAACGCAACCTTTTGGCCAGGTTTTCAGACAAAGTTTTTCTTGTAACTGGTCAAAAACTTAATGTTTTACTAGTTTTGTGTGACTTTGGGGATTACTGACTGTGCAACTACCCTGAGATACTGTAACTATTCATTCATTCATTCCAAAGATTTATACAGCGCCCCTTCAAGGTTACTACTCAGGAGCCTCCCGACCCAACCCCGGCTGAAAAGGATGGTTTTACTAGAGTAAAATGCTCTAAATGAACTCTAGGAATAAGGCATAATGTTAATGTTAATGTTAACTATGGGCCCATGAGGGCATAAACTACAGTGCACTGAGCCCAAATCTGACAAAGAGGGGTCAGTTCATGATTACTCAAAAGGCTGGGATATTTGAGTAATATGAATTCCTGCAGGGTGGTCCAAAATATTTGTCCCTTTCCTTTGTTACGCTGCATGTCACCGTGTATGTGTGCAGACCGAGTCGCCCCAGAGATGTTCGTAGAAAATCTTCACCAAACAATTTTGCAGCTGTTAAAATATAGAGGTACTAAGTAAACACATAAAATTAAGTGACTGTGTCTAACAAGTGAACCAGCAATTAGAATTGAAAAGTACACTAGACAAGAGTTCCAGATACACTGTGATGCTAATTATGGAATTTTAGAATACGATTTTGAGACTTCAGTGATGTGCTTGTTATTTAATTTTCAAAGCAAAGCAAAAGCTGATGATTTTCTGGCTGAATGCATGTGAAGCAGAAGCTGAGCCAGATCTCGAGTTTTATCTCTTTCAGATCCAAAAATTGACTAAAGTTGGTTCAAGGACAGCAAATTGATTAGTCATGTGCTTTCTTTTGGCCATTTTCCAATACTTTTGCTGGCTCCTTTACTTAACTGTAGTACTCTTATTCTTTGCTTGACTGTTTGCTCTCCATTCTCTTTCATTTTTATCTCACTAATTTCTTGATATCTTGTGTCTTTTTATAATTATTCTACACATGTTTCACAACCCTTTCTCGTTTCTGCTCCTGTTTTCTCTACATTTTTTCCCATGACATCATCATCATCATAAAATTGACAAATTATTAGCTCAACCCTCACCCCACCCCAGTTTGGGTGGTCAACTCAATGACATGCCCTCTCAATTAGATGTAGGGCTATGACCAGGTTGAACCCCCTCTGGATGTGTCTTTGGGAGAAGTGACAATGCATACGAAAACTGCCAACACCAGGGGTGTTAATGGGTCTAGAGCTTCACATGTAACATAGAATGTGCCAGTTCATGCCTCCATTAGAGATCATGACCACTATCCGCTCATGACATGTCACAAGGTAGCGGATAGTGCCATAAAAATACTTGCAAAAAAATTTCTGACCAAGCTATAACTATTCAGAACTGAGCAACCAAACTTAATACATGTTAATGCATATAAACACTAATATTTATTTACATCTACATATGCATATCCTTACACATATAAATACAGATATAGCTATGAATAACATATGTATGTATAGGTGAATGTGTATGAGAGTGTATTATATTAACAATACATTGTATACATATTGTATGCATATATAGACATGTTTATATATATTAAGGTATAAGTGCTTGCATTAATATATAAATGTGCAAATAGTTTGCCTCTATTGTGAACACCGCATTTGTGCTGGAATGTCCACAGAATGTTTCAGCAACACAAAATCCCTCTTGCATATGCTTTAGTTGTTATAATAGAATGGATTCTATGGAATACCGACACCTCTTTGTATTGAGCATTGTTATTGTCGAGACTTAGTTGTGTGGGATTTCAATCCAACTTTTGTTGGTCCATTTGCGGCAGGCGCAGGCTCATTTCCGACTAATTTCACTGTTTGCTTTTCGAATATCCCTAACTAAAAGCCCAAATCAAAAGAATGTATTTGCAGGTCTTCATCTCAAAGTCAATATTTTGAACTCAGGGTGTTATAATTGGATATGTTTCCGGAATTATGTCAATATTTGTCATTCAATAGAATGTCCGTTCTTCTATCTATTTTCATTTTTAAACGAGGTTTCTAACAGGCTTTTCGTTACATCTTTAAAATGCTATTTGATGATACATGAAATCGATGTTGAAACTTGAAAACTAAGGCAATTAGCAGAAAATAACAGGAAATCTGCTAGTGTAGCATGACCATAATATAATAAATAATATATATACAGTGAAATAATAAATTTACATTGATTTAATTTAGTTTCAATAAAAAGTTAAAAAAACCATTATAGGGCCTACACATCACCAGAATGGCTGTAACTAATTTACCACAAGAACCATAATTACATTACTACAGGAAGAAGCACACCTGTAATCACATTGCCAAGTTGTAATTTAAGAGACAGAGTTGATTACAGAACTGTGAGGTTGAAATACATAGACGAAATAAAAACTGAAATTACCAACACTGCTTTCAAATTTGTTCAATAAATATTCATAATCCATCCAATAACTATTCCTTTCTTTGTTCAATATTAAAGGTATACGAAAATAAGACTACTTCTGATCTACTGCTCCCTTTTTCCAATAAAATGTGACTAATTTACCCACAAGAACCATAATCAGCTTACTGGAAGAAGCATATTCACAATAATAAATTGTAATTTACGAGACCGAGTTGATTACAGAACAGTAAGGTTGTAATGCATCAGATGAAATCAAACCAGAAATTACCAACCATTGCTGTTAAATTTATTCAATAAATATGCATGATACATCCACTAACCTTTCCTTTGTTTGTTCAAAATTCAAGGTCTAAGAAAATAACACTCCTTCTGTGGGGGACTCCGTTTTTCCCAATAAAATGTGACATCATCAACAGCTTCAACCATTTAACAATGAAAGCCAGGAACTCATCAAAGCCGCAACAAGTCGGTCTACAAAATGAAAAAGGTTAAACAACGGATTAGTAAGAATGTCATCTCTTACCTGATAGGCAGGAAGTCATCATCTGAAATTGCAAACAACGAATTTCATCCATGCAGCAATCGCCTCTTACAGTCTCGGAAGAATTAATAAGTCCTGGGCAACGACTACTTGGCATTCCATGGACACCGACTGCCAACATGCGTCACACGCGGTCAGCGGCCAGCGACCTCTCTTATGAGACAATTACAAACCGGTCAAGCTGACCATTAATTTCATGCCCACCATTTATTTTTCTTGGGCCCGTGACGACCGCTACCAGTTATTGAGCTTCTCCTAAGATTCAACTATTTTCTTGTGACCACTCTGCAGATTATAGAAATATTCACAGTCATGATCATCATCATCATCACTATTAGATCTCTTTAGTCATCTATCTTGATCAGCATAATGATCATGATTAGGATTATGATGATATTCCTTTTTCTCCTCATCATCACCATCATTATTATCATAATCATCATCATAATCATCATCATCACCATCATTATCACTCCCATCATCATCATCATCAGCAGCAGCAGCATCGTAAATTCAACTTGTCATCAGACTAAAACCAAAAGTGCCACTCCAAAACTTCATTAAAACCTGGTCAAGTCCTATGAGACAAAAAGACAGTTTATGGAGTAAAAGCCCACTTAAACAAAAACCTTATAGATGAAGAACAGAAAGATATCAGGACACAGCAGAATAAACACATTGTGGAGGACCGGAGGTGCATTCCAGAAGCATATGAAAGCAACACAAAGAGCTCTGTTGGCAATTGCACCATTCACAATTTAGCTGCTGTCTCAAGGCTACTTGTCTACAAAAGTACTGTGACGTGCTCAAAGTATCAAGTTCCATATTTGCTACAGGATGTTGACATTGGTGGGACAGTATGTTTTGAATTACTGCATTACTTATAACGTATTACCATAACTACAGTAGCTACTATTTTTCAGTACAGTAATTTTTGGGGTAACTATAGAGTACTAGACATTTCTAACCAAAAGTAACACACAACAGTAAACTATTACTTTTGTGAGGTTACTGTCATGCAAACAATTTAGTTACTTTGTGTTACTTTTAAATCAACCTACAAGTTCATGTCATCTAGTTTGATTATGGCGTTATAAATATTATTGAAGGTGTTTTATCATAAACCTGCAAGTTCTTTGACCAGATCACGTGTGTTAGAGTGACCTGGAAATTTCAGTTTGCGCTCATGTCTCTGTACTCTTTCCGTTTATTCATCAATTTCAAAGTATAATTTCATCATGAATGACAAGGTAGTTCAACATTCAAGTTAACATTCCCACTTACAGTAACTAAAAAAGCTTAGTAATTGTTCAAAATAACTGTAATCAGTAACTAGTTACTTTTTTCTACAGTAACTACTTTTCCTTGCCAGTAACTAGCTACTGTAACTAGTTACCTTTGAAAAGTAACTATCAAACACTGCTGGTGGATCCACAAATTGACATAACAGCACAAACCGTGAAGAATGATGCACCAGTTATTCCAAGAAGGACTTTTCCTGTCTTTGTGAGCGGTGGTCTCCCACGAGAGCCTCCTGTGAATTGATCATTGAGGTCTTCTACTGTGGTACACATTCTGCCAAAAAAGAAACATTTTCCCTTGAAATGTAAAGTCTATTATCGTTGCCAACTGTCACTGCTGTCACGCGCTTTTTTGGAGCCAACCCAGTTTAAAGACCAATTCAATGGCATGGCCCCTATATAAATTTGGGGCAAGTCAGATTGCATCCAGATCCAAATTTTGATGTTGATCATGCAATGCCTGCATTATTGCAGGCTGTCTGTTCTGTTAGTAGCTAAGATTTATGTCTTCTGTCATTTGTGTTCTTGTGAATTGTTTCAATTGCATAACTGTACACTGTAACCGGTTGCGTTTGTCAACTGGATTATTATTATTATTATTATTATTAATTTTATTATTATTATTATTATTATTATTATTATTATCAAGCCGGGAAAAATTCATAGCAGACAAACAGTGCCTGAATGACTGGGAAACATGGCTTCACCCCAATACTGAATCATTCGTCTGACGGCGCTTCATAAATGGTCGATTACATTACATAGCTTGCATTACTTTAGTTTACATAACATCTCTATCTCTAAAAGATTGCGGTATCACATGCCTTATTTGTTATTGAAGAGTTTACCTATTGCAATTTGGTAAAACTATCAAAAGATTTTAAAGATGCCTCTTATTGGCGGTTATTAGACTAAATTTCTCTACGAAAGTCAGTGTGTGCATATATCGAAACCAAACTTTACCTCACGAGCGCAAAAATAAAAGCCACTCGTTTCTTAACTTTTAAAAGCCAAAAACGCGATTATTAACTTCTCACAACTTTGTACACAGAGAATTTGGAAATCGCATCGCCATCTAGCGATTAAACTCTTATTACTCCTTAGCAGTGCGACCACTGCTTGGGATGTTTCCCGAGATCTTGGGATTTTGAGGGTCTAACTTGGGATCTGGGGATTTTCCCTATGAATCTTGGGATGTTTTCTAAGATAATTGAGGTTACTGATGAGGACTAGTGTTTACCGTACTTTGCAACAGTGGCAGCGAATCAGCTTAGAAAAACTCGCTCAGTCTGAAAGACGTTTATTATTATTGTAACCTGTAAACATTGTTAATTCAATGTTATACTCCGGTTTTTTCATTGCGAGTTCTTAACTAGGCATTTTTGTGAATGATTGTTAAAACGCATTTCATAATATTTCATCACAACCTTTTCCTTTCCGGTCACTTGGGATGTTTGTGTACACTTTTGGCCAATCTTAGGATTTATCTGGCAAGAGCTTGGGATTTCAGAAAATGGAGAGTGGTCGCACTGGTTATTTACCATTATTACTTTCATCGGTCGGCTTAATCGAGCGGTGTTTACGAGCAGCAAAATGCGATTTTATTAATTATTTCAGCTATATTTTGTCTGTTAAAGTATTAGTTGCTTTCTAATATTATTTCTACACAGACGAAAAAGCAGGTATAGTTGGTTAAACATTTGCATTTCAATGTAATACGTGAGCGATAATTGAGGTTACTGATGAGGAAAGCAGGCATGGGTGAAACCTTCGGCGTTAAGTCCTTGACGGTGACATTCAAGAAATTGTGGGCAATTCCAGGAGCATCACTGCCGTGAATTGGCTGAAATGGTAAAAAGTAGGTCTATGTTTGGACTTTGGAAGGGTACCGGCCCGCTATTCCGGAGGTCCGCTATTCCGGAGGTCCGCTATACCGGAGGTCCGCCTGACTCCGCGTCCTCAGGGTCGGTTATGGTCAGGGTTAGGGTTTGTGTCGTCATTAGAAAACATCGTACCTTTCGCGCATCGTGCGAGCCACATTAGAGTAGCGGCCCGGAACCCTTTGGAAGTGGTATAGGATTTAAAGTAAACCAAAAACTGTGTCAAAGTACGGTATGTATTTATTAAAGATTTTGCCAGTAGAGAGGAGTTTATCAAGGTTTGTTGTTATGTTATGTTCGAATCCACCTCAAGCCGCCGCGTAGGGGACCCTGGGCAAGTCCTTCACTCGCAATTGCTCATGCGCTTCGGCATGAAACTCCGATTCAGTGTCCGTGCTGTAGTCGGGAGCGCCTCTGAGTAGAAATCTTGAAGGGGCGCTATAACAAGTGCTCATACATACATACATACATACATTTGTAGTATTGTTATGTGGCTTATTGGTCAGAATAGAGGGGTGTCAGGTGGACCAGCTAGCATGGGCCTACAATCTAAGAGGGGCCTGCTCTCCCCGACAGAGAGTCAAAGGGAAAGGGGATCCTTTAGCATACAGATTAATGCAGATAAAATATAGATAAATCATAAATGAATATATTAAAACTGTCTTGAATATTCATGATGCACTATCGAAATAATGCTTCACTGTGTAGTTTCCTTTGTAAAATATATGTATATTATATACAGAAATCATATAATCTGTAGTTAGCACTGATTGATTACCAAAATGCTTAATGAGCCATTTGAAATTAATGGGCCTACATTTCCCATCTGGCCTGGGCCTATTACCTGCTTTGCATGGGCCTGTGTTGTTCGTCTTTTCTCGTACTTAACTGTAAAACAGCGCCCTGCTTCTGCAAGTCACATTCAATGTCAGGATGTGAATAGACCTATCTCATGAGTAAGCATCCAGTTCATTTAAATCCTTCGCTTGTGTAGGCCTAGCCTATTAGTTTTCATGACCAAATCCTAGTGTCAGTGAATTGTGGATAGCAGTGACAGTTGGCAATGATAATAGACTTTACATTCAAGGGAAAATGTTTCTTTTTTTGGCAGAATGAGTACCACATTAGAAGACCTCAATGATCAATTCACAGGAGGCTCTCGTGGGAGACCACCGCTCACAAAGACAGGAAAAGTCCTTCTTGGAATAACCGGTGCATCATTTTTCACTGTTTGTGCTGTGGCAACGCCATTTCTGTTACCTGCTCTGAGGAAAGTCTGCCTTCCTTACGTTCCGGCCACAACTCAGCAAGTACAAAATGTCATGTCGTTGTTGTCCGGCCATTCTGGAAAACTGGTTGATCTGGGAAGCGGTGATGGACGGATCGTCATAGAGGCGGCAAAGTTGGGTTTCCGAGCGGAAGGAATCGAGCTTAATCCGTGGCTGGTCTGGTTTTCAAGACTGCGATCGTTGCGCGAGGGAACCTGGAGTAACACGAACTTTTATACGCGTAACTTGTGGAAACATGACCTGAACAGTTACGATCACGTGGTTGTGTTTGGTGTTGATACAATGATGGAGCAGTTGCGTGAGAAACTTGCGAAAGAGATGGGTTCACAGTGTCAAGTAATTGCCTGTCGATTTCCCTTCACTACCTGTGTTCCAGAAAAAGAGGTCGGAGATGGCTTAGACACAGTGTGGCTGTATACAAAATCGTGCTTGAATAAGAAATAAGATATTTGAAATGCTATATTGGTGAACATGAGGCTAGTGAATGATTACATCGGATTTTTAGTATGACGTGCTGCTTTATTTAAACACTGATTCTTGTATAAGATGGTCAAGGACATGTGGTCAAAAATATTTAACGTCTAGAAAATAGACTCGTTTTAATATGACCTCAATATAAAGTGGTTTGTGTTCTGTCTCCAGAATTCAAGAAATGTTGTGACAAGTTTCTAGTGTGTTTCATTGCATAGGACTATGAAGAGAGGTCCTTGTATTGTTGAAACGATGCACAGTGCTAGCTAGCATTGATACACTAAGCATTTGCCTACTTTATACTTAAAAGTTAAAATGTAGCTATAAGGGTATAGCAGAAGTCTCAGTTCCCAAAGTCTACAATAAAAATCTGTGAACTGGTCATATGTTCTGGAATGTTTTGAGTCGTGCAAGCAAGACTTTAGATGAAGAACATGATGGGTTCTTATTGATCAGCTTATTTCGGTAGACCAAGCAAGGCCAAATGCCTGTCCATCGATACTCACATGTGCTTTTTTCCCACTTTTAGCACGTGCATGTACAAGCACTGTGATATCACCAAAAGTCATTTCCCAATGTGAGAAAAAGTTCAATGCATCATCATCATCATCATCAGGATGCATGGGCCGAAGGCCCGTAGGTGTCCAACGCTTGCATCGTATCCATGGGCCGAGGCCCGTTGGAGTCCAATGCTTGCATTGGATTTCATTCGTATTTTTTCTTGACGAACGGAGGTATCACCAAAAGTCATTTCCCAATGTGAGAAAAAGTTCAATGCATAGGGAAAGAATTGTAATTGGGATTTTGTTGATTTTGCCCAAGTTCTGGTGCTTACTGCTCTTAGCAAGTGGTTCTATGGTAATTCTTAAATTTTGCTAGGATGCACTATTTTTGCAGTCATCCTATAAAATAACATCATGTAATAATAGTTCTGCTCTAACTTACAATTTTGTAATGCCTCTCTACTCAATCTTGTAACGTATTTTTAATTCACTGTTGAGAGTTAATCAAATGCAGAGGAGTTGTTGACAAAGTAATAGAATGGTGAGGGCAGTTTTCATTGCATCATATCGTGAATTGATTGGCACTTGTGGTCATCTGATACGCTGGATATCCGGACAATGGTTCTGCTGCCCTTGCACCTGCCTATCCGCCGGCACTTAAGCAGGATTATCCCTGTACAAAATCAATAAAACAATGCCTATTATTCTGCTTAGCATGACATGATGGAAACCCTCCCAGTACACAACATGAGTTACAGTTTCACAAATCGTGTCCAATCTAAATTTTAGATTCTAGGAACTTCCTAAATTAATTTTCAAGTCATCAGATGATAGTGCAGTGAAATCCAATTGCTATTCCAGTTGGTTGCCAAGGCTTTCCGTTGAAAGGGACGCAACAGGTGATGGACAAATGCGTGTATTAAGTGCTTGATATGTGTATGCTTGTAGGCTGTTGCATGGACTGTAGTGCCTCTTGTTATAGTACCTTATTCTGATAGAAGTCTGTCACTTAATCTTTAATTGCAGTTAGTTTGGCTTTGACTCCACAGTCCACACAAGTCAGTGAGTAGGCCCTACAGGCTCCTTAATTATTTGAATACAATGCATATTAGATGCATGTATGCAGATGGATTTTATATGTTTAAGGTTTTAAGTTTTAACTGATACAATTCTGTCATATATGTCATACGCATATCATACAGCAAGTTTCTTTCTCTCTCTCTGCTGTAGATCCTCTCTCTCTTCTTCCTCTCTTTCTCGCTGTCTGTATCTTCCACTCACAAAAGTAATAAACGAACAGCTACAATGTACATACACACACACACACACACACACATACATATATATATATATATATATATATATATATATATATATATATATATATATATATATATATATATACACAGACAAATATAAAGGTGAAACAAAGGCAGAGAGAGAGAAAACAAAGGCTTGTGTTTCTTCATAGCCATATTTTCTGAACCTATCCTCTGGAATTACATTGACGTTGCGTTGACAAGGCCTCAGCAAGCCGCGATGGACGAAGGGATGTTTCCACAGGCAGCACGCACCTTGCATAGCCGCGGGATCATACGCCCACGCACTTTGCAACGGCATCAGCCGGTGATGTATACTGTTGCAAGCGAGAGTATTCGGTACATCGACCACAGGATGTGGCTTCGAGAGTGCATTATTTTACACACGTGGCGCCCCGGTTGAGCAAATGTGTCTTCGCTTCTCTCGTTTCCTGCAGGTGCAAGTAAGGTCGCGTTATAATATATGGTTGCTGTAGAAAATAGCCATTTATCAGGCGCTAGTGCTTTTAGGTTTGTGATGGAGCCAAAAGTCTACATCGTTACGTGTAGGCCGATAGGATTCTGTGTTTTATTATTTCAGCTATGTATTGCTGGGTGACTTGTTTTCATACAGTTAGTTTACATCAGGTTAAGGTGAACAGTCTGAGTTTAAAGGAGAAAGAGGCTTTAATATTTCCCTCTTGCTCGTCTACAGCGTTCTTGAGCATTCTCTATTTGCTTTGTGTATCTCTTCGTTCTATCTCTTTCCTTTTCTGAGGAGGGGGGCCGTGGCGCATTGGATAACATCTGGCACAGAGACCGAGAGGTACCGAGTTCGAGTCCCGTAGGGCGGATATGCTTTGTAGGCTGCTATTAGCGCCGTTGTATTGCAGGCTGTCTGTTCTGTTAGTAGTTAAGATTTAAATTGCATAACATGTAAATGTACAGCGCAGTGCGTTTGTCAGGCGCTTATTAAAGAAAAGATATTATTAAAGATATTATTATTTTTTATTTCTGTAGTTCTGTCTGTTAATCTGTACGTCTGTCTATAGACCCGATCGTAGGCCTATTATAATTATATAGCCTATATCGTATATATATAATTACACATAGGCTATCGTATATATGTATAATCATAGAGTCTATAATTATATCGTATATATATATCGCCTATATATATATATATATATACGTCACAGAATATAGATATAGCCTACACAGGTGAATATCGTTCCTTCTTGTAGACTATCTCGCTGAAGCTGCTTAATTAGTAGAGTGCTTTCCTGTGGTGATAAGTGGTGCAGCTTACGTGGCTCGAGACAACCCTGAGACGCCAATCGTGTAGAGACATTGAAGCGAAATCGTAAATACATGCCGATGTCGTTTTAAAGTAACTCTAACGAAATAAGCTACATCGGCGATCTTAAAGTCCCTGTGGTGAGACTCACTCTGAAAAGGACGAGCTAACGATTGCGTTCCATTAGTCGCGGCTGGACTATTTATTGGCCGAGAAGGTGGGCGAATTATTAGTCTTGACAATGTGTGTCGCTGTCAACATGATGTCGCGAGTCTGACTGAGTCTGGAAAATCTTCCTAACAACCAAAGGTAAGAAAATAATTCGCTAATGATTGAGTTCATGAAAACAATCTGTTGCTGGACTTAGGCCCTCTTGCCTTTGACCCTGTGCAGCATACGTTTGCTAACTATTAAACGCACTTGTTTGGGTATGTTAGATAGTTGTAGGTACAGCGCCTTTGTAAGTTACTTAAAATGCGATATATTTAATGTTCTTGTCGGCGCTATATCAAATTAAGTTTGCACAATCTAGGTTTTTGGTCAGTTCAGTGCCAGGTCAGAATACGGATAGGTGGGTCATACCACGGTCCACGGGGTACTAAGGTGACACACGAACATTGTATTTTAGTGCGTATTTTGCTCTGTTTACATGGCTGTTTTGGTCAGTTGCAATGTATCTTTAGAAGTAACAATTTATCTTCAGATCGTATTATATTGCAAGAGGCCTACATACATACAAACATACATACATACTTAATTACATTAAGGCCTATATATACATGTATACAAACATGCATATATACATACATAAATGAATACATACATACATACATACATACATACATACATACATATACATACATACATACATACATACATACATACATGCATACATACATACATACATACATACATACATACATACATACATACATACATACATACATACATACATACATACATACATACATAGTTACATACATACATACATACATACATACAATCATACATACAACACAAGCGTCAGCTGTTCTCTTTTAACAGTCTTTCACACGATGGCATATTCAGCACACTTGAATTGTAAGACATCGTTGATGCCGAATAAAATGCAGTTTCTTAAGAAGTACGTTAAGAAATTTGACACGTGCAGAGCAGAGAAGGAGTGCAGGAGAAGATATATACGTATTGGAGAGACGAGAAGAGCAGAGGGGTTTAATCAAATAAGTAGGCCTAAGTATATGAATAAGTCATAAGTAAGACGTTTTCTTAACAGTCTGTGTCCATCAGCTGAATGAGGAGGAATCGTCTGCTAATCGAGGAGAGGACAGGATTGGCAAGAAGAAGAAGCTGGCGATTTCGAACAAACCTAATCGTAATCGAGAACTCCAATATTTTAAAGTAAGCGCAGGGCACTGGCTTATTCACGAGCGCTGTGTCGTGTCAAAGGGGTTGTCAGGGATACCAAAAAATCCAAGTCCGGTTGCCAGGGATACCAGGTTGAGAAAGAGGCAGAGAAGCTGGAAGGCGAAGGATCGGTTGCATCAATTCTTGAAGAGACGAGACTTTAATTTGGAGAGCTAAGCAAAAGCCGAAATGCGTATCAGCGACTTTTTTTATTGCTCGCGTTGTATCCTTCAACTCAATTTCTGTCGGCTAACTGTATTAGCTGTCACAGTATCCTTTCGTATGTCAAAAAATTCAGCACTAACAGACCGACGCATCAAGTCGAAAAATCAATTTGCATTTCTATCTGAACTTGGCGAATCAAAATCACAATGACATCGTCCCTCTGGATCCATAGTCCACATCTCCTTATTCTGCTCTACCCTCCTCCGTCCTGTTACATCTTAAAAAGAATACAGAAGTAGTGGACTACCTCGGGCGACAGATAGAATGAAGTTCGCCGTCTGAATCCAATTATAGTCGAAGAGAGAGAAAGAGAGAGGGGCGAGGGAGAAGGTAGAGAGACAGACAGACAGACAGAGACAGGCAGCCAGACAGACAGACAGACCGAGGAGACGATGGAGAAGGGAGAGAGAGATGAAGAGTAGCGTATAATTATATTATGATATTTTCACGGACGCGGATGAAGGAAGAAAAGAAGGAAGTAAGGAAATAGGAAAAGAACGAAGGAAGGAAAAAATAGGAAGGAAAGAAGAAAGAAAGGAATACAGGAAGGATGAAAGTTAGGAAGAAAAAGAGGACGGATGGAAAGAAAGAAAGAGAGAAAGGAAAGAAGGAAAGGAAAGAAGGAAAGAAGAAATTAGGAAGAAAAGAAGAAAGGACGGAAATAGGCATAAGGAAGCAAGGGTAGGAAAGAAAGATTTGTTGCGTTTCTGAAGAAAACGAATTGTGTCTTCCACAGTATACTCTCCGCGTTACAGGCCTATCGCTCTAACCAATAGACCCTGTGCCTTCTCGCAATTGTTAATTCTACATGCCTGGATGGTCGGATTCAAATCTCTAAGATTGATCTTTCTGCCCTTGGCCGGTCTTTTTCTGACATTGCACTCCCTACCTCTGTGCGAGACTTGGTCATCATTCTTCATCAAGAGCTAATGCTTCCTAATGATGTAAACAATGTCTGTCGTACCTGTTACTATCGCCCACGTCAGTTCCGTTCTGTGCGACGATTACTTACTCCACAGGCTGCTTCTGCACTGACCCACGCTTTCACTTCCTCCAGAATCGATTTTGGAAATGCTATCTATTCTGGTCTGGGCTCCTCTCTCACCTTGAAATTGTAGTCTATTCTTAATGCTTGTGCTCGCCTAATTGGCATCCTAAAATTTGTCTACTTATCTACTAACATGCGTGATAGCCTACCTATAGCACTGATTGCCTATTCCTTAGCGCATCGAATTTAAGATTTTAACTTTCATACAGAACTGCTTGGTAGGAATTGCCCCATCTTATCTTGGTTCACTGTGTATCTCTACCTCGTCTGTTCCTGGGCAAAGGTCCCATCGTTCGGCCGTTCAGGGTGTTGTTCTTGTTTCCCGGGCTCATTCTTCTACAGCTCAGCACAGAACCTTTACTTTCTTCGGTCCTGTGGCCTGGAACAACATTTCTCACATGGGCGTAGCCAGGAAAATATTTCGGAGGGGTTTAAGATTTAGGGGGGTTTTCCATTGAAGATTGTCGCAAAAGTTAAGGTTTTTCGTATTTTGCAAGTAAAAACCTATAAAAAAATTTCCGGAAACTTATTTGGGGTTTGAACCCCGAAACCTCCCCCTAAATACGCCCATGCTTTCTCATAAAACTAGAGCTGAGCTAGTCAGCATATAATATCTCCGCAAGCGCTTGAAGTCTATTCTCTTTTGAACGAGGGGTTGTCCTTGTTGGGTTGGGAACGCTACTGATGAGTTTTTACTTTAAGTTATGCTTCACAAATTCTCATCTATGCTATGTCATGTTATGTATGTTATGTTATGTTATGTAACTTAGTTATGTTATGTTATGTACGTTATATTATGCCTGTGTACGGTTAGGCCTATGCCAATGTTAGTACAGATGTCATGTTATATAGAATTTCTGACAAATAGAATTTAGGATCCATTAATAACAAAATAATTCCGTTTGCACGCATTCGAATCACTTTACAAACTACAAACTTTTTTCAATTGTTCGTTGTTAATTTTTTATAATTTGCAGTGATCAATGGTTCGTTTCATGAGACATTTCGGGTGTTGGCTAATCAGTTAGTCAGTCAGCTTACGTATTCTGTAGCCTACACCTCAAGCCCGTTGTCATTATGTACAGTAACCACTTAAATCAAATCAAATCAGTTTATTCGGTGATCAACAAAGAACAGTAACACTCACTGAAAAACACAGAGTCGCACAGGGGACCCTGAAACTAGGTCTAACGCCCACTCAAAGTCAATCAATCAATCGTTTCGTTTATTCACAACACCAAGCTGACAGGTCGCAACTTGTTATGGCCCCTTAAGGTAGCAGTACAGCCTCGTGAGGAAAGCCAATAATATATTTAACTAGTCTAAACTAAGCGTAATAAAGAGCAAAAAAGATAAATCTTAACTAATGACTCATCAGCACACTTTTCAGGTTAACAATCAATTTATATGAGTAGCTATGACACAATTTAGGTCCACATTTGATCGCAGTTAGAAGATGTGACAGATCACAGGTTGTCCTCACTCCACTGCGTGCGCCTTTCCTCCTTAGATTTCCAGCGTTTGTTGACAAACCCAAAGAGACTAATGGAGGCAGACAAACATCATCGTGAGACAGCAATGTTCCCTTAGACACGTCGTCTACTGTTGCACGCCTCATTTCGCAGTTCGCTGTGTCGCCATCTCATCTCAATCACGTGCCAATTACCCCATCATTCCCAGAGGCCTTTGCGTCTAATGGCGCTGACGTTTAGATGATGTGTCAGTCTGTCACTTCCGGTTCCTTCGGTCGAAACGTTATTGCTGCTAAGAATTGATGGGTAACGCGTGACGGAAATTGTAATTGCCTGTGGGGCTGAAGACAGAAGATTCAAAAGCGAGTCTGATATTATGGGCATAGTAAGGATAATTATACTTATGATGATGATGATGGTGGTGATGATGATGATGATGATGATGATGATGATGATGATGATGATGATGATGATGATGAGGAGGAGGAGGAGGAGGATGGTGATGATGATGATGATGATGACGATGATGCTGATGATGATGATGCCTACATACATAGGCCTACATACATAGCCTACATACATAGGCCTACGTACATAGTCCTACATAATACATACATATTATACTTACATACATACATACATACATACATACATACATACATACATACATACATACATACATACATACATACATAGATTCATGCATTCTGAAGGTGTACCTCTTCTTTGTAGCTGCACTTGTCCTGTCCAATTAAATTAAAGTTGTCCCTTCAAATGAAAATTACTGTCTGAAGTGCCTTATGGTCTCGGGCGAAGTTCCTGCAGAGAGATAGCGGCACGGTATTGACCTCTCAACTCAGAGGAACATTATGTGTAGTCTTTGTACATTCTGCATATATACACGTAAGTAAATGAAGGCCCCCTTAGGCCCTATATATGAGGCCCCTTCAGACCCTATAAAACTTAAACTAAGCATGTATTTGCGACAGTATGCATCTACGCTACATGATGACTTGGAAAAGACTCCAGGAAGCGACCAATGACTAATGTCTTGCCCATAATGACATGCACGGTGACCGATTGGTTAGAGCGGTTGGTCTGTAACGCGGAGAGTACGGGTTCGATCCTCGTCCGAGGCAGTTACTGTGTAGGGACCGTGAGCAAGTCCTTCACTCACAATTGCTCTGCAATATACATGTAATTGCATCTGCAATCGAGGCGTGTCCACTTCTGAACTTTGGAAAAGGGCAATGTCTTAACTGGGGGTATTTCGACCTCTTCTTGTTGTTCTTAAGACGTTTCAGAGCTCTTCACTGGGAGCTCTTCTGATTGGGTATAACTGTGAGAAGTGCTTTATAAATTTCTAATTACAACACAATACAATACAATATCAAATGTTGTTGTTTAATATACACACACTTATAGACCTATATATATATATATATATATATATATATATATATATATATTATATTATATTATATATATATGTATAATTAAAGGGTCTGAAAGCCAATGAAGCTGCCGGATTAGAAGAGGAAGCCGACGTCCGATTGTAGTCTGCCTGGCTCAGTGGCTCTGCCAACCTGTAATGATATCGATAAATAGTCAGCAAGATATAAATAAAACCTAGAAGTAATTAGTGACAAGGCAGTTTTATGTTTATTAGTTAGGTAATAACATGTAGTAAAACATACTAAAACCTGCATTGTGTACATTGACAGGAAATTACACAATTTAGTCCCAAAATCGTCCACTTATGAAAATATGTCATTCCTCGTCAAATCACTCGGGGTGTACACCACACCCCTTCGGATTCTTCTGAAAATTGCTGTGCATAAACTACTTGTCAAATTAAGAATAACAGTGAAAATTTGAGCAGAATATCTCAAAATTTGAGCGAGATATTAATTTTTTAAGTTAATACGAAAAACACGGAGAGCGAGAAAACGGCATGATCCATCAAGTTTGGACTGTCCTATCTCGGCCAGGAAATGAGCTAGGTGGCTGAATTTTTTTTTATGTAATCAGTTTGTTGTGCTCTGTCCAAATATGAAACAATCTGGGTGGTGTTACATGTGGTTTTTAATATAAAAATTTCTAAATATTGCACAGAGGCCAATTCTCACTCAAGTTCCAGACATCATATCAGCAGGTAGCAATGACATAATAATTCTTATACTGTCATTTATATTGAGGTACATGGGTGCTCATGAGACATATAGTGAGTACCTGATAGTTTCATTGTCTGTACTTTCCGTGGTCATTTCGGTGCCATGATCGTCAAAGTGGGGTGTATGGCTTGCCCAAAAAGTGAGTGTGTGGTGAATTAAGTTCATGAAAATTTTCACACATTTCTTGGTCCCTGATGCACAGGCACTGACGCAGGTTGAGAGCGCTGCTGATTTTTGAGCGGCGCTATATAAATGTTCGATTACAATTACAATTACACCTGTCATTGATGAAAAATTCAGGAGGGTATTCTGCTCCTTTCCTCATAATCATTTTTTGAAGTTGACCACTATTACAGTGTCATGAGTTCATGTTAATAGGATAGCTGATTTTATTGTTGCTTTGCATCATTTGAGTCAATTAGTCAAATAGTTATAAGTACTTGAACTGAAGTGAGCATCAAAAGGTCATTTGCTGTTTTCAATTATTGATTCATCGTATTTGTATTGCCTTGCACTACTGCCACATGCAAGTAGACTAGTGCAGGGAGGCAACTTAGACAGGAATGAATGCTGCATTTGCCTGATCAACCTTTCTTTTGGAATACACTGTTATCGTGCATAAACACTATGCCTTGATGACCTGGCAGCACACAATTTCTTTGTTATGGTGATGTTTCTCTCTCTCTTCGTTTCCAGAAATAAGAAGAAAAAAGTACAGCAGGACTTTTATCACTTGTCTGATGCTAGCAATACAGATGATAATTATGCTTTGTACATGTAGCTACTACTGTCACTGGTGTCGAATGGACTGCTTCCATTCAGCCATTACATCATCTTATTTATGTACTGCAGGTCTTCAGCGACTGTCCATGCTCAACATGTTTTGACTCATTCCGCCACTCATCAACACCAGTGAGAGACTTCAGTTAAGGATAGTTCCGCACTTTCGCATCAAATGAACCCATCTTTGTCATTCCCTGCCATGTGTAAGTCAACCCCTACTCTTCACAGCTTTCATCATCACCTGTGCAATAGCTATGTCTGCTGATAAGCCTGCCCTGTAGGCAACCTATCTTATCTGTGCATCATGTGGTAACCATCATCATTACATTTTTGATGCAGCCATGGCTGTTTCTCTGGCAAATCAAGAAGCATCTGCAGTTAAAGCCTTCCACTCTGCATAGTTGCTGTGTCCAGTTGCAGTAAACAGCTTTTACATCTCAATCAAGCTGACCAAATATAATTTCCAGTCGCTAGTCCGTTCTGCACACAGGAATGCCTTCAATGTTTGAACATTTTATATACTGCAAATCACAATCACAACTTTGCTGTTCTTGACTTTGCCGATATTGCTATAGTGAGCTCCTCGAGTGAATTGTTTAACTGTATCAAACACTGGCGGTTCAAGTTCCTGCAGGTTACATGTCCCTTTCTTGACACCATCATACAATTGCTTGAGGGCATCAATGTCGGCTTGACTCAAAGCTCTCCACTCGTCAGAATATCAATTGATCAAATCGTGTATAAGCATGACATGCAAAGCAGAATCCAGCAAAAAGTGCCCACGGACTGCACGATTATATGCTTTCCCTACTAGTATATGACCAACTGTGTTAGGACCATAGCAACTTTTCAAAACCTCAGCAAATGCCAGAACCAGCCATGACTAAGCCTATACTACCACGTTGGCTCATGATAATATGAAACCCACCAAGCCTTCAAACCATGTTCAGTTTGTGGCATTCAATTACCTCCACAGCCTTGATAAACAGTAATTGATCGAAAGTAATACATGGTGTGACAATTTTTTATTCAACTTGGCTGCTTGATCCACCACAAAAGACAAAGTAGACAGGATACTAGACTTGTCACCTGGGTTCAGATCAAACGATGGGCACCTCTCTGTCTCTTACGGACTGATCTTCTGGATGTTGACCTGATTACGGATTGTTTTGATATGCCATCGGTTGATGCCTTGTGCATTAGACACCGGCGCAATCGAAGTTGCTAATTACATTACATACGAATATCCACCGGTGGCTGATACACACCCATGCTTAAATTTTGCATGAAGCCACCCCAATTTCAACATGGTTTAGATTCTTTATGAAAAACCAACCACTGTACCAAAGAAGATCCAGGTCTGTCGACACTGTCAATGTGTGCAGGTGCTGCAGTTCAACAAATGGTTTGAAAACAATTTGAGACAATACCATTCCTGGATCACTAGTAAGTATATTCTTTATTGAACCAGTTCCAATCCGCATTCCCGTGTACATACATCATTATAAAATTTATAATAAACAATCAATAGTCAATATGAATAAAGGTGGCAATCATTTCCATTCGTCCGAAAAACAGACTGCTTATACTTATTAATTTCGTCTATTGAATTCGAGTATCCCAGCAATCAATGAAACTTGATATAGCGCCCCTTCAAGATATCTACTCAGAGGATGCTAGAACCTTAATTAACCACTGAGCTCCCGAAACATGATCAACAGACACACCCACACCAAACAAAACTGGTGAAATGACAGAACAACGACTACCAACAGAACGGCAAATTATGCAATTATCCTTGCAGAGCTCCGCCATATCTGCCTGAGGTAAAGCAATAGGTTGCTCAATAACTTTCTACTGTCAATTTAAAATGGAATCTGGATGATGAAAATAATTGTTTGCCTAAATAGAAGTTGGATTGATTAAACTAATTCTTTGCTTGAATCGAAGCTGGATTGGGGGAAATTATTGTTTCCCTAAATATAAGCTGGATTGATGAAACTTTGCTTCAATAGAAACTGGATTGATGAAAATAATTGTTTCCGTAGGTAGAAGTTTTCTGGATGAGAATAACCGTTTGCTTAAATAAAAGTTCGTTTTTATTAAAAATAATTTTGTGCTAAATAGAAGTTGGATTGATGAGAAGTAATTTTTTTCTGAAAACAAGTTGAATTTGCGGAAATGGTTCCTTAAATGGAAGCTGGATTGATGACAGTTATTATGGGCATTGGTAGACAGCTTACTTACAAATGTCAAGTAGAGCATTTGAAGGCATGAAAGTAATTTAGCAACGTAAACTACGGGATAACCTTGCCTGATTCACCATTATCGCTCAACTCAAATTAATTGTAACGAAAGTGTTATAAAACATTAACAGGTTAAATTAGCCGATAAAATCGAATCAATCCCTAACAATAACCCGAAATCTAATGCTTAAATAACTTCAAACTCGTTGAAATAAACAAATTTGACCAAATTAATTAATGAAATCGCACCATATCGACAAAAAAATACAACCAAAGACGCTATAAACACCGCAGTGAGTATGTAGCAAGGCATTTATTTCGCTCAAAATTAACCGCATTCAAGAGCAAATTTCTCAGTTTGCTATTGTTAGGTTCACTGCAGGTTTTTGTGAGAATGAACCTAGGGCCTACTTAACACATTCCCAAAAAATCGCCTTGTCTCGATTTAGGTAAAGCTTTTAATATATGGACTTTAATTCTGGCCGACTAAAAATATTAATGACAGTTCTCAACACTCTCAACGCGTCGACAATCTCTCCACTTTTCCAAAAGCCTTTCCATTTGCGCCTTTTCCCTGGCCGTGCTAATCCCCGACGTCCCCAGTGGCCCTCCTCTTCCTCCCTCACATCCAACGACCCAAAGCGCATGCGTCGTCCCTTTCCTCTGTGTGCGCGTGCGCACTGGGCTTCCGTCGCTGCTATATTTAAATCCCATCGTGTTGCTCCGTGGTGACGTCAATCCTCGGCGCTTGGCATTTCGGATGAAAGCTGCAAGCGATTGCTAAGCACTTAGAATAATTAATAGACGACCGGAACGAATTCCAATGCACAGGTGCATTCCTGTAAGTTAATGGAAGAATAGGTGAATGATTGACTGAAATACCGATATAGTAAAGCAGACATAAATCATCATCACCATCATCATCATCATCATCATCATCATCATCATCATCATCATCAGCAGCAGCAGCAGCATCATCATCATCATCATCATCATCATCATCATCATCATCATCATCATCATCATCATCATCATCATCATCATCATCATCGTCGTCGTCGTCGTCGTCGTCATCATCATCATCATCATCATCATCAGTTCCTGACGCCAGCCTTCTGGCGGAGATGGGTGCGAATGAATGATCTTCGCCGTCCTTGGTCACTCATCAAGTCCCGTGCTCCCCTCAGTGATAGTTGAAGCGATGTTAAATGTCCTCATGTTATTTTTTCTATCCATCGTTGTCTTGGTCTGCCTTTTTTTCTTTTTCCTTCGAATCTTGAGTGTATTGTGCATTGTGTGGAATTCTGTCATTTGGCATTCTCTTTATATGTCCACACGTACATACATACATGGCATACATACATACATACATACATATACATACATACATACATACATACATACATACATACATACATACATATACATACATACATACATACATACATACATACATAAATTACATACATACATACATACATACATACATACATACATACGGACAACAGAATGATTGAAAAGACATACGTGCATGTATGTATACATGTAAGCTTATACGTACACATTATGCAAATATTGACGCAGGATAAACAGGCAAACAGACAGACATACAGGCAAAGAAACAGACAGACAGTTTACTATAAAACTAAATTCACTGGCTGTTGAGTATTGAAGCCCTGTCTTTCGCTGTTGTGGTCATGACAACGCATTAATATTCTAAATCATCCAACGCCACTGAAGCCCATCGAGATGTAGCAAAAAGAAAAGCAGACAGAAGCTTTCTAAACCTAATTAACACGAGCTTCGAATAATCTTCTATGCATGCTTTGAAAGCAGCTAATACGCGAAGAATTGCTTTTAAACAAGAAGGAACTTCTAACGCATCTCAATTCCACGCGGGTCGAAGAATAATCCTTGCGGTCCTTGCAGCTGACAATTAGCTTCTTATATCCTTCGTAATCCAACGTTCATTGCATTACTCCACTGTTCTTCCGCTGACAAGGCTTGCCTGTAATTCAATCAGTCTGAAAGGTAAATGGGAGCGTGGGCTAAAACGCAATGATGATCGATTGTGACCAACATAGCTCATAAACACGACAGCTTGTAGCAGGTGCAACACGTCATCTGTGTAGGCCGTGGAAATGACCAAACGACATCATCTGTGTGGGCTATGGAAATGACCAAACGACGTGTGTTCAGCATCTTTCGGAAGGACCTGCTTTAAGCACATAGGCAGGCTATGTATTATGTATGTGTGCTTGTGCTTATGTTTGTATATGTGTATAACAGTTACTGTATGTATATAATATGTAAATGCAATTTATGCGTGCATTTATGTTGATTTGTGTATGTTGACCTATGTATATTTGTGTGTATGTATGTATTTGTGTATTTCTGCTTGTATATGTGTATAACTGTATGTATAT
This sequence comes from Aporrectodea caliginosa, assembly GCA_020284085.1. NCBI lineage: Eukaryota > Metazoa > Annelida > Clitellata > Crassiclitellata > Lumbricidae > Aporrectodea > Aporrectodea caliginosa. The sequence continues at coordinate 577,921 of JACEVL010000536.1, read as the reverse complement.
ATATGTATAATATAAATAATATATATATTCAAGCATGTAGGTTGGTTCATGCATGTATGTGCGTATATATGTATGTGCATGTATGTATGTATGTATGTATGTATGTGTTTGGATGCGCTTTCGCGTGAAACTCCGATTCAGTGTCCGCGCTTTAGTCGGGAGCGCCTCTGAGTAAAATCTTCAAAAGCCGCGGCTTTGAACCGAAAAGCCGCGGCTTTGAACCGAAAAGCCGCGGCTTTGACCCGAAAAGCCGCGGCTTTGGACCGAAAAGCCGCGGCTTTGGACCCGAAAAGCCGCGGCTTTGACCCGAAAAGCCGCGGCTTTGGACCGAAAAGCCGCGGCTTTGACCCGAAAAGCCGCGGCTTTGGACCGAAAAGCCGCGGCTTTGACCCGAAAAGCCGCGGCTTTGGACCGAAAAGCCGCGGCTTTGAACCGAAAAGCCGCGGCTTTGAACCGAAAAGCCGCGGCTTTGGACCGAAAAGCCGCGGCTTTGGACCGAAAAGCCGCGGCTTTGAACCCGAAAAGCCGCGGCTTTGAACCGAAAAGCCGCGGCTTTGAACCGAAAAGCCGCGGCTTTGAACCGAAAAGCCGCGGCTTTGAACCGAAAAGCCGCGGCTTTGAACCGAAAAGCCGCGGCTTTGAACCGAAAAGCCGCGGCTTTGAACCGAAAAGCCGCGGCTTTGAACCGAAAAGCCGCGGCTTTGAACCGAAAAGCCGCGGCTTTGAACCGAAAAGCCGCGGCTTTGAACCGAAAAGCCGCGGCTTTGAACCGAAAAGCCGCGGCTTTGAACCGAAAAGCCGCGGCTTTGAACCGAAAAGCCGCGGCTACCTCACCGCGTGCATTGCATTGCTTCTTCGAAACGGGTAATGAACGTATAATGACGTAATGAACGTCATTGCCAGGTTCTCGAAAGTTGCTATACGAATTACGGATTATTGTCAGAAATATACATAAACACAAACGCTGAGCCGGTGAGAGATCAGTTATCTCCACCATTTCAACGCATAACGGTCTGGTTGAAGTGTCTGCCTCAACGAAACCTAAATGGTTCTCGACATGATGTAAGGCGCTATATAACTGGCCATATACGTGCAGACATACATGCATACATTCGGCGCTTGAAACTGCAATTGTAGCAGATCGCTTCTCATGCGCTTGTTTCCATCCGAAGGAGTATCGATCTAATGTTACGGGCGGTTTTTATTTGTTTGTCGTGGTATTCAGGACCTCTTAGCAACAGGCGTCTTTTAAGGCTTCTTAGTCTACTAATTGCAGGTCCAGGCGTATTAATTAAAGACTGGCTCGGTGTATAATCACACTCAGAAACTGCGTTTCATTCCTTGGCCATAAAGCCAAGTCAGCAAGACCATATGTTTACCGATGCTTCATCGGGACCATGTCCGTCACTTAAAGACTAAAGTATGGCTGAGACTCCAGGGCCAACCCTAATGACTGCTGTTAGTAGAGCCGGCGTTATTACAATGCGCATGCAAGGCAGTAGTCGTTGGTCGTAAATGTGAAAGGTCAGGTGGATAATCCATTTGTATGATAATGGCTAACATTTCCTACATTTCTACTATAGTCTGCTAATCTCCTACATTTCTACTGGTCTCTTAATCTCCTACATTTGTACTATTTGTAGTATGTTAATGCTTAATGCTTCCTAAATTTCTACTAGTCTGTTAATACTTCCAACATTTCCTGCATTCTACTAGTATATTAATTTTCTACATTTCTGTCTGTACCATGCCATAATAATCAGGCCTACGTCTTTATAACCAGAGTTATCCTTAGTGCCTTAATCGCCTTACTTTGCATAGTGCATCCTGAAGCTTCATGCTCCACATCTCAGCTGATGTAATAAGGCAACACAGAGCTTCGGATAATGTATGAGACTAGGGTTCATCGCTTGACCAATTCGTACAGTGTTTGCGTTAACTGAAATGGTCCAGATTGTTTTCGTATAATGTACTTGGTCCTAAATTGGAACTAGACTTGTGCAATAATTGGCTGTGAGCTCGTTTCCGTTATGTGGGTCCATATTGGATTAGCGAAAATGTGTCTCCGAAGTCGACCGTGGCTTCATTAAAGAAAACTAATAACATGACAAAATAAAAACATGCGAATTAATTGGTCTCTCTGAAGCTTCTGCTCCTGTCTCTGTCTCTGTCTAAGGCTGTCTCTGTCTCTCCCTCTTCGTACCTTGTTTGCGTTAACTCTCTTTTCGTTCTCTGTACTCTTTCTTTCTCTCTCTCTGTGCTCTCTGTCTCTTGGCTCTGAGCTCTTTCCGTTATCTGTCTCCAGATAGGATTAGCGAAAATCTCTCTGTCTCTCTGTCTCTTCTTAAAGTCTCTGTCATCTAAATCTCTCTGCTCTGTCTCTGTCTCTGTCTCTGTCTCTGTCTCTGTCTCTGTCTCTGTCTCTGTCTCTCTCTCTCTCTCTCTCTCTCTCTCTCTCTCTCTCTGCCTCCCTCCGTGTGTCGATCTTATGGCATATTTGTCGATCACTGTCAGTCTACTTTTGTGTATGATTCCGTGTCCTTTCATAGTTGTTTGTTCTGTCACAGTCTTAGATATTTATTCTGTCGCGCTCTCTTTCTCTCTGATTATATCTTTTTCACTTATTCTGTGACTTTTTCTGTCTGTGACATTATCTACGTCTCGATGTTATCGCTTCATATACAGCCACTGTAAGTGCATTTGCGCGTATGACTGCTTCTGCCTGTTTTACTGAGAGCAGCTGATTTCATTGGCCCAGATGTTCCCGAAGAGAATCAGCATAGTTACAAAACATGTCCGGGATGAGAAACTGAGCTGGTCTGATGCGGTACCGTAGGATGCCGAGCACGGATATCAGATTAAGGCAGATGACTCGCCCTGTCCATTAGATGTTAATACGTGTGTACTCTGGTACAGTGTTGACAGCTCCCTTAAGCTTGGCCACGGAGGCTTAGCCCTGTTTCTGTCTTTCGTTCAATAGTCTGAAGTTCGTAGATTTACATGTACTGCCTTTCCACTGGAAAGTTGTTACTGGAAAGTTTCCAGTAAGCAACTTCTATAGGCACAGAACTCTCCGCGTAATCGATTGTCTCAGTTGTCTTATTGTTGGAAATCAACTCACACACACACACACACACACACACACACACACACACACACACACACACACACACACACACACACACACACACACACACACACATAAATCATGATCAGTTCACTGGCGCCAGCCATTTGGCGGCGATGGGCGATGAATAAACGATCTCCATTGTCCTTGACCATTTGTCAAGTCCATTGCTCCCTTTAATGTTTGTCCAAGTGAATTTATGTCTTCATTTATGTTGTCTATCCAACGTAGCAGTCTTGGTCTGCCTTTGATTGTTTTTCCTTCGAATTTTCCACACACACGCACACACACGCACACACACACATACACACACACACATACACATACACACACACAACACATACACACACAAACACGCACACATACACAAATACACATACACAATACACACACACGCGCACACACACACGCACACACACAAACACATACACACTCACAAACAGTGTTGAAAATATCTAAGATAAATACAGCTCGACCAACACTTCTTACACGGCCTAACTAATTTACAATTTTACTCAGGTGAACGAATACACACTTTCGGTGCAGTGCCACGTTTCATTGCCTTCGTGCGCGGCTCGACTAATCAAGATAAATAACAGTTAAATCAAGATAAATAGCCATTAAATCAAGATAAATAACAATTAAATCAAGATAAATAGCAATTAAATCAAGATAAATAACAATTAAATCAAGATAAATAGCAATTAAATCAAGATAAATAACAATTAAATCAAGATAAATAGCAATTAAATCAAGATAAATAACAATTAAATCAAGATAAATAGCGTCGCCCTCCTCCTTTATCCAGGGTTGCGACTGGCACTGTCAGAATCAAGAACAGTGGCAAATTAAATCAAGATAAATAACAATTAAATCAAGATAAATAACAATTAAAGCGCATCATATGCTGAACTATATACACACACACAGCCTGGCCTAGTTTCTTGTTATGGTCATAGACCTATGCATGTGATAATGATCATACACCTAATTAATTAATTAATGGACTGGTTCTATTTTGTGTATAATATTGAACACTTGCTTCATGCGTCTGGGTTCAATCACCCTTTTCGACCCCACAAGAAAAAAAGGAGAGAGCGGTAGCGTGGGAAGATTGTACACTGTACAGTGGTCTAAGGACTCCTAGGCTAAAGTACGAGCTGTGACACTTCTCCACAAGACGATTGATGGATAGGTGGCGTGCCAGTCATCTCGCCGCTTTTTACGTAGCGCTTATTCATGGCTTACTGGGTAGTTATTATGCACATCGCTTGACCTGGTTTGCTTTTCTTCGATTAATCCGCCAGTCGAGGCTTCGCAGGCAGCGAGATATACGATAACGGGGAAACCGAGATCATGGGGTTAGTCACGCGAGCGGCTGGAGGCAATGTCCTGCATGCGGGGTTGCCTAGGAGGCCCTATAGGTGGTTCCCAGCGTCAGCACGTCGTATGACTTCTTGGTAGAAATCAGCGATAAAACACGCGCGTGTTGATTTCACGGCTGCGCACGAGTGAAGGATTTGACGAAAGGGGTGGTCAGCTCACTGGGCAAGTGCTTGGCTTAAATCTACCTTGTCAGATTCAGTCAAGTATTAAAAACTGGAATACTGCTGCCACTGCTACGCATACTACAGGGACCAGGCGATGGAAGTCGAAGCTATGACAAGCATAATATTTCAGGATGTTGTGGCGAATATAAAATTTCGTGTTCATTTTCTCTTATAGGACAGTCGAATTTTCTTCCAGAATATGCGACAAACATACACATGCATAATTATAGGGAATATACGACAAACATGCACAAACATATGCAGAATATACGACAAACATGCACAAACATATGCAGAATATGCGACAAACATACATATGCAGAATATACGACTAGCATAGACATAAGTTCGCAAACATATGCAAACAAGTATATATTATGCGCATTCAGCAACTTGGGACTTTTAATACTGATTGACTGACTGACTGACATTACTGACTGATTGATTGATTGTCGATCATTGATTGATTGATTGATTAATTGATTGATTGATCGATCAATTGATTGATTGATTGATTGATTACAGTTGTGTCATCGTTGGATTTCTGTCGTCGTCCTTGCGCCTCAGTCGATTTATCATGTGACCTTTTGAGGAGCTTCAGGCGGAGAAGTGTCTGGCGAGACGTCTATTGACAAATATGTTGAACTTCACTTTTACCTGAAAATTAATTAGAAATTTCTGATCAGTCGATTGTCGTGTGACCTTTTGAGGAGCTTCATAAAAGTGTCTGGCGAGTCTAGATAAATATCTTAACTTCACTTTTACCTGAAAAGTCATTAGAAAAGAGCAGAGTAGAGACTGTAAAGTAGCCTTAAAAGCTATGGACTCAAACAGCTAGTATGTGGCGCCTTTAGAGGCTTCTTAAAAAGCGCTATATAAATGATATTGCAACGATGTTACATAAAAAAGCGACATGATGAGAGTGCTTCTGATTAGTTTTCTCATAAAGCAGCGCTAAAGAAATGTCTGATCCATCCGTTTATTTAGATAACTTATATAGCGCCTCGCCGACATCCTACTCAGAAGCGTTACGGTTGCAATTGTTCGCATCAGGTAATTAAAATGTTTGTATGATGAATTTTAATCGCACCCAAAGCTCAAATGGGGGCACGAACGGATAAACCCCTCGCTGGATTCGCCCTTTGGGATAGTTGCTGCTGGAGATTTTAATGTAAGTGGTAGAACTAGGGTCAGTCATTCGCTGGATAAGGATAGTGAAAAAGAGACATGCAGGGATAGGAACAGACACAGGGCGACGTACTGGTGTAGGTCCTCACTAGAATTACAGATACATAATCGGAAATAGTGTCGACAGCGTAGCATAGAGCAACAGTCTACCATATTAGGTCCTCAGTCCTCACTACATTTTATACAAAGACATAACCAGAAATTGAACGACACTCTAGTAGGGTTCTTTGCTAGGCACAGACACAGTCAGATACATAGGCTACACACAGACGGACAGACAGGGACTCGAAACAGTCGCAATCACGTAGGCCCCCTATATGTGTGTACGTATACGCGTGTTTGTGTGCATGTGTGTGTGTGTGCATATGTGTGTATGCATATGTGTGTGTGTGTGCGTGGGTGTGTGTTAAGACCTTTAATATATCGCGATTTAAGTACCTCACAAGGGCGTCGGGCACCATAAATAATTTATCAACGAAATGGCAACATTTCCCACTCAAATCCGGTCAGTAGTCAAGCGTTGGTCTGAAGAAGGAAACACTCGTGCGATGGAAGAACTGTACTGTGCAATAAAGAAGCCGTGGAAAGCTTGCAGGCGGAAAAGGAAAAAGATTTAGTTATATACGTACAAAGGCAGCTATTTAACTGATTGATTGAAGCCGCCAAAGCGACCTAAGAAGCGGGTGACCGCATGATCGTTCACCTCGGGTGTAAAGCCTGCGCTTTTGGTGTCGAATGATTCTGAAGGAAGCGCTTTACAAGACGGAAATAGCTCGGTGAATATTTGCAGCTCTCCACCGGCGTAAATCCACCTACGCAACGAGGAAAGACCGCGGACGCGTATTTCTTGTGCTGTTGGTGCTTGTGTGTTGGTCTGAGTGTATGTACTGGTGTGTTTAGACTTTAGATGTAGATATGCGTGTGTGCATGTGTGTATATATTATCTTGTTGTATGTGTATCTGTGAGGTTCTTAAAAGACGCTTTGCAAATAGTCAGATACATTCTTACATACATACATACATCATACATACATAATACATATATACATACATACATACATACATACATACATACATACATGCACACATACATACATACATACATACATACATACATACATACATACATGCATACATACATACATACATACATACATACATACATACATACATACATACATACATACATACATACATACATACATGCACACATACACCCATATATGCAGTACATAGGTATAGGTGTGTACTTAGGTATGTAGATATGCGTGTTCGTATGCTTCTGGCTTCTGGGTACGTGTGCCAGTTAGTCCCTGTTGACAGCCATTTGTATAAAGCAGAAGACTGTGGTGGATATAAATTCCTCCTGCACATTACTACCTTTCCAGCAGGATTCCACGACTGCGGAGTCTGCTTGAAGGGACCAAATGTATATCTGATTTTTCGATTTGACTCAGCTTATAGCTTATAGCTCTACCTGTCCGTGTTTCCATAGCAACTCTGCATAGTGTATGACACGACAAAGATGGCGCTCAGTAACTCTGCTATATGCCAAAGAGGCTGACACAATGGCGTTCTCCGACAAGTGCTCAATCATTCAAACACCTCGCATGACGCCTGGCATTTCGACACACTATGTGCGAAACCCAGAACAGATGACGTGCAGTAAATCTCATTTCCAGATAACTCTGAGTTGTTGTGACTTTAATCCGGTCTCCGATAGCTTTAGAAATTATTTAGTCGATTTCAGGAAACGGTGGATATGAGACGTTTCTGAACTACGTTCTCATTCTAAGGGCACCAGCTTATTCATGACTGCTGCGTTGTGTCAGAGATACATTATCCAGTGAGGCCCATGTCCGAAAGCTGTAGCCTTAAATCAACGGGGAGAGGGCATAGTTATAAATGGTAACACTCTTGCCTGAAGAACAAATAGATCTTGAAAGATGCGGTTCAATACCCGTATACCCTTCTATAGGTCGATGACTCAGTCTTCCACTTTTTAGGGAGCAGCTGTAAGATGACAAGGCGCCAATAACAGCATGAAATTTGCACCGTCGTGCTAGAATGTTTCGATGTAACTTAGGCTACTGTTTTTCAGGGAGCTCGTCAACAAGCACGAATATTATTATTATAGACTATAACTTCAATTATTATGCTCGTGTGTGTGTGTGTGTGTGTTTGTGCGTGTGTAGCCACTTCAAGAGATACTATAATTAGAAACTCTCTCAAGGTGATATATAAGTTTCTTATACGAAACATGTATCTGCGTATGCGAGCAAGGGCTATTGATTTTGCTTTACCTGCTTGCTTATTATACCTTGAATTTATTAAGCGCCATTGTCTGATGGGCTGAGCAGTTCTGAGTGAAGGACTTGCTCAAGGTTCCTATGCAGTACAACAGTCTCATGTGAGACTCGAACCCTACTCACCGTGTCACAAGCCGAGCGCTGTGTAACTCAAGCAGCTTCCGTGCTGCAGAGTCAATGTGATTGATAGTCAATTGCAAGGCGCCTCCAACTGTGCCAAGTAGCGCTATGCAAAATATGATACAATTGCAATCGTAGAGTACAGTCAAAGCTACAATCTATACTGCAATCACTACAAAAATAAATGAAAATTTAACAAGACAGGTCTTGCACGAGAGCGCGTTTCGCTACATTCCTCTAGTCATAGTGCAAGGTGGACAGATGCTTTTAATTTTGATTTAAATTGACAATACATGTGCACTTGCGAACTGAAGTTGAAGACTGTTCCATTCTAAGGGTCCTGAGCAGGGCCGATGAGACAGGGGGTCAGACAGGGGGTTGCTGCCCCCTGGCCAGGTTCTATGGCAGGGGTCCTGGCAGGGGCCCGGAAATGTCTAGAGCTTTGTTCAATCTGTAGACAGCTGTGAGTTTTGGCCCAATGCAGTCTGTATATGACGGATGCTTCGTGAATCATGATACACAGTTGTACACAAAGATACTTTCTTTCTGATGCACAGCAATCTAGGGCAAGGGATGATTTCCTTTACCTCGGCTTTACCTATCACTCATCTCCAGGGCTAAGGAGTTCAGGAAATAATATTTGCTTTGTATGTTTATGTGTCTGTGTCTGTCTGTCTCTGTCTGAGACAGAGAAAGCACGATTTCCAAACTTCCGGTTTGTGCGGTAGAATCTCCTCGCGTGGACGATCGGAGTCCTCTAGTATTGAAGACAGAACATGGCGTGACCATGGATGCCATGCCAAGATCATTAAGCCTAACCCTATGTTCTGTGCTGATGCCAGATTTGTAGGTAATTGCTTATTAAAGAGTGGCATACATTTAGGATTTAATACTGCGAAGAAGGCAACATAGCTGAGTCGAGTTACAAATACTGGGCCATGAAACCTGCACAGGTACATGAATAATTGCCACATTATATGTTCTTTATTAGTCTGCCATGCGCTTAATACAGTCATTTGGCATTCCAACCACACAATATATGCCACCCGTCCGTCATTAAATGCGCCATTAAACACAACCTTCATCATGTGTACAATGACATTATGCTGTGCGCAGGTATTCGTTTAAAAAATACAATGTATTTATCCATATGGGGAAAACACATTCAGTCTTCTGTAGCTGCTTTTAAAAGGCGCTGTAGGGATGTTAGACACTTATTGTATTGAATTGTATTGTATCTATCAATTTATATAGCGCCTCTCGCAGTGCACACCAATCAGAGGCGCTCAATAATATTATATACGCAGGTATTTAAGGTAAAACCAATGGTAGCCTGCTGTAATAGGCCCCCAATTTGATATATCCGATCAAGTGGAAAGTCGTTTGCGACCTATACTCATTGGGGTCATTTATATCTATCAAGTTCCATCTCTTGTGACAAGACGCGCGTGAATGGCTGCGAGGATTGCTTCCTCGCCAAGTTTCGACTGATCCAAGGTAATAACTAGCCATTTTGATGAAAGTATGTATAATATAATTATATACATATATATGTATATACACTGTGTCCGGAAAAAAAGGGACCCCTTTTGTTATCATGAAAATAAACTAGTAAATATTCATCGATTTTAAAATTCCAAAACCTTTTAATCCTGACATAATTTGCTAACATGGTTAAAATGTAAAATTTCCTGTCATCAAATAATTACGTCATAATGACGTCATTCGCATCAAAATTTAAGTATGACAAAAAATTGGTGCGTCGGATGATCGGATCGTGAAAACGGAAATCCATTTAACAGAACCAGGCGGGAAAATAAGTGGAACTTTTCCCGTGATTTTTTGCTGTCGGAAAAATTGTTGTTTGATATCCAGGGTATATTCGGATTATTACACATTCCAACAAGATGGCGCTCCAGCTCACTGAGCTCGTGAAACTGTTGAACTGCAGACAAAGGAGACTCTGGATTTCATGCCTCCTAATCTTTGACTGCCAAACAGCCCGAACTTTAATCCCGTTGATTACAAGATTTGGGGACTAATGCAATAGAAGGTTTACAGGACAAAGATCAGAGACATTGAAGAACTCCGTGCGCGTTGTTAATGCCTTGGATGAATTTGATCAGCTGGTTATCGCTGCTGCTATTGGCCTGTGGCGCGCTCGTCTTGAAGCTTGTGTTGAGGCAGAAGGTGGACACTTTGAGCACGCCTTGTAGTCTAATATTATTGAAATGTAAAAATTAAATTAAACTAAACTTTATAATTGATAAATGACAGTTTAAAATAAATATTGAAACTTTTAGATGATTTTTGTGCCGTCCTTGACACTTAAATTTTGATGAAAATGACGTCATTATGACGTCATTATTAAATAACAAAAACTTTCATACTTTAACCAGTATTTAGCAAATTATATCAGGATTAAAATGGTCTTGGAATTTTAAAAATCGATGAACATTTACTAGTTTATTTTCATATTACCAAAAGGGGTCCCTTTTTTTCCGGACACAGTGTATATAATACGAGCCTCCTCTGAGACAGTTAATGTGTAAGAACCCAGGGCAAGTCCATCACTCACAATTGCTCAGCGTCATCGGTTGATGTTTAGTCTTTACACAATGACACTTAATAAATGCGTAATAAGAGATGATCTAGGATGATAATGTTTTTATATCCATCTGGACATTTACGTAGCGACGCATTTATGACAACCTGTCATAATCGCCGAAATTTACTTGATTAACTGCGACTTAGGCGAATCGGAAGCTGGAACAGTTTGCATCTATTTTTAGCGGAAGAGTTGGCTGCTAATGCAAAATCGCATTGGGTTTAAGATTCTAATGCTATACTATGCGAAATTGCCTTGCAGGCCAAGTCCAAATTTATCTCAGGGAGCTTTGTGTGCCAGTGCTATCCATGCCAGGTCGTAGATTCCTTCGCTGTGCCACGCAGGGTGCCCTGGTTGTCCCTATGTCTCGAACTTCCACGGTGCTCCACAAAAGCTTCGCTGTGGTCGGTCCTTCTTCTGGAATAGGTTGTCCAGCAATCTCCGTAATGAGCTTCTTGGTCTTTCCTTGCTCCTTTTCCGCAAGCATTTGAAAATCATTCTTTTTGATCGTGGTTTGGTGTTGTCAGGTCGGGAGCGCCTCTGAGTAGTTTCTGTTGAAGTGGCGCTATATAAATTTACGATTACGGTTACGATTACGAATTTGTGTAACTGCTGTTGCAAGCATTGGCGTAACTTTGTATCGTGACGTTGGTGTCCGGTCACAACCACTTTTAGAGGGTGGTGGTGACAGTAGCGCTATTTTTGTTTGAAGCAAGGCCAAGCTATACGCCAATTAACGGCAGTGTATTCTTGCACACTGAACTCTCGCAATGCTCATGTACATGTATGCCTCCACATTAGCTTAATTACTTATTGTTTTATGTTTCATAAACTGGTGACGTTATCCATCTGGTTGTGGCTGACATGTGAGAGGGGATTGGTACCCATCACTTTGTGGGGTAAAATTACACCCTTGTTTCTAACTAGTCATAATCGTAACCTCCGAATTTCGGTTATCCCGTAGTTTACGTTGCTAAATTGTTTTAAGGTCTTCAATGACGTAGGCTACTTGACGCTGATAAGTAAGCAGCCTACCAATGTCCAAGATAACTGTAACCAATCCAGCTTGCATTCAAGGAACATTATTTTCTTTCATCAATTCAACTTCTATTTCAGAAAAATTACTTCTCATCAATCCAACTTCTATTTAAGCAAAACCTTATTTTTCGTCAATCGAACTTTTATTTGAGCAAAGAATTATTCTCGTCAATCCAACTTCTGCTTACGGAAACAATTATTTTCATCAATCCAGTTTCTATTTAAGGAGAGTTAGTTTCATCAATCCAACTTCCATTTAGGCAAAAAATTGTTTTCATCAATCCAGCTTCCATTTTAAATTGGCAATACAAAATAATTTAGCAGCGCAAACTACGGTTTTAGCCGAATTTCTTCTGCACTCTAAAAACCAGTAGTAGGATCAGCTTTGTTCACGTTTACTTCGTCAAATATAATAATCGTTGAGACACGAGCGCGTAGTCAGGCTTCATTCCGAATCCATATATGTTCTTAATCCATAATGTTAGGCATGTAGACACAAAACATGCCTCAGCAGTTGGATTTGCCAGTTGGAAGGGCAAGGGAGGTAAAGAGAAAAGACTTAGGATAGGATTTTGAATAAAAGAGTCTCGTAAACCCATAAACGTGACTAATTGTAAAAGGTCGGATGGTGATGTCTTAGACCTCGTCTTTTCAAAATCCGAGCTTTATCAATCGTAAAGACAAAAGCCATAATAAGGTAGCGCACGCTTTTCCGTCTTCTCTACAGAAACTCCCCCAAAGGGTAAAATATCGACTGAAATGTCTGGATATGGCAGAAACACGTAGCTATTAGGCTACACGCTTTTTCTACTCCCAATAGCACACGACCGAGAAATCCCGACCGCCGATAGATTGGTTAGAAAAACGTTCATCCTAAGGAAACATTGTTATATGACTCAACTTAGTTTAATGGATAATGGGTAAGATGATCTATGTAAGGGCATTATGGGACATAATAGTAGACTTTACGGCTTAGCGTTCTTTGTATGCTTAAGTTTTTGTATACCAAAAATGCGGTATGCAATTGGTTTCAATAAAGAATATTCTTCTTCTTTGAAATCAACTGTCTTATAATAAATCTCAGTCATAAATCATAGCCTGGCAAAAACGCGCCCTCTTGAAGTTAGTATAGACAAACTGTATTATGGCGGCAGGAGGCATTAAACTCGACTGTCTTCTGCATTTTAGCTGCAATGCTTTAGTGTTGATCTTATCAGACAGTGGAGCAGTCTTATGACAGGATATGTATGTATATACTATGACATCTGTCGGTCTATGTCTCTGTATCTGCTTTATCGTCTAACTCTGTCTGTCTGTCTCTGTCTCGTTGCCGGTAAGTCTATATGTCTATATGTCTGTGTGTCTGCCTTTGCTTTGCTTTGACTTGTGACTTATAATGCGCAGCAGCCCATATATCTGTTTCTACCTGTCTCTGTTCCATGCCTGCATGTATCTGTTTCTGCCTCTTTCTCTGTCTATCTGTCTGTCTATATATCTGTGTCAGTCAGCAAATGAGTGTGATGCCGTGGTGTAGCGGTATGCTTTATGCCTTGTAACCGAAGGGTCGCAGGTTTGAATCTACCTCAAGCCACTGGGGAGCGACCCTGGACAAATTGTTCACCAACAACAATTGTCTGTGAGGAAGGCAACGGGAAATCACCTCACTCATCTCAACCCCGGTGGCATAAAAACCAATGGACCTGCCTGCCTCCGGGCATCAGCAGCATCAGCAGCAGCAGCAAAATTGATGATGTTGTTTAAGTCTGGAGAAGAAAACAATTCGTTTCGCAGCAGATAACGAGGTAAATCGGATGTTAATCTGTCGTCTCTCAAATCCTCCTTCAAGCTGTCCATCTTCTTAATCATTCCATCGCGACCGACGCTCGAAGGCTTGGCATCCGGATGTTGCTGCAGTTGCAGATTCGTTATTTGCGCACGACATCACTGTTTCCTCTCCAACTCTGAAGTGTTTGCACATTAAAAGATTACAAGTAACCTATGGCAATATATATTTTTCAGTTTATTGTTCCTAAAATGTATACAAAACTATACATAGTGCAGTTATGAACAGTAATAGGGCCTATACACGTGTAGTATTCATAACGGACATCCTTATAACACAGCATATTGAGAAGCAGTAGGAACCCAGAAGGGACGTATATGATATATGCCAAAGTATATAATTAAAATCAAATAGTAATTACCATAACAAGCAGGACATCATAATAAACAATTCATAATTTGTAATGCGCAATATGCGTAACCGTGTCTTAGAAATCTATCACAATTTCGAAACATCAGAGCTTACTTTAAAATGCACTGGATATGCCTTTATGCGCGATGTCCTCCACTGGCTCCCGGTCCAGCAGCGCATCAATGATAGAGTCTCATCTATTGTCTGGCAATGTGTTCTGGGTAGAGCACGTATACCTATCTCCATGGCAGGAGCTCTTCACATTGACTTCGGTCTGCTCTGGTCGCCGATCTCTGCGCTCGGCTTCTAGAGGTGACTTTATGGTACCGCATGCTCGCTCTGCCACAGACAGCGTCGGGCATTCTCGATAGTGGGTCCTTCTCTTTGGAATGGTCTCCTCTCTGACCTGCGTTCTCTTCCACGAGACTTCTCTTCTTCTTTTTATAAATTACTTAAGACCTTCCTTTTTGACCGGGCCTGAAGGTAACCTGGAAGGGGCGCTATATAAATCTCATAGATAGATAGATAGATAGAAATTGCTTGATATTCAGGTGAAAACCGCATGCTTGTACCACACATATTAAAAAAGGTAGGGCCTATGATTGTTTAAGATGTGGGTTCATTTGGAGTTACCTTTGAGAAAAAGTGAGTTGGAATTTACCACAATCTTAATTAAAAACTGATTAGACCGAAAATCTAAATGAATCATTGATGCAAGTGACTTCAAATTACATGGCACCAAAGGACACGTCAAATTAAATTTGATGCAGATCATCATAATAAAATTTAAAAAATTATTAAACGGCGAATCTTCACATCATAACATACATTTTAATGGCAAACACAACAGGGAATATAAAATTTGATATGCAAAGAAATAATTTTGACCCATTTTATGAATAGCTAATTGCCATCTTAGCGTGGGACAAGGTAGCGGATTGGTTAGGCGCTGGTCTTGTAATGCGAAGAGTACGGGTTCGAGCCTCAACGAAACTGTTACTGCGCACGGACCTTGAACAAGTCCTTCACTCACAATTGCTCAGCAACATCAATCGGTACTTTGTCATTAGATAGTGACAATCAATAGTTCATTTATCTGTACATAAATGCCTAATAATTATTATAGTTGCACTGTTTATCAAGGATTTAGCTAATTCAGATTTCTGAAATGTTGTTCTAGGTGTCCCTAGTTAGCGGGATCTTGATCCCTTTTGGGACTCCTCTCGCGGCCAATCCTGATATTTTATGTTGAAATGTTATGTGTTTTTATTTGGCTTCAATAAAAGAGTTTTGATTTGATTTGATTTGATAATTGGGACGTTTCTGGCAAATTAACTTTTCAGATTTTGTCTGGTACGGTCACATAATTATAAGACTTCAACGTCAACCTGTAGACAATTTTCTTTGCAAAGAAAATCCTCTCTCGTTCGGCGACGTAGAATTTTCCGATAATCTCCTGAGTGAACAATAAATCACATATAGATCGACAGTTCAGACTTGATAAAGATCACGATGCAGAGAAGTGTACAAGCGTGGAAGTAGTTAACCGTGGAAAACCTGCAACAGTGGATGGCTGTCTAAAACAGCCATACAAACGCCGTTGGGATGTTTATATCTGCAGACACCCTGGTGACAGTTAATCAAGCAACTGATGTGGCTCAGTAGGATCCAGTCAACGGTTTATGCGGATTTTGTGGTGTTTTCCTGGAGTAGTTTGTGACTGGCTTCACTAATGTCCGAGGGTTGGTGATTAGAAAGACGTAATATATTATTCATTAGCAACGACAAGATCGTTAATTACTGTTTCCTCAGATGGCATTCCACCTTCAATACGATCTGCACCTACTATGGAGTCATTCAAGTCCAGGCTCAAGACATATTACTTTGAAAAAGCGTATCTCTGACTTAGTGTTGAACTTGTTAAAGCGCCCTTGTAAACGGCAGGTGCCGTGTTACGGCGCTGTAGAAATTGTCGTAGTCATTCATTCATACTTTGTGATCAACATGAATTAGTGTTGCTGACAAACGAGTGGATTCGGTGCATTTATCGACGAGTTAAGTCAACCACGTATCAGCACAGTGGTGTGGCCAAGATGACCGCTGGTTCTGCAGAGTGTTATTATAGTTGAATTAGTTGGTCAATGGTCACATGTATACGGATTTTATCCTGTCTTTGTTTTATGTAAGGTAAATCGCATAACGACTCTATTCTTTCATTGCAAATTTTCAGGGTTTATGGGAAAGTGGTCTAAAAGCAGATACTCAGACATAGCATTATTTTGATCCTAGCTATGTCAGTGCGATCTACATGTACAAAGTTTCTGGCGAACAGCCAGCGATCCACCGTATTCAGTCAGAATTGCAAATGTCACAATCCGAATTTTTTTCTTCGTTCAATCCCTGAGCCATTCTATCATTTAGCCATTCATCCCTTCACCCATTCATCCCTGTAACAATTAAAGGACAGTTGACCCTTCTGTTGTCCGCCCTCACATCCATCACCTGCTACTTTTCTCTTTCTATTTTCATTTAACTTTTGCCCTTCTCCATCCTTTGCTTCATCCTGGCCACGGTCGTCTGTCGCTGCAACCCAATTTCGCATTCTCTTTCTTCTGCTCCTAAAGTGGTCTGCAGTTAGCATCCCTCTCTCGGCTGATGCGGAGACCATCGATCAGCCTCAGCAGGCAGCATCTCTTAATCTACACGTAATGCACCCGTCTAATCCTAGGCTTACCGCAGTGAGCATCACAAGACTTCTTAAAGTCGTCCCTTTAAAGCAGGTTCTCTTTTCATGTTCAAAATCTTATTACATGTAAGCCAACGTGGCCAGCACTCTGCTGTTTTTAATACTATGCTGACAGCTGCCGTGGAGTTAAGACGCATCAAGCGAGGTTAGTGCATAACTGGAATATCAAGCAGTCCAGCGCCAACTCAACACTTCATCATTTGTATGTATGTAGTATGTATGTAGTATGTACTTGTGTATGTGGGGCACGGTTGCGGTTAAAGTGCCCGCCTTGCAACGCGGAGCTTACGGATTCGAGCCTCCTTTGAAACATTTATTGTGTAGGGACCTTGAGCAAGTCCTTCACTCTCAATTGCCCAGCGCTGACGAATGCAGTGACACTGTTAGGGCATTGCAGTCATTGTCAGGCAGTCAATTCGAAGCGATCATCCTGTGACGACTTGTGTTATGATAGCTTTAGCGCTTTCAAAAGGTTTTTTATGTCGGCTTTGAAGGTAGAAAATTGAGCCACATCCAAGGGCAGTAGCTGATGAAGGATTATGAAAATGGAAGAAACCAAAGCAATAAAGGCAAGTGTGGTCAGACAAATATGGCTCTGACCATCAGTCTGATGAGGATATGTTTTCGATATTGGAGGAGCAAGACCCAGTTAGAAGGAGATCAAGTGAGTGACCTGTGCTATGAGTTTAAAAAGAAATTGTTTGCTTAAGGTCAAAGTCATATACATAGAGGAGATTCTGAAACTAATAATAATAATATATAATATCTTTTCTTTATTGAAGCGCCTGACAAACGCACTGCGCTGTACATTTACATGTTATGCAATTGAAACAATTCACAGGAACACAAATGACAGAAGACATAAATCTTAATTACTAACAGAACAGACAGCCTGCAATAGCAGCCTACAAAGCATGTCCGCCCTACGGAGCTCGAACTCGGTACCTCTCGCTCTCTATGCCAGTGTGTTATCCAATGCGCTATCGCCCCCCCCCTATTCTGAGGCATAACGTGAAGTATCCATACGTATACAGAAGTCGTCCTAATTCAGAAACAGACGGAACCAAGAACTCGAGCCATGATTGGAATTCCGCGAAAAGTCAAAGAGTGAAGGGAATGGAGGGCGATAACCTACATAAAGGTGAGATTCCGATTTCCATAGTCCAGGTCACCGACAAAGCTTTAAAATGACTTTGTGGTTGGAGTAGGTGAAGAAAAGCGAACGGGTGTCAGGTGTGATCAAAAAGAATGAAGGCAACTCCGCCGCCAAGTCCATCCCGCCGAGAGTTATTTACGAATAGGATGTAGGTGTTATGTTCGTAATGAAGGAAGGTGTGTCAGGCGGTTTGAGCCAATTTCATTTAGAGCAAGAATATCCACCGGGTGATCCAATATGTACTTTTGAGGAGGATGGGATTTACTTTAAAAAGAATGAATATTGAGGCACCATGCACGGAAGACTATGTCTGCACTGGTCCACATTTGTTTGAACATAACCAATGTCTGCATTTATGTGCATATTGATGCCCATCGGTTATGTTCAATTAAGTTGTCCGCATCTGAATCTAGTACTTAGTTATTTTATTACAATTTGTGCCATTAGCACTCACGTCGCTCAGAAAGCAAGAAGACCGCACTTCCTTCGATTTAATTAAAATTTCTTTGCAGGATACAGCAGTATAACAGTCAGTCAGTCAGTCAATCAATCAATCAATCAATCAATCAATCAATCAATCAATCAATCAATCAATCAATCAATCAATCAATCAATCAATCAATCAATCAAAACAATGCTCAAACAGTAACCTCCCTTATAGCCCATAGTTAACCCTCCAAGACCAACAGGGTAACCTTATCAAGGCCTTTAAAAAATACTCTGGAGCACGGACTTTTGTAAAGAAGAACGATAGCGTTTGCAGATACGGATAGTAGGAGGGTCCAATATAGGTTTTTTTGAAGACGTCATTTATGAACGTCCCCTATAAACTACAAGGAATGCAAAAATAGCATCAGTATAGTTAATTTGGTTATAATTGTTGTCCTCTTGTATTAATGCTGAAAATCAGGAGACGAGGCTCTTCTCCAAGGAATTCAATTTCACAAGGTTAACAGTAGAATTCTTCATTGCACCCGACCGATCCTCGATATAACGCAAAATTCTAATGAAACACGGTATAATTATTTCCAAATTAAATTCCAGTCTATAGACAGAGAATTCGTTATATTAAATCAACCTCGATAACATCGGCTTTTGATATGACCGTTGTCAAACGCAACATCTATATACAATAAGGTTTCAGCGTTTAATATTTTTTGCGGAATGTCTGCCTGCTTGTCTTTCTGTCTGTACGTCCGTCTGTGTCTGTCTGTCTGTATGACTGTTTGTTTTTCTTTGTATCTGTCTGTGTGTCTGTTAGTTTGTCTATCTATAGTGCATGTCATTGTCTTCCGATCATTATCAATTTCGAAGGTACTCTCCTTCTAATCTTGGCTTTGTGTCCTTGCCTCCTTTTACCACGGACTACGATAAAGTCTTCCTCGGCAAGACCCAAACTGACGACTTGCCCAGTCGCCTCACGATCAACTGGCAAATTGCCTCCGTCGTTACGTCAGAGCTAAATTTCCGTTGGATTCAATATACATACGCACACTTACACCTACACACACGCATGCATACATCCATGCATACATACGGACACACACACGTGCACTACGACGCTCAGTTGTCCATCCAATGTTGATAAAGATCGTGTGTTAAGTAAGCAATGACGTTACTGAACGTGACGTTCAGAAGGACATCTGCAATTTAATGAATCCAGGAGACAAGAAGAGAAGTAGTGAAACTCTATCTCTGCCGACCGGAAGAAGGCAACGAAGTCCACAGGAAACACGTGATTGACCTGCATGGCTCTAGGACTACATATGTAGACTATTCGTATATAAATATATTACTATCTGGTGGGCCTGGTGCTTCTTTGCGCTGTCTTAAGACCACTCTTTTCGCTCGGAGTCTTGCGCACTGGGAGCGCCTCTGATTGGTGTTCACTGTGAGAGGCGCTTTATAAATTTATAAATACAATACAATACAATATTGTATAGTTTGTCTGTCATTGAAACTATGTTGTGACACATTGTATATGTATATATTAAGTTATGTGTGTATGTATGTATGTATGTATGTATGTATGTATGTATGTATGTATGTATGTATGTATGTATGTATGTATGTATGTATGTATGTATGTATGTATTCATAAACCACATTCCACCCGCAAATGTGGCTATACGTAAAAATAAGAAAAAAATATGGTTATAATATTGCAGCTATAATTAAATAGATATATGACGAGGAAGAGACAAGAAGAGGAAGAGAGAAGTAAAAGTGAGAGGAAGAGAGATATTGAGAGTGAGGAAGAAAGAGAGATCGAGAGGGACAGACAGACAGACTGTCTAAACAGACACAATGACAGACACACAGAAAAACAGACAGACATATAGACAGACATGCAAACACACAGAAAAACAGACATACAGACATACATACAGACACACACACACAGAAAAACAGACATACAGACATTATACAGACACACAGAAAAACAAACAGACATGGACAATAGGAGTTGGAGGAAAATTGGAGGGAGGAGCAGAACGAGGAGGAGAAGAAGTGGGATGAAGAAGAGGAGGAATAGAATAAGGTTGAAGATAAAGTCAACTGGAGTAGAATCAACGAGGAGGAGGAGTAGACTAAGGAAGAGAAGTAGTATAAGGAGGAGGAAGCGTGACAAATGCAACTATAGTTCGAGTAGAAGTAGGTCATAGAAAACAGGGACACAGGAATATCAGCAGGGTTATGCAGGAAGAGAAGGACGAAAAGGAGGAGGAGGACGAGGTTAATAGGAAGAAGTGGAAGAGTGGGAAGAAGTGGAAGAGGAGGAGGAGGAGGTTATATATAGTCCTGCTGCATATGACGGTGAATGATGTCTATCCGGCCATCGTTCATCTGTGCTTGACAGCTCGACTCGATTAGAAACGCCTCAGGCAAGAAGCTCTTGAAGTGAAATTGCATATAATGCACGATGGACTGTATACAGTCAGTACAAGAGAAAGTACAATTATAGGTCGACATCAGTTCATACAATGACTTGCAATCGTACTGCGTTTATGTCTGTTTGAACCAATAAATGGATATTATTATTATTATTATTATTATTATTATTATTATTATTATTATTATTATTATTATTATTATTATTATTATTATTATTATTATTATTATTATTATTATTGTTATTGTTATTGTTATTGTTATTGTTATTGTTATTGTTATTGTTATTGTTATTATTATTATTATTATTATTATTATTATTATTATTATTATTATTATTATTATTATTATTATTATTATTATTATTATTATTATTAATAATAATAATACAGTAGAATACTACGACAAATAGGATATTTCTGTTCACTGCGGACGTGTGTGAGTTTTATTTTAGTTGAAACATTACTTTTGATTCAGCTGATCTGTCTTTATAAGAGGCTTTCATAATTATTAAAATAAATACTTCATTATATAATGGACATATAGTATTATAATAATCTGTGCAGCGTCTTTATAAGGTAAGGGGGCAACGTCGGGTATTGGCGTCAACTCACATCGATCAGTTTGGGTCCATGTAGACTTTCCGCCCATGCACCCTGCTCTCAACTTCCATCTACAGACAAATGACACAACATAAGGTCACATAGGTACATAGCATTACATATTATTTTATTGCAAACATTAAGGTGATTTCACAGCAGCGGTATTTAAAGGTCACATGAATGTTTTACCTTGTAATGCTAAATTCTTAATTTCTAAAGTGCCACCTAGAAGCTAGACAACGCCACATTCATATGGACAATCATGATCGGAATGGTGGGAAATTAATAACTTTAAAGGTATGGTTTTAGGTAGCTACCTCAACACGTGCAAATCAAACCCGGGTGCAAGTTTGTCATAACAACGATATAGATACCAGACTTGTATACGAGACATAAAACTCGAGACCGAGACCGAGACCGAGACAGTGGGGTTCGAGACCGAGACCGAGACAGTGGGGTCCGAGACCGAGACATCAAAAACCTGTCTCGAGACGTCTCGAGACCGAGACAGTGTCTCGAGACAATCCAACTCTGATAGATACTGGTCTTAAGTTATATTATGTTGCGGTTAGTCGGTCAGTATACAGAAGCAAAAACTTTCATAAAAACATTATAATAGAAATTGTGCATGTTATATCGTGTACAACAGAGGAAAGGCTGTATAAAATATGTGCGCTTGAGTATGCATATGAGTATGTATGAGTTGGTATATATACTCTAAGGTAAACTGTACAAGTTATATCAGCAGAGGCAAGGCTGTTTAAGTATGCATGAGTATATTATATATGAGTAGACTATTTATGAGTTGGCATAACTATGTCGAGGTTGTGTAATGTGTATGTATGTGTGAGTGCAGATAGGTTTGAGTGGGTGTGTTCGTTTCTACAGACACTGCAATGACAGAAGTCACGACGTAGTCATCATGTTCATGCAAGTAGTTTGATGCGAGCTGACCTGCGTCGTCTATCTATTTAAAAAACGAACGGTTTCGAGTTTCGTGTTAGAAGGTCGCGCGTTTAATGGATTGCAAAAGTTTAACGACGTCTGTTGGCTCCTAGACCGCTGGCATCAAAAGAAAACAAGTTTGGTACAGTTCTCTGGTTGAACTTAGGTCACCTGTTGAATAAATTCTGCCTCTCTTTTTTCTCTGTCTCTACATCCGTCAGTGTACGCCTCTCCATAGCGCCTCATTCCTCTCTGCATTTGCCTGTCTCTGACTATGACCTATTTATGTTTTCTTCCTTCTATTTCACCAGTGGTGAGGATGATCCATCGGAAATGAAAAATTAGATTAGGAGTGTGTTGGAGAAAAATGAAATCTGACCTAATTTTTAATCTAGACAGATACATTTGAAGGATGAGGTATTATGGCACTGGAGAAGGATGTAGAGGCGTTGAAAAAAATTTGAATAACGCTTCGATCTCCAGTGACAGTTGTGATAATTATGACGACCCAGACATATCCTCTACATTTTGATTTGATTTATATATTTTGATTTATAGTCAAGGGTTTTGAGGTCAACAAGCGCTGTAAGGCAACAGAGCACATTGCATAGACATAAACCTTGAAGCTCGTACAGATACCGATGCTGTTGAAATAACACAACGGGTAGGAAGAGACACAATTATGTACTACAGCGCTGCCACTGAGCCATTTATTTGCGAGAAGCCCAAGTGACTATTCTCGCACCATCAGGGTGTTTGCCTGCATTACACAGAAAAATTGCCTTTTTGTTTTTGTTCGTCTATTCTTCTGGTTTTTGTCTTTCTGCATTCGTTACTCTATTTCTGTAACTGTTGTCTTCAGTTTGAATTCATTCGAGATTTGTATTGGATCAGTAACGATTATGTTCAATTCAATTCGTTCTTTCCTTTATTACTCTGCCAACGCTCTTGTTTTTTTTCTTTTAAACGTATCTTCATTCTTCTGCCTGGAATAACTTACCTAAGTCCCTGATCAACCTCCAGAATCTTGACCTGTTTAAAAAAGCGGTCAGCGCCAACCTACTAAATTATAGTCAATGCGATATCTAAATATGGCGACTCCTTGTTTTAACACAATTAATTAAGTGACCTAATTAAATATTGTTAGTTAAGCTAGTTATTTCTTCTCTCTGACATTACCATACCAGTATAATACTCAACCGTCATTCTTCTTCTTACCTGGTATACGGGTATCCCTAACTTAGCGGGACTTCTGTCTCTAATGGGTATCCGATTGTCTACCGCAATAGGTAATATGCCTGTGATCTGTCCGTTTTAAATTACCAGTCTCACGATCGACGAATTTTCTGTATCACTATCTATACTCTCTTATCCGGAAACAATTACAGGATTGATTGATTATCGCTTACTTTTTTATTTGTCTTTCTGACTACCTTTAATTATATGTGAAGACTTAATTTTATTCTTAAAATTTTCATTTGTTCTTGTTAGATTCAGTTTCTTTTCTACTTCATGCTTACTTCCTTACGTTCTTTCTTCCTTCTTTCTACCATCATCTCTTTCTCTCGATCTCGAGTGACTGTCATTATCATCATCATGATCATGATCATCATCATGATAGTGATCATCATCATCATCATCGTCGTCATCACCATCACCACCACCATAATCATCATCATCATCATCATCCTTATCGTCGTCATCATCATCGCAGCCGGCGTTGTTGTCGACGTCATAGTCGCCGTTGTCGTTGTGAAATCAATTCAAATCTGTCACATCAATCACAGAAGTGATTGAATTATCTTTGTTCATAGTCCACGTGATCTCGTATCAAGCTAATTTCTCATGCACAGCTTGAAGAAGGCCTTTGATATCTTCGTTGGTCAATGGCGCTATCCATCTTCATTTTAAGTCGATTCATCTGCATCCAATTTCTCTTCAACTTCGCCTAAATAAGTCCCCTCCTCTGTTTTACAGCCATCGAGAAGCAAGCGCTATTTTCCATCCATCAAAAGCTGCGAGTTAGGAGATTACTATCCCCCCATTTACTGTTAAAAATTGCGCAGATCAGACTATTTTTCTGTCGATTATAGTCGGTGTTTTGAGAAACTGCGATTATAAATCATCTAGCTACGTTAAGATTTCTTTAAATTTTCCGTAGGCCTACTCTGCTGTTTTACGAATAACAGATATAAAAAAATGCATGTGAAATTTGAACGGAAGTCATTTGATAAATTCTGCTATTATTGTTTAACTTAGGCATAGGTGCAGTGGTTAAATTGCTCATCCAGAGGTAGCGGACCTAAGCGCATAACAATGGCTCATCTTTAACCGATCCTCGTTATAAACTAACTTTTTGAATAAACATAAATGCGTGAAACACGACGCAATCACGCATGCATGCATATGGACGTAAATACATACATGCATACATACTGCATGAATACATAAATACATACATAAATTACATGCATAAATACATACAGAAATGCGTACATACATAAATACATAGCACATGCATGCGTGATATTCAATAGTTTGCATTTGCTTATTGCCATTTTCCTGGGTTTTTTTAGCAGCTCGCATATCTTCGTTTATTTTTTTAATTTAAAAACAGTTCTGTGGCGGGTCTTCTCTTTTAAGTGACTGATCTCGTAGGTCGTCAGGTGGTTGGTCTCAAGGGATCTGACTCAATTTAATAACTGCATAGGTGTCTTTATTCTGACGGAAATGTGGTGCGAAAAGGAGCAGAAGAAAGCGAACAGAGGAAGAAGAGAAGGAGAAAAAGAAAACAGTGAAGGGAGAGGAAGGAGAAGGTTGTTTGGAAAGAGGAGCAGTTGATACTTGGAAGAGGAAGAACAGAATTAGATTAACAGGGAAACTGGAAAGCAGGTTGTACGCAACGGGGAGCAGTGGATGAGTGGTGTAGGAAGAGACGATGAGGGGAGATCAAAGAAAATAAGGGAACCGTATTTTAGCTGAAACGAAGTGCGTGAACTGAAGACTGACATTTTATGAGGCCTTCACCAGTAGACAAGTCCAGCCTATGGTCATTTTCAACCTTAGTAGATCGAAGTTACTGTGCTCGTGCAGTAAAACAACTTGTCACTTCAGGCTGCTAGACAGTTCTAGTGCTTAAGAATTCATGAAAATGGCAATAAGCAACTACCGACTATTGAATATTATATGTACATGTATGACATGTACTGTGTATGTATGTATTTATGTATACATTTATGTATGTATTTATGTATGCATTTATGTATGTAATTTATGTATGTATTTATGCATGCATGCAGTATGCATGTATGTGCGTGTGTATGTATATATGTATGTATTTACGTACATAGGTATGCATTGGCGAGTGCACACGATCAGTATCGGCCTAACACGCTACACGTCTTTCAGTGCTCGAAACGCACCAAACCAAACAGACTACGTGTATCACAATGATAACATTTGAATGCGGCTGACATATTATAGCGAATTATAAGCATGGATTAGATTTTCTCAGATTACATTGGACTGCATTAGTTTTGATTGTATTATATTTGATTGAATTAGATCAGTTTTCATTTGAACCGAAATGATTTTCTTGTCGTGGTCTTCGGGAAAGATAAATAATATTTCTACCAACCAATTCTCTGTCGTAACTGTCGATATGGCCGTATCAATTAATTTCTTGGCAATTCTGCCCTTCGTATTACTTTGTCTGCATCAACGCATTCCTCTCGATAGGAAGCTTTTCTGAGTGCTTCGATATGTGAGATGATATTGACGAAGATATTCTAGACGACTTTGGTGATTGCATTACCCAAATTTGCTTTCGTTATTGCGAAATGTCTTCTGCCGCGCGTAAGTGTATTGACAGACTTGGTTCTGTGTCCTTCTCTGTACCATCTCCTGTTTGTTTCACTATTTCTCTCTTTCTCACACACTTTCACACATGCACTCTCATTGCTGGTTATTGGTGCACACTTTCACAATTTCATTGATTTTCTGTGTAATATTGTTTTACTTTGTCCCTGTTCCGTATCTGACCCTGGAAATGTTTAGGTCAGTTTCTTCCTTTCGCTCTTAATCCTTAGGGTTTTCGTCTTTTAATCAAATAATTTCATTGATTTTTTCTTCGATAACATTGTTTTTGCCACGGAGCCACAGAAATTATTCGATTGACATTCGATCATGGTTTCATCTCCCGAAGCCCATTTCCAGAAGTCATTGGCAAACAATGCGATCGGAACAATAGTTCGAGCTTTTTCCTTTATTAATTCACTTGTACAGCTAACTATGTCTGTCTGTTTTGCCGTATGTCTGTCTCTGCGTCTGTGTATGTCTGCTTCTGTCTCTGTCCTTGCCTCTGCATATGTCTCTCGCGGTTTCTACTATCTTCACCTTCAATTTTCTGTTTCGATATTTCGTTTTGCCTGTTTCTTCTTCTCTTTGTGTGTGTGTCTCTCTTCCTGACTTTGTATTTCTTAATTTCGTTTGATCCCTGTCCCCTCTCCTTCTCTGTTTGTCTCCATTTTAGTTTGTCTCCATTTTAGTTTGTCTCTATTTCAGTCTGTTTTTATTTCTGTCTGTTTCTGCCGTTTGTCTTTTTGTATTTCGGTTTCTGTCTGTCTCTCTATATATCTCTCCCTGTCTTTATATCCGATTACCTATTGCTTTTCTGCTCTCTGCCATTCTGTTTCATTCATTCGGAAAGTTATGTAGCGCCCCTTCAAGGAAACTACTCAGAGGCGCTTCCGACTCCAACGCGCCCAAAAAAGAACAGTTTGTCTGTTTCTATTTCTGTCTGTGTCTGTTTGTCTCTCCCTATCTCTCTCGCTGCCTGTGTATCTCTTGACCTCGTTTTTTTTTACTCCTTCCCCTTCTTCTCGCTGTCTTTCTCCATTTCAGTCGACTCCAGAAGCCTTGACCTTTCGTAGCCTAGCTTAATTGAGACAAACACATGGCTTTATTAAACCTTAATATGGCGGCGAGTGTGATGAACCGAGGGATTACCCAACTGCAAGAAACACACGGATAGCGGAGTTTTCTCATCAGATCAGGGTATATAGACGAGACGAAGGATGCCTCGTGTATCGAAAAATTGCTTTCTATTCATGGAGTCAACTATTTTTACTCCAGCTGTGAACGATAATCAGGCGAACCTTGTGACGTCCTTCTCTCGGTCTCCAATAATTCTCCTTATTAATTCCTCTCTGGCTTCCTCTCCACGGCCATCGATCGTGTTGGCACCCGCGCACAGGTGAATACACTTCGATATTACATATACATATGCATACGTCAAGTAACCAGCATATATATGTATATATATATACACAGTATAGCGACTATATATATATATATATATATATATATTGGGGGACGGTGGCCGATTGGTTAGAGCCCTTGGCTTGTTGCGTGAAGAGTACGGGTTCGAACCTTCACTAAGTCCGGTAATTACTGTGTAGGGACACACAGTATAGCGACTATATATATATATGTGTGTGTGTGTTTGTGTGTGTTTGTGTGTGTTTATGTCTAAGGTGTGAGTATATAAAGTCCATATGACTGCTCATTCATATAATTATGCAGAGATAAGTACGTGCAAATGTAATGGGGTTTTGATGCGATGAAGTAAGTAGATGATGTAATATGATGTAATACATAGTTTCTAAGCATCACATGTAGAGAAGCGACACATTATTCACCGGCCTCTCACCAACTCAAGTCAATACGTACAAACTCTTTCACTCTAATAGATTACGTCAATTTCCGGTTGGGTCTGGTCACGTACGGCAGCCGTCGTAACACTGAGCAGGAGCGTGTTCGTGACAGCGTTGATGTTCCCTGATAACAGGCAATTATCGAGCGCTAATCAGTGGACGATGACAGAGGCAGAAACTTGAATTAACCGCGGTCGCTCAATATTGCTGTGAATTAGAGAGATAATGTGCGTCCTCTCTCGACTGGCAGCGATCGAATGACGGCCATTTTGGTCTCACCGTCCACATAGGACAATATTGTATTCAAGCATTTGTAAAGCGCCTCTAGTAGGGTGAACCCAGGGGCGGCACAACCAGTTCAAAATTAGGTAGGCACGGAGGGAAATGGGTGCTTACTATTAAAGTAAGAGAATATATGTCATAGTCTAATAGTGCTTACTGACAGTACCTGACTAGTCAGTAGTCACTAATGAACAGTGAACACCGTCATACCGGCTCATCCCTCAATTTGCGTGAAATCTAGGAACACATTAACTTGAAAAACTCAAACTTCAATGTATCTAATGCTAAACTGAATATGATAATAATTTCTCGCTCAGTGACATAATTATGCAGCCATTGCAGCGGACATGATAGAAGTAATAGTACTTCCGGCATGACGACAGCTACAAAGCAAGGATAATACATAAAACAAGGCTTCGCAAAACTTGCGTCAACGGTCAAAAGCATACTAGCGCTCCTACCGAGAGGAATCGCGTCGATTATTTATCGCGAACAACACATTCAGGAGAAACGCATTTCATGCTCTTCTCACGAATTTGACATAAGACTGAAAATGTTTGCAGACATAATAAATAATCATAAATCATAAATATAACAAAGCAGGTACGCATAAATAGGTAGGCACGCAGTGGAGCGTGCCTTATGGAACCGTATTTTCAGTAGGCACTGTGCCTGCGTGCCTAATAGGATGTGCCGCCTCTGGGTGAACCGTTCAGAAGCGCTCCCAGTGCTCAAGGCCCGCGAAAAGAAGCAGGTTTTGAGAAAAGCGAAGGAAGAAGAGAGTCTGCTAGATATAGAATTGTAGAGCGAACAGAAGGAGAAAGAGCATTCCAAAGAGAGGGACCAATTGAAGCAAAGGAACGAGCCTGAGCCATAGCAGTTCTAGTAGGGGGAACCAAGAGGTCAAGTCTATTGCAGGAACGAAGTGGACGGTGGGAGGAAGCTGAATGAGGCCGAAGTATTACGCCAACCAGATATTTCCGGGCAAGACCCTCTGAGCCTTGAAGATCAGAGCGAGGATTTTAAATTGTATGCGACCAGGCAAAGGGAGCCAATGAAGTTCATCAAACATAAAGGTAGAGATATGAGAGTACCGGGGAAGGTGGGCTGCATCAAAGACTTCGATGTGCAGTGATGTCCCATCTTCTATTTATGTGAAGAAGCTGCCACAATGAAGATGCGGGTAGGTGCAGCAGAGGACCCTTTCCTCAAGGCCAGCGAATGGAGCCAAGACCATGTTTTGCGATGCCTGTTCCCGCCGCAAATCCAACGCCATTATGCCCTTCAGCTGCGAGCTCACGGATTTGAACTGCCTTGCAAAGAGGATAAAGATTTTATACCAAGGGTTTTATACAAGCTGTCAATCATCCATGCCAATAACAAATTTAAAACCAAAATTCTTAACTCTTTGGTTAAATTTCTTGTTTTTCTTTACTTATCATCTTTAACTGAAAGCTACGATGCGGTTTGTCATCTGGCATGATTTAATCAAAACTAAAACGAATATCATCGTCACGTGGCACATACTTATCTTACCAGGAGTTTTGACACATGACGCTCTACTGTTCTGCATCAAATGACTTCGGTATGCAGTGATGTCCCATCTCCTACTTGGCACATACTAATCATACCAAACACATGACGCTACACTGTGCTGAACTGATTGTTTATTTGTTGCACAAAACGAGTTTAATAGTTACAGTCTTGAATTAGCAAGTACTGTGCAACAGGAGCCAAGAGACGTTAATAGTTTATACTAATCTTCACCCCCTCCTGCTTGATTACTACTCATACATGCGTTTGTTACTTAATTAGTACTTGAGAGCTTGTTATAATGGAATACTTGCTTTTGCAAAGCCCATTTTTAACCCTGTCGCTATTAAAACTCTTGTGTTAACGCCGAGGGAGCAGAATTTATCTCAGAGCTTGGCCGCCGGCTTTCAGCTGTCTCAACTAATCGAAGCAAAACGCATTAACTCTTCCAATGCCTTTCCATCTCTGTCCAGCGCTAATTGTCTTCAGATGCACTTTCCAGATCTTAAGGACAAGACCGTCTTCCAAAAAGTTAACATTTTTACCCCTTAATTCAATTTTCCGGAGAGATCACTACGGTTTTACCTCGAAAAAATTATAATGCTTATAACCTTCATTTTATTGAACCGTCAGGAATTATTCAGTTGTTATTTCATATACATTAATGTTCGGATGGTTGCAATAGGGAGACCAGAAGGGACCTTGGTCCCACTAGGTAGGGCCCCTAGATACCAGTTGCAGTAATATATGGCGATTACTTATACAATAACAGCTGCATGTCATCAGCAGTTATACACATAAGCAGCAGTCTGTGGTGACCGACCTCGATACATTCACAAGCATGCAGACAAACTGACAGTGTAACAGTGCAACAAAGTATAACTATGGTGACGAATACGACGATGACGCTGACGATGAAAGAAAATAATGAATATGACGATAATGACGATGATTAAAGTGCAGCAGTGGACGAAGTGGTTTAAGCTAAACACGCAAGCTTGAAGGCTGGATCAAGACGTGTCACAACATCGTTTCTTACTCGTGTTCTAATTGGTCACGTTTTGTAATTATCTGTTCTATGAAACTGATGGCAAAGAAATATCGTGCTCAAGTCTTCGTATTTATATGCACGAAATACGAGACTGTTTGAGTGTGTGTGCATCGTTGGCTGAAGCACGGTTCAGATAACTTCTGAGTAAAGATAATTATCTCTGATGAGAGGAAGACGAAAGAGATTGCACATTTTTATGCGTATTGATTACAACTATATATAGTCTACTCCGTTGCAGATAATTATACGCATGCTGCCTGACATCAGGATGTGAAGTTCTTCAGGTAATTTTAAAGAATATTGTCATTACACGTCTATCGTATGCCATGAAGCGAACTTCCGCCTATTTTTAGTAGTACAGAAAGATCGAGGATATGTACCAGACGACATGCTCCCCATCATGCATACTGGACACCTTTGTGTCCTCGTGCTCCTGACCAAGTAATTCCACTATCCGATTGTTTGACCAGGAAAGCGTTCTTAGTTAGGATGATATACGAGGCATAACTGAGCGCAGTAAGCCTATTTGTTAATAGGAAAAGGATAACATGTCTTAATAACATTTCTTAACAAAATGCCGTGTATGGCTGTCCTTGTATGTCTTTTTTTCTTCAACAGTTTGTTGTATGCTCAAGTTCAGAAGATAACAAGCTTCTCTGATGATTTATGCTCAGCTCATCATTTCAAACTAATGACTTCGATTTGCAATTATGTCCCACCTCCTATCTGACACACACTTATCTTACCAGGAGATTGACACATGATGGGAACCTCTGATCAGTTCTAGGAATTGATCCGACCAAGCTTACAAGCCAACTTGAGTGGCTTCAACCAATAATTCGGTCACCTATATACTTGTATCATCATCATCATCATCATCATCATCATCATCATCATCATCATCATCATCATCATCATCATCATCATCATCATCATCATCATCATCATCATCATCATCATCATCATCGTCGTCGTCATCATCATCATCATCATCATCATCATCATCATCATCATCGTCGTCGTCGTCGTCGTCGTCGTCATCATCATCATCATCATCATCATCGTCGTCGTCGTCGTCGTCGTCGTCTTCTTCGTCTTCTTCATTGATTTGTGTCTCTCTAATTTCACAAGTTGATGAAAACATCGTGTTTCATGTCGTCTTATGCCGCTGAATCAAAGACGTCGAAAATATAGAGCCATATTTTAATGTAAGGATAAAAATAAGCTGACGCCGTATAGGTTGCGTTAGGTTTCAGATCTTTGTAAGTAGATTCTGAACCAGACCATAGCTCACACGTTGCTTCAGTGCATCAGGGCGAATACCTGGTCCAGGAAGGTCATGTATCTATTCAAAGCAACATCAGCAATGATAAAAGCAAACCACATTGATAACAACACAACGACATTGAATACACTGTCAGCATTATAATGACAGCGACAATGATTAACACGACGACAACAACTACGGGCATGATAACGACAACTGCAACAGCTGTAGCAACAATGACAACAGCTGTCGTAACA
The DNA here is from genome assembly GCA_020284085.1 of Aporrectodea caliginosa. Lineage (NCBI taxonomy): Eukaryota > Metazoa > Annelida > Clitellata > Crassiclitellata > Lumbricidae > Aporrectodea > Aporrectodea caliginosa. Next base: position 545,342 of record JACEVL010000536.1, on the reverse strand, counting down.
ACAACCACAATGATAATAACAACGACAACAGTAATTCTAATTAGCAACTACTATAATACCGGTGTCTAATACACAAGGTATCAACCGATGGCGCCCCCAAACCAAGTCATAATCGTGTTACTGTCCAGAAAACGAGAAATTCTAGCGACGTTGTTCATTACCCAGAGCCCGCTGGCTCCAATAATTAGGTCTCCGCTCAGCTCTTAAATCTGCATTAGCAGTGTTGTCGTGAATAACCGAACTTGCTGACGTACGTGTAATTAGCAGCTGCAGGGCTTGTAGACTACTGAAATGAATTGGGTTAAGGTGCAGGCTGTTACTATTATTAGATATAATAATAATTATTCAAATTATGCCAGGTCGTTGTTCATTGCGGTCGGCAGAAATCGCTTCCAACGGGTCTTTTAAAAGTGTAGCCTATGATTGGGTGCCTTGTTTTCTCAGCGCAGTCAATTTACCTTCATTTAGACAGCATACGTCCATTTATATAGCGCCTCACTCTATAATTATAGCACATCTTTATGTATTGTGACGAATGATCTCTGTTGCATTGTATAGTCATTCATTCATTCATTCATAAATTTATATAGCGCCCCTTCAAGGGGACTACTCAGAGGCGCCCCCGACTCCAGCACGGTAAAAAAGTACAGTTTTAAGTTTAATAAAAAAAATACTTCAGTAATTGTCCCAGGGAGCAGGCGTATCTCCTGGGGGAGCTCGTTCCAGACCATTGGGCCAAAGGTTCGATTCTGCATAGTTGCAGTTCGTGCAAATGGGACTAAAGAGTAAGAGCGCCAGAAGGGGTGCTCTTACATGCATGTACTTCGTACTCTTTATGCCGTCTACTACTACTATTGCTACTGCCACTGCTATCCCTACTGCTACTGCTACTACGACTACTATAGTATACGACTACTACTACTACTGCTGCTGCTCCTGCTGCTGCTGCTGATGATGCTGCTACTACTACTACAATGTTGCATACAGAAAAGTAGGTATAGCGGAAGTAATGGGTAACTTGCCGTTCACGGGCGCAGGTCGACAGTGAAAAACACTTTGAGAACCATTGGAATATATGTATGCATCATTACTTTTTTAGAGTTAGCTCTAAAAGTTGCGTGGATGCGCTTAGTTTTACGGTTTTGTTACGAGAATATTTCAGATATTAGAAGACCATAAACCGTTTTAAAATGTTTTATATTCGCAAACTGGAAGATTCTTTATATATGGACTTCAATATAATATTGGCTTAGACGTTGAGACACCAAAAGCGACAGGAGACAGGCTTTCCTCGAGCGGTGAGCTTATTTGGAGAAGCTGATTAAGTGAGCTTTCGAGTGAACAAAGTGGGTTATAAGGTAGCAGATGAAAAGATTAGGCTTAAGCTCTGGAGGAACTCTACATCAGCTCGGGTTAGAGCCGTTGTTGCCTTAGACAATCGTTTTTTAAAACAGGTTTAGTAGGTTGACGATAGCCTAGTGGTTAGAATGCAGGACTGTCACGCGAGAAGTCTTGGGTTCAAGTTGCCCTCGGAGTAGATACATATTGCGAGATATCTGTTCCGCTTGCACCTCCAGCGAAATCAACTATAAAATAAGTAGGCCTATATTTGCATAGACATATGCATACGTTGCTTGTGCACTTGTGGTGCTCGATTAGACTATGCGAGGGCGGTGTAATATGGTCCTTCATCCTCTTTTAAGCTAAAAGCTCTAGCTCAGGGATGGAGAACCTATGGTACGCGTGCCCAAAGTGGCACGAGCTCAAACTTTTTGGGCACGCGGAAGTTGGAACGTCCCCCAAAATGTCTAACTTAGAAATACAAAATCACTGTAGGAATCCACATTTTCTTTATGAAGGACTTTATTGTAACACCATTATAAAACCATCTTTGAACTAATGTCTTTTAACTCATTTTTTTACGCTTGTCAATTAAAACCTTCATGAGAAAGGCAATTATGCGCTGTAGAATTCCGAGGGGCAAACGACCGTAGTTTTAAAAATATTTTAGCGGCATTTTGGCACGCACCTTAAAAAAGGTTCGCCATCTCTGTTCTAGTTGATTCTTTCTACGGGTGTCAGATTTTCTCCTTCTTCATCTTGTCTTGTCTTGTCTTCAACCATCCTCGATCCGAGGGTTGGTCGCTCCATGGACAAGTCTTCTCCACCTTTTTCTATCTTCCGTCTCGGTCAACAATCGATGAAAAGGCTTCTTCATCAAACGCATAGAATGGCTTTCGTGAACTTCACTGGTTTCCTACGGAATGACGTATTAAGTTGCAGATTGCATACTTGACCTTTAAGGGCCATAATGCCAGCATTCCATCATTTTTCTCAAATTATTCATTCATTCATTCATTCATTACTTGAATTTGTATAGCGCCCCTTCAATGGAACTAGGAGGCGCTGCCAACCACAGCGCGGCCAAATAGGACCATTTTAAGTTGAGAGAAGAATGCTGAGAAGGGGTTCTAGGAAGGGAGCGGAGTGCCAGAGGAAGGCCATTCCAGGTAGAGGGGCCAACCACAGAGTTCCATATTGCCCTACTATAGACTTCTGGGTTCTTCTTATACAGGCTAGCAGCGATAATTCAATCATCACCATTTTACGTTCAGAACAAGTTTAGGAGCATGTGCTTTCAGCTGCTATACTCCTCATATTTGGAACCGTCTACCATGAAAAGTCCGAATAGCTACCTTGTATGAAATTAGTTTGCCAGGTACATAATATAGCCTACCTACTGCTATACATGTATGGTCTATTTTATTTGTTAGCGTTAGCAGTGACTTGGGTCGGGAGCGCCTCTACATTGGCTATTGGCGCTGTATAAATGTTCTATTACAATTGCAATTACAATTACAACAATACACAGACACACAGACACTCATATATATACAGATATATACAGATATATATATATATATATACATGTTTATGTGTGTGGGTGTGTGTGTGTGTATGTGTGTGTGTGTGTGTGTGTAGGTGTGTGTGTGTGTGTGTATATGTGTGTAGTGTGTGTGTGTGTGTGTATGTGTGTGTGTGTGTGTGTGTGTGTGTGTGTGTGTGTGTGCATAGGTGTGTGTAGGTGTGTAGGTGTGTGAACTGTAGGATTGACGCAAGAGATTAACTTTAATATGGGTATTTTTTAGACCTGGAATATTTCCTTTGACCAGCACAGACCCTGTTGGTTTCAAGCCTCTGTGAGGGCTGGTCTTTTCTGAAAGGTCACCGTTTGATCTTGACATGGCAGGCTAATTGCCCAGAGCGAAGTCGACTTGAATACAGTCGAAGACTTTGCTCTGGGTAATTAGTCTTCGTATTTAAAAACTGGACTTTGCTCATGGCCTGACCAACAGCCATTAACATTCACTTTCACCTTCATGTAGTAATTTACGGACGTCTTGGCTCTTTCCTCTCATTATTCTCTTCCTCCTTTCCTCCTCCTCTTCCTCCTCCTCCTGTTTCTCCTTCTCCTCATTCTCCTCCTCTTCTTCCTCCTCCTCGTTCTTTTCCTTCTCCTTCTCCTTATCCTTCTCCTTATCCTTCGCCTTCGCCTTCGCCTTCTCTTTCTCTTTCTCGTTCTCGTTCTCGTTCTCCTTCTCCTTCTCCTTCTCCTTCTCCTTCTCCTTCTCCTTCTCCTTCTCCTTCTCCTTCTCCTTCTCCTTGTCCTTGTCCTTGTCCTTGTCCTTTCCTTCTCCTTCTCCTTCTCCTTCTCCTTCTTCTCTCCTTCTCCTTCTCCTTCTCCTTCTCCTTCTCCTTCTCCTTCTCCTTCTCCTCCACCTCCTTCTCCTCTCTTCTCCTTCTCCTCTCCTCTCCTCTCCTTCTCCTTCTCCTTCTCCTTCTCCTCTCCTTCTCCTTCTCCTTCTCCTTCTCCTTCTCCTTCTCCTTCTCCTTCTCCTTCTCCTTCTCCTTCTCCTTCTCCTTCTCCTTATCCTTCTCCTTCTCCTTCTCCTTCTCCTTCTCCTTCTCCTTCTCCTTCTCCTTCTCCTTCTCCTTCTCCTTCTCCTTCTCCTTCTCCTTCTCCTTCTCCTTCTCCTTCTCCTTCTCCTCAGGGATCTCCTTCTCCTCCTCCTCCTTCTCCTTCTCCTTCTCCTTCTCCTTCTCCTTCTCCTTCTCCTTCTCCTTCTCCTTCTCCTTCTCCTTCTCCTTCTCCTTCTCCTTCTCCTTCTCCTTCTCCTTCTCCTTCTCCTTCTCCTTCTCCTTCTCCTTCTCCTTCTCCTTCTCCTTCTCCTTCTCCTTCTCCTTCTCCTTCTCCTTCTCCTTCTCCTCCTCTCCGTCTCCTTCTCCTTCTCCTCCTCCTCGTCTCAGCTACAAGAAATATCTAGCCTTGCTATATTCTGGGAATTACGTTGTTCAGTAATTCCTCATAGAACATCAAAGACTCTCAAAGACTGGTCACTACATCTGCGTAATGACCAGCAAATTGAAAATCACGCAACCTCCTCCGCGTAGCTCGCGGCTCGCCCAGCCTCTGCTGAAAGTAAGAGAAATTTCCGATTATAAATTGCCTACGATTGTCAGTAAAAGGAATCATCCGGTTGTCGAAGCAACTCGCCTCTTCTCCTATATCCAGGATCTCGCTACATCATAATGGATGTTCCCCCTATTTTCTCCTACCTAGGACATCGCGGTATCCACCATCAGGGATGATCCTCTTCTTTCTCCTACCCAGGACCTCGCTGCATCATAAGGGATGATTCTCCCTCTTTCTGCTATACCCAGGACCTCGCTGCACCCACCACAAGGGATGATCCCCCTTCTTTCTCCTATCGAGGACCCTCCTGTATCATCACGGACGACTCCAATCGCTTCCCGTACCCAGGATTTCGAAGGCGGCAGTGACTCCCGCCCTCTCCTCTACCGAGGTCCCGTTGCGTCGCAAGGGATAACTCCCCTTCCCTCTCCTGCCCAGAACCTCGTGGAAAACGAGATTATTCTGCGAATTCGCTGTGCCCGAAGGATACCAGCCAATCGACTGCCAAAATTAGACATTGCATAACTGGATAAAGTCCGTTGCCACCCTTCACTGGATGATCCTATCTGTACCACTCCTACCACTTCTCTTCCCTTTGATCTCTATACCACTCCTGCCACTTCTTTTCGCTTTGATCTCGGCCGCTTATCGTGGTCGTTCAATCTGAACCTTTGCTCAGATGGAGACGCCGCGTGATTGAAGCCACCAAATTTAAGTATTTATCAAATACTCGAAATGGCCAATGCAGCCATAATTATGCGCTTCAATGTTTAATTAAAATATATAGTTGGATGGCTTCATCCGTGCTGCAGATAAATGCCATGCAATGTAATTTAATGGGCTATTTTGTATTGTACATGTACTGCACGAGAGTGCTTTGCATTGTATTGCATTGTATAGCCCGTCGCATTAATATAGTATCGCTTGCATTGTATGGTATTTCTGTGACATAACACGACATTATAGTAAACTGCGTTCAGGTCATATTTGATGGCAACACTTGGCACTGTTTACAAGCTTCCAATGGATATAGAGTATATATATATAGATTGAAGTAAGCTGACGGTCACCTGATATATTTTCGCACTGATTCTGTGGTTGGTGCAAATTTAATGAGGAAACTGATTAGGGGGTCGTGTGTCCACTTCCGATTCGCGGAAGGTGTTTGGTTCGAAACCTGAGATAGCGTACGGCCTAAATTTAGCAGTTCTCTTGCTAAATTTACCCCATCTCAGCACGTGCATTTCCGGCAACTGGTGATCTCAATCACAGATCAAAGTTCATATAAAATAATTTGTTTACCGTGTTAATGTTGCTTATTAGTTTTTTAAATGTTTGACCCGCGCAAGGTCACACAGAGGTGCGAACCTGAATCCACCCTACCTGCCTGAAGCGAAGGTGAGATCATCCTTATAGATGTCTCACGTTAAACCCTGGAATTTTTAGTCTTTTCCGACAGCAATAAATAAATGAATGCAGTAAATATTGCCTGTTCTGAAATACTGCCTCATCTTCAATTTTACTTTCCATGAAATTGCATCTCCACAACTAACGCCTGTTTAAAGTTTTCCTAACCTCGAGTATTGCCCACTCTAAAAGTAGTGCCTTTCCTTCAACGCTACTTCTCTTTAAAATTGTCATATTACTGAATTCGTCTTTCCTTCAATGTTCAATGGGCCCGATAGCGCATTGGATAACATCTGGCGTAGAGAGCGAGAGGTACCGAGTTCGAGTCCCGTAGGGCGGATATGCTTTGTAGGCTGCTATTAGCGCCGTTGTATTGCAGGCTGTCTGTTCTGTTAGTAGTTAAGATTTAAATTACATAACATGTAAATGTACAGCGCAGTGCGTTTGTCAGGCGCTTAATAAAGAAAAGATTATTATTACTATTTATTTATTATTCTTTACCCTATATTAAATAAGTAATGAAACGTTGCTTTTGGTTCACAATTTGTCGAGAGAAACTTTAAGCGAAAACCTGTCCTGCATCAGTTGCAAACCCCAGGACTCCTGTGTCGCGTGCAGTAGCTATTGTCTCTATCGTATCGTATCGTATAGTATCTGAGAATTTATAAAGCGCCTCTTACAGTAATAGCTATTCAGAGGCGCTCTCAGTGTGATAGCTCAGAGGAAATAAGAAAGTCTTCAAGTCTTCTCTAGGTCGCGAACAACGACTAGCGCTGGTCGAAGTCTTCGTTGAACTTCCTCTAGGTTTTCCATCGTAAGCCCTAACACCACAAATCTCGAAATAAGTTCTGCATAATCTAAACACGACCAAAGGCGTGACTTTTCCCCCACAAAGTGTTGGCGACCAATTCCCTACTCTCTCCCCTCTTCTGCCCTCTCCCCTTCCCTGCCCCCTCCCCAAACCAAAATAACTTTGTCATGTCGCATACATATTCAGCACTGCAGGGCCAAAAAGTGGCGGTGACTGTCACCATCACCACCGCCACAAAACAAAGTTACACCAACGAACATGGATGGCACGAGTTTAATCCTCCAGGGAATAAGCAAGCCCCCTACGAAGATGGCACATAGAGTGACAAATATTTAAAGCATGCATAATTATAAAAAAAGCCTGATGAAAGATTCACTCAGATGTCTAATGTAGCTTCCAGTCATGGCCTTTCACCAATGAACCTGGATATCACGAGTCTAACACACCCTCTGGGGCATAAGCATTAAGAAAGCCCCTACGAAGATGGCACATTAGAGTGACAAATATTTAAAGCATGCATATTATTATATAAAAAAAACCTGATGAAAGATTCACTCAGATTGCGGCTTCCAGTCGTGGCCTTTCGACGTTGCATCCGGTGAATCGTTGACGCTTTCAAATGCAATAGCAATATTTTATCTTCCACAGAAAACGGTTCTCTTGCGATAGGACACGGCTGACTGCGGTTCTGAGGAAATTTTGAAATAAAGTGCTACAAAAATGCGTCAAAAGACTATACAGACATATAAATGAACGAGTGAAAAATCAGATTTTCGTCTAAAATCATAACTTAGTAGTCTTTGAATTTGACTAGATTGATTATAATCATGGTATTTTTAGGCTACAACCTGGAGTCATAATCGTAAACTTTAAATTACTAAAGAGATAATCTAAAGCTTAGCGCAGGGCACCAGCTTATTCACGAGCGTCCAAGCAGAGATCGATAACGAGTGGAGGTTCCAATGTATCAGAATATTAGACTAGATTTTTCTTTTACGTGCAATGCTCACAATACGTAGCATTTATCAAATAAGATATTATGTTGTAGGCCTACAAATGAGACTCCAAAGACATTTGAGATCGAGCTATACTTATGCTTATTCTATTTATTAATCCAAAGCTATTCAGTCCACCGCTTAACGATGAGGCTGTCTATTTAACAGAACATTTTTGTGGCGCCTGTATATATATTCACCCCCAGGGTGCACGAACATTAACAGGATTACAAAATTTGGTCATCAGGTGATGCACTGAATTCAATTCGACGCCGTAAATATCCGTCTTGAAAGAGGAAGCAATAAACTAGTTCTGCGGCGGCGTTTGCCGAATTCAAATTACAGTCGAAACGAATGAATCTTTCATGGGTTGCGGAACAATTACTTTGCTAAGTTGGTCCAAGTGTAAATGTTACGACTTGATTGCATGGTATAAATGGAAAAAGGTGAAGAGGTCATGTTTCATATAGAAACCTCAGGAATTCCTTAAAATGTTATGCTGTGTTGTATGTATGTAACATGCTGTGTTACAATAAGCGCAGATGTCTCTTAGGTTTTGCTATATTGAGTTTTTATATTATGTTATGTTTGACTATATTATGGTTCTGCTGGCGAAAGAGTATTGGCCTACGATTCTAATGAGGCGCAGACTGCGATAAATAACCTATGGAATTGTGTGGCTTCTAAATACTGACGCTATATAAAATCAAGTTTACAAGAACCAGGTAGTTTTGTTAGTTTGATTACTCTTACAGCAAAGCAGATGCGCTTAGTCTGTTGAGCAGTTGCGTATTCCGTTAGCGATGGATCGTCACAGAACAGTTGTGGGTTTGAGCCTATTGAAGGGATTCCTGGTTATGACCATAGACAAGTTGCTTGCTATCTGTTTCGACGTTTGTCATTTCCATATTCAGCCAATCAGGCAGTTCAAGAATTATATGGCTTAATACAGTATATTACAGTTTTAAATGAGCGCAATTCTCTACTGTCACAGTGGTGGTAGCATGAATATGAGAGTGTAAGCGTTGCCATCTGGCGATTGCAACAGACAGCAGGCATAGGGAGTTGAGCAACTCTTTTCTGAAGCGCTGTGGCTCCATCTGGCGAATGCAAGGCACTGCATTCAGATATAAATATTATAGCGATTCATCCCGTCCGCTAATTTATCCTTGAGAAGAAAAATTGCACTTGAGCTAGCGATGGGTATGAAGTCTAGCGACTTTAGTTTCTTAGCCTCGGCAAAGGAGGGTGGATGGTCAGTCCTCTCCCTAGCCGTCTCATCTTCCCATCGACAGTGTAAGTCGGTGTACTCATTACAGCGGAGTCGGTTTAGAGTGCAAAGAAATGTCTGCCCTGGCGGAGATTTGAACCCCCGACCTCTCGATTGACAGTCCAGTGGTCGATAGTGTAGTAGTTAGCCACTACACTATCGAGAACCCCATGAACTACATGTAGATGAATTAATTCAACGCTTCGTTTATTAACTGATCAACTGCTATAGATTTGACTATTCATTCATTTGTTTTCAGTCAGTTTTATTGCTGGTTCAATCTATCGTTCATGTTTATCATTCTATTCAACTGCAATTAATTTTTATAGCGCCGCTGCTTTACTGCATAAGTAATCAGTCTTTGGTTGTCTCAAGTTAAATCGTGGCCAAGAATCACAAATCCGTTAGAGCCTGTGGTCGAAATACAATAGGTCAGAGAAACCTATGCGTGCATTCATTCATTCATTCATTCATTCATTCAGTCATTCATTCATTCATTCATTCAATTATAATTAATTAATTAATTATAATTAATTAATTAATTAATTAGTTTAATTAATTATAATTAATTCTAATTAATTTAATTAATTTAATTAATTAATTCGATCATTCATTCATTCAATTAAAATTAAATAATTAATTATAATTAATTGATCAATTATTCCAATTAATTATAATTAATTATAATTACTTGAATTAATTAACTAATTAATTAATACAATCATTCATTTATTCATTCGTTCGCTCGCTCATTGGTTATCACTCGCTCATTCATTCATTCATTTAGGAAGGCAGGCCATTCAGTCATTGATGCAGTCATTCGTTCATATTTTCACACATCGAGGTTGCTCAGGCAAGAGGGCTGGAAGACAGGCAGGAAATTTCTGAGGTAATGAGAAAGATTTATTCTGGCGGATGCGGGTTTTCTATTCACTCAGACGTTTATTCAGACATTCAGGAAGGAAGGAAGGAAGGAGAGTCTGTTAATCGATCCATCTTCCTCTCTATGGCCTCAATGGACCGTTGAGATTAAAGGTGATCTTTCACGTATGTCGGCCAACTTACTGAACGATGGACAAACCATGCAGACCGTCTGTCTATCCGTAGATGATTGGCATATCCCCGACTGAGATTACGGCAGAGATTACATCGTTTCTCCATCAGTAACTAAACTTACAATGCACCGCAGAGCGCATCTACTGCTCACGCACTCTTTCCTTTCTTTATATTACCCTTTATATGTAATCCTTATTCTCTGTCTTTACTTTTACTGCAATCATTATTTTAATATGTTATTTAAAAAGTACTGCTTAACTGAATAGTGAAGATCTATTTTACTGTCTTTTGTTGACCTGTTGTGAACTGATATGCTATGGTACTCACCACTGCCTTGTAATTTTTTGGGAACTGGCCATTTTCTTCTAATATTGAAAGTGGGGACCTTCTTAGCGGGACCTAGGTCCTTTTAGGTCTCCCTTATTGACCATATTATCCTGTTCTTTTGACTTTCTTCTTTATGACTTGTCGCTTCATTCTCAACTGTCTTCAACCTAATTATCCTTGGATGATTTTCTGCTTACATGTATTTTTCTTATAATTTGTATTTTGTTTCTTGACATGATGGTTCAACAAAAATGATTTTGATTTTGATTTGATTTGATTTAACTTTGAGTGAACAGTGGAGGACGATAATAATGATATTCTTTATTATTTAAAACCGACAAACGAAGTATGGTCACAATTCAGTATGAAAGGATGATCACAAGTTATTACAGGAGTCGAATTTAACTGTATATGGCAGCCATACAAGGCGCCCGTCAAGTCCTACTACTCCCGGCGTCAGAACCGCCATGGCTCAATTCCAGTTCCTTCGCCTGCAGAGGTCCCCTCTCTGTGGAATGGACTTCCTCCACCGGTCCGCTCCACCATCCTTTTTGGTAGTCTTTCCTCATCATTTTCTAATTTAAAATCCTGCCTTTTGCTTCGGGGTTGCTCGCAATGGGAGCGCTTCTGAAAGGCTCTTGCGAGAGAGAGATAATACGTTTATTTAACGACGCCGTCATAACGACGATGAAAGGCTCTTGCTGAGAGAAGCGCTTTATATATGGCCGAATACAACACAATACAATACATTTTAACAACGCCACCTAGCGAATGATAGACTGAGTGAACCTTTGAGAGGGTAGAATCGGGATTCGGAAATCGATCCCGCTTCCTACTGGATGTTCTGCTCTTCACGCCAGTGATGTTACCATTAGTCTATGATGTTACCATTACTCTATGATGTTACCATTACTCTATGATGTTACCATTACTCTGATGTTGTTTGTAGTTGAGTGGCATCGACTGCACTTAAAGTAAATTGCCTTTGATTGATCTGGATCTATTTCGTTTCTCAGTCTAATTTAAAAAAAGAAATTTGAGTCTATTTCATGCTGCTGTCTCGACCGTAAATGATAAATGTGATTAAAAATTGAATATCGATGTTACGTTGGAAACAGCTGACAGTTGGAAACAGCCGTCGATATCAGCGTCGACGAAATTTCTATTTTAGCCCAGGACAAACCAAGATGTTACGTAAGGCTTTCATGCATTTAATGGCTATATTTTTTTGGGGGGTGAGGGGGGAGTTTTGGGCTGACAATCAGCTCTGACTGAAGCACGTCATCATTATCATCAGTTCCTGACGCCAGACATTTTGGCTGCGATGGATACTTTCAAACGATCTCCATTGTCCTCTGAGTAGTTTCATGCAGGGGCGCTATATAAATTCCCGAATGAATGAATTTGTCATGTCCCGTTCTCCTCTCAGTGTTAGTCCAAGTTTTGTTATGCCCTCATTTTATAGCACAATTTTGGTCAGTTTTGGACTGAAGTCAGACGACTGAAATAAGCCTACAATGCCCTACATGCGAACTATAAAATATTTGGTTATATTGTCAAATAGCTAGCTCGCTGGCTAATTTCATCCGACCCCCTTAGCTTTAGCACTTATCGACGAGTTGCATTGGTTTCCCAGTCGCTTTTATTCACACTGGGAAAACGGACGACAATGGATATTTTAGTAGCAATTTTTGTTTGTCGCCTTTTTTCAAAAATAAATATCTGCGGACTTAATTGGACTTTGATTAAGGCGAGTAAAATCGACCCTTCTCACAAAGAGAAAAAGGTTTGACGCACTTTGAGAACAATGTCATTTGAAAGCAGCAAGAAAACTGAAACTTCGTTAAGTAACGATGATGAACTCGGGTCAAATTATTAACATGTATAAATAAAGATTTAACTAGAAAGTATAGCATCAAAGCCAAACGTATATATGTATGTATGTATGTATGTATGTATGTGTGTGTGTGTGTGTGTGTGTGTGTAGTACTTCTGTATGTATGTATGTATAAAATGTATATATGTATGTAAGTATGTATCTATGTATGTATGTAAGTGTATGTATGTATGTATGTATGTATGTATGTATGTATGTATGTATGTATGTATGTATGTATGTATGTATGTATGTATGTATGTATGTATGTATGTATGTATGTATGTATGTATGTATGTATGTATGTATGTATGTATGTATGTATGTATGTATGTATGTATGTATGTATGTATGTATTGTATGTATGTATGAAATGTATGTATATATACTTACTGTATGTATGTATGTATGTATGTATGTATGTATGTATGTATGTATGTATGTATGTATGTATGTATGTGTGTGTGTGTGTATCATGGGACTTAATTACTATAGTGCAGGTGTTAGTACTTCACAAAAGCGTCGAGATGAAAAAAACCATAGGGCTTAAGCCATCAAAAATACTGTTTGGCTTATTCTGATGACCGGCCTGTAATAGGAAAGTATGTGTTCAGCTGCTTGCCCAAACTGCCATACTGAAATTCTTTTGCCATCTTTCACGAACAACGACTCATTGAAAGCATTGCCAATCAAAGCCGACATGGATAAGCAATTTGTTAGATTGAGTGATGGATTGGTAAAGTCAGGACACGTTCTGCATTCTAACGCAACCCTCGTCAAATTAAAAACGAGAATTCATCTTCGCAGATAGTTGGTCGACGACACAAATGGCAAAAATAATACTGACCGATGGCTAGAGATGTATTCGGTGGTGATGTAGTACTCGAGTCCGGTTAAAGACTGAAGTCCGACTCAAGATCGATTTTCTGCGGACTTGGACTTGGACTCGGACTGTCACAACTCGGACTCGGACTCGAAGACTCTGTTATCGAATTTAACTCGCCGACTCGGTTTCCGAGTCACAATATCTTCTTCTTCTTCTTCTTCTTCTTCTTCTTCTTCTTCTTCTTCTTCTTCTTCTTCTTCTTCTTCTTCTTCTTCTTCTTCTTCTTCTTCTTCTTCTTCTTCTTCTTCTTCTTCTTCTTCTTCTTCTTCTTCTTCTTCTTCTTCTTCTTCTTCTTCTTCTTCTTCTTCTTCTTCTTCTTCTTCTTCTCCTCCTCCTTCTTCTTCTTCTTCCCTCCTCCTCCTCCTCTTCTTCTTCCTCGTCCTCTTCTTCTCCACTCTTCCACCCTCCTCCTCTTCTTCTTCTCCTCTTCCTCCTCTTCCTCCTCTTCCTCCTCTTCCTCTTCCTCCTCTTCCTCCTCCTCCTTCTTCTCCTTCCTCCTCCTCCTCCTCCTCCTCTTCTTCGTCGTCGTCATAGTCTTTCTGTGGTCTAGAATAGATTCGCTGTCGAGTGAATGCGTGGTTCACAACTGTACGTGGACCCATTATCGTTAGCGTCGGCTGGTTAATGCTCTTCGTGTGGTTGACTTAATTCCATTCGCAGCTATAGCGACACCGCTACTACTACTACTACTGCTGTAACTCCCGCTGCTGCTAATGCTGTTTCTTGGACTGGAGAGAGATGAGGCTATTACTACCGCTAATTTTGTTACCTGTGCTGGTGCTGCGGCTATTTATAATTTTATCACTCTTAGATTATGAGAAGTCAAAAAGGTGACATAAATGCCTAAGTATATATATATATACACATTCATGCATACATGCATATTCTTTGCCAGGTGCTACATATAAAATGTAAGTTTGCATGTTTTTGTGTATGTCTTTGCGTGCATGTTTGTATGTATATATGTATGTATGTGTGCATGCATGTACGTATGTATGCATATGTGTATGCATGTATGTATAAATTATTGCTACGTGTAAGCGTGGGGACATAGGACGTGGGTCTAAGATGGATGGATCACACGCCTAATGCTTTTGGCGCCAGAACTAATACTATAAATATGGCCGTGTAGCATGTAGAGTTCAGACTGGATTAGGGAATCTTTTGTTTCGCCAGTCTGTAGTGTTTGCTGCTGCCTTCTGGGTCTCCCTTTGGGATGACACTTGTGTGCTTTGGAGGCTTTGTTTAAGCCTGTTGGTTTCGTTTGGACTGACGTTCGTGCTACGTGTTGACGTTCATGGATTTTCGTCTCATCGTCTGTTCTGTAAGTATAATCTTCAAGGTACCTAAAAACCTAAAACCTCTTGGTAGCCCGAGGGTTAAGTAATTTTAAATAGGGCCTACACTGTGAGAAATTTAGGTGATCGAAAACGAAATAGACAAATAATTATCAAATTTGACACCGGTTCTCCTGCAGTGGGAAAATTCCTGTCTGTCCGTGACACTGAAAAGTTTGAGAAGCGCTGCGCTGTAATACGCGCATCTGTGTATTGGCGTTTGCATGCATATACGTTGTATTACGTATTATATCTCATGTATTATAGATGTCCGTCAGTCCGTCCTTCCGTCCGTCCGTCCGTCTGTCTGTCTGTCTGTCTATCTGTCTGTCTGTCTGTCTGTCTATCTATCTATCTATCTATCTATCTATCTATCTATCTATCTATCTATCTATCTATCTATCTATCTATCTATCTATCTATCTATCTATCTATCTATCTATCTATCTATCTATCTATCTATCTATCTATCTATCTATCTATCTATCTATCTATCTATCTATCTATCTATCTGTCTGTCTGTCTGTCTATCTATATGTCTGTCTGTCTGTATGTTTGTCACCTATCTGTCGGTCTGTCTGTCAGACTCTGTGAGTGACTGTCGAGTCTAATCTGTTAGCCCTTCAGTGTGTATGTCTACTTGGATCACTCAGTCCGTATACATATATATAGTTCCTTTGTCGGAGCTGTATATATATATATATATATATATATATATATATATATATATCAATGGCGATGTTGTACTGATCTTTTTCTCCGCTGAAAGCCAGGATGCGTCTGTCCATCGTTCTCTTCCGTTCTCTTCCGTCGCTCGTGTCCCGCTCAACCGATCGCAGACGACATCGTCTGGCCTTCATCAGATGCTGTAGCAACGGATGCCGTAGAAACTGATCCGCCTTCGGTTCCTGCTCTTAGTAAGGAGAGCTGCATTGAGTTGCTCTTTAAAAGAGTGTTCATCAGCCGTTGCTGTAAATTATATCTGGTAATAAACGAGTTCAGCTTGATCGCTGCCCGTGGTTATATGTAAGAGATACATGTATGCACTGCGAGAGGCGCTATATAAATTGATAGATATGCTTCTCGTGCGAGTTCCGTTTGTGGAGGGGGATCTAACTGACGTTAAACGTACGCAGAACATGTTGCCTCTTGTTGCCTTATGTTGCCTTATGTTGTGTCATGCTGCCTCATGTTGCCTAATGTTGTGTTATGTTGCTTTATGGTGTGTCTTGTTGCGTCATGTTGCCTTGTGTTATGTTGCCTCATGTTGCCTTATGTGTGCCAGAGATGGGTACGATTAGCTAGAATTGCTAATCGATTAGAATTAGAATTAGCTACTGAAATTTGCTAATCGATTAGAATTAGAATTAGCCAAGTCTTCTATCTAATCGATTAGAATTAGCATTAGCGGCAGCTAATCGATTAGCAATTAGAATTATATATCAATAATCGATAGTTCAATACACATATTTGCTTCATGAATTTGTCAAATTTTAATCAAAGCACAGCAAGTTCCTGTAGCCTATTACAAATTTACAATACCTAAGGCTGCAGTCTATTACAATACCTAGAGTTGTAGCCTATTACAATACCTAAAGCTGCACAACTGCTATATGTGAGAACAGTCCACAAACCAGCCATTTCTTTGTCAACTTGAACTCACCCTAACATAACGGTGAAAGTTTGACGATATGTACATTGGCTTCAATTAGCGCTGACGATTTTACTGAATATTTACACTTCCCTAGTAATTTAACTGTTCCTTCCGATAGGCCTATCACTTTTATCTTAACACTTTTAAAGAACGTTTTACCAATAATAAATTCTGAATAATTGTTTTCATCAGTTGTCTGCGCAGCTATTGTGATAAACATGGAGAACTAGGCGGAGAAATAAGAACTTGTACTGGTTCCCATGTTTTATAACCATGATAATTGAAAGTCTGAAATAGCCTTCAGATAAATAAGTAATTAAGTATATTCTTCAAACTCAATATTAATAGACTCACTCTTAATGAACGCGTTCTCGGTTTAATTTTCAAACATCTAATCGATCAGCTAATTGATTTTCGATTAGAATTAGCTGACAATTGCTAATCGATTAGAATTAGAATTAGCATCAGACTATATAGCTAATCGATTAGAATTAGAATTAGCTGTTTGTCTAATCAATTAGCATCTAATCGATTAGTTACCCATCTCTGATATGTGCTATGTTGCCTCATGTTGTGTCATGTTGCCTCATACTGCCTTATGATGTGCTATGTTGACTCATTATACCTTATGATGGCGCCCATTCAAACGGGCAATGATCTTGTGGAATCTCAACCTACAAATTCATTGAAACATAAAGAGCTCGTTTGCTTTGCTTTAGTTTAACGACATCTTTTGACTTCCAGGGTCGTTGACGTCGCCCTCCTCCTTTATCCAGTCTTGGGCCTGGCGCTACCAACGTACGAGCAGTGGCCCACTTTCTCTTGCTTTACAAAATCACTATTTATAACGGGCTATTGTGCATGCGCCGGACTCTGAGTGTTTACCTCACGCATGCGCAGTAAAATAATTAGCATTTGAGGCTGCTTTGGTACACAATGTGCTTGTTGCGTGTGCCATATAATAAAGCCTTATTCACATGCAAGGTTAGAGTGACCTCTTAGAATAATTTTGCATGGTATCTATGAGAGCTCATTCAAACGACTGCTAGAATGGCGACCTCTAACTAAAGTTACCTACATGTAAACCCTGTCACCACGGTCTACGCCCTGGTAGTGATAGCGTTCAAAATTGCATTGCTACGCTTGCCGCTATGCTTCTCTGGCGTGTCTTTCTCCACTACTGCGCGTGATCTGGTTGAAACCCTGGACCAAGAACTGACCGTTTCAGAGCATGTGAAGATCGTATGTCGAACATAATCCAAAATATACTCTTCTTTCACCTGCCTCAGATTTGCACGATACGTCGCTCGCTCGCAACTCAAGCTGCCTCAACTCTGATGCATGCTGTGCTGTGTTCCAGGGTTGACTCTGGTGAAGCCATTTAAGCAGGCCTTACTTCCTCTCGCATTAATCTGCTGCAATCTGCTTTAATTGTTCGTCTAATCGGTGACATACCTAGGTTTGGACATAATTATATCCAATTTTGTGTGGGAGGAACTGCATTGTTAATTAATTAAGGTTGTAATGCTTGCGTATAATTTCTTTGTGGCTGTGCTACATCTTATCTTTGCGAGCTATGTGTCCCGATCTCTTGCATCACTGGCCGCAGATTTCTTCTAACTTTGCTGAGCAAGCTGACTTGGTTGTCCCGTCGACATGAACTTTCGCGACACTGCACAGAGGTTTTGCTGTTGTCGACAATGTTCCCTCTAAGATGCGCGGCTGCGCGGCAGTTTTGTTTACCTGGCCATTGAATTATTTACCTACTTAAGCCATACATCTTCTTTATCAAAAAGACATTATTACACACGCCCATTTAGTCATTGGGGTCACTGTAGTTGCCTCCTCGTGCCTCACTATGGTCTGGAGTTACAATTTACAATCACAAATGTTTCTGAAAATGTGCTGCTCAGTTTTAGTGCTCACGCTGAAATTAGGCTACTCAAACAACCGCCAGTTCCGCGCACACAGGAAAAATATTAGAGGGAATATTGGTTGTCGACCTATCGTTTTTGGAATACGCTACCTTAATCTGCGACTTAAGCTTCTCGACTGTTCTTTGTCCCATTTCCGTAAGCGCTCGAATATCATTCTATTCGATCGACTTTCGTTTTTCATTTCCGGAGGTCCTCTGATTTGTTTCTGCTGAAGTGGCTCTATATAAATCTGCAATTACAATTCATTCATGCTGTTAATTTATATAGCGCCTCTTCAAGAGACCTACTAAGAGGCTCTCTACGCTAGCCTATTACTATGTTATGTGTTACTACAAACGAAAATAATTATTTAATCAGTTAGCAAAACAACGCACAGTGAGTTGAAAGAGTCACCAGTGACGGGCCCACGCATACATGTGGAACCAACCAACGGATTTTCGTCGACAGCTGAAGATGGCATGGATGTTCTCTGAGCCAAGTTCCGTCGATAGAGTAGAGCGACGACAGGTGACAGCGTTCGCACACACGATGACGCTGCCGACGAACAGACTCTCACTTACAATTAGTCGAGTAGTAAGTTAGTCAGTTAGTATGTAGACACATAATATAATAGATAGACAAAAGCGCTGCCTACGCTAGCTAGATGTTGAAACAGTGCATAAAGGGAAGAACATGACAAAAAACGTGTTGGAGCAACGTTTCTCACAATTACACCAAAGACGTCACTATTACATCATCCCAAAATCCATGTCCAAGTGCCTCCCTGGCCATCAAATATTTATGTCTATGAGCCTTCGAGCTGTGCTTGCTTCGGCTGTCAACCAACATTGGATTTACGACTGCAGACACCAACATTTCTCTTCACCGGAGATGGTACAGCTAACGTTTTAAGTGTGCTTTCGCGTTGAAGTGAATTCCAGTTACCAACATCCAGTGTGGCCGAGGGAGACTTTGAGGGAAAACCTGGAGACGGAAACCGGGAGAAACCGCTTACTAGCGACCGTCCTTCCCTAGGGAACGAGTAGTAATGATAAAGGGGAGAGGTGTAGTTTGCTTGCATGGATCTTCATATCGGTTTGTCTCTGTCGTGTTCTCTCGTTGTGTCTGGCTCTGTCTATCTCTTTCTCTCTGTCTGTCCCTCTGTCTCTGTCTCTTTCTATCTCTATCTCTCTTCCTGTCTCTGTCTGCCTCTGTCTCTTTCTATCTCTCTGTCTCTGTCCCTGTCTCTGTCTCGGTTTCTGTTTCTGTCTCTGTTTGTCTGTCCTTCTGTTTCTGGCTCTTTCTCTTTCTATCTGTCTCTCTCTCTCTCTCTCTCTTTGTCTCGCTCTCTCAGTCTCTCTGGCTCTCTCTGTCTGTATGTCTCTGTCTGTCTGTCTCTGTCTGTCTGTCTCTGTCTGTCTGTCTCTGCTGTCTCTGTCTGTCTCTGTCTGTCTGTCTATCTCTGTCGCTGTCTGTGTCTCTGTCTGTGTCTCTCTCAATCTCTCAAAATAACCGAAGACTGTTATTCTCGTCGTACGATGGACTGTCTCTCAATTTCAGTTTTCGTTCATTTGACGGTTTACTTCCTTCCTGTACTTACGCGGGATTTCTTCTAATTGACTGTGAATGGACAGACTGACAAGCAGACAAACAGACGAACTGAAAGGGACAGACATGCATACAGGTACAAGCATGCAAATGAACACACACATACAGACACCAAGCAAACAGATAGACTGATAGACTGAGACACAGACACAGTCCTACACACAGATACGCAATCAGATGTACACAACCACTGACAAGGGGCACACACACACACACCCAGATGCACAAATAACGTGGCACAAATGCAAGCATGGAAACAAGCAGACACACGCACACAAACATGCACAGATACTAGGACCAGTGAAGAGATGGACAGCCAGACAGACATACATGGATACACACAGTGACAATATGTCGGAAAGTGTGGAGGGGCAAAGGAGTAGACTTACAGAATGATAGACATAGGCAAACTGAAGCAGTCACATAGAAAGACTGAGAGATTTACCATAATAACAAAGGATGCTCTTTAGCACTTCTTCTCTCAATGCAGTTCGTCTGTTTGTTTGTCTGTCTGTCTGTCTGTCTAAGTGTCTATCTGTGTATCTGTCTCTATCTCCAATATTCTATCTCAATATTTGTCTGCCTGTATACTCTTTGTCTTTTTGCCTGTGTTCTGTATGTCTCCCTGTTCGTCTGTCGCTGGTTGTGTCTCTCTGTCTGCCTATGTTCTTCTCTCTTTGCTGATGCTCTATGTGTCCATATGCCTCTGTATGTCCGTAACTCATTATCAATAAATCTTTTCACTAATGATGGCGACAACGACTATGATGACGACGACGACGATGATGATGAAGGTATGGCTGTTGGAGACAATAATGAGAATGATGACATTGCTGCTGGTGATGATGTTGGCGACACTTGTTGGGTGGAGCGTTTGATAATGATGACGATGATGATGATCATTATCGTATAATCACGAGATCTCGAAGTCTCTTTAAATAACGCATTTCTCCATCCATCCGTCCATCCATCTCGAGTACAACGTCCACGATATAATTGTGTTGCCTAGAGCTGACACGCACTGAAGACGTTAATTTAAAATGCTTCGTATTATATATTATGTATATATACACGCAATCCAATGTGCTATAGTGAAAATGGTCCATTAAGATAATCCAAAATATATACTCTGTCGAACACACACGCACGCATACAAAGACACACACAATGACACACACAATGACACAAACAAAGACACACACAAGGACGCATACAAAGACACACACAAAAGCACAAACAAAGGCACAAAAAAGACACACACAAAGACACACACAAAGACACAAACAAAGACACACACAAGGACGCATACAAAGACACACACAAAAAGCACAAACAAAGGCACAAACAAAGACACACACAAAGACACACACAAAGACACACAAAGACACACAAAGACACACAAAGACACACACAAAGACACACACAAAGACACACACACAGACACACACAAAGACACACAAAGACACACACAAAGACACACACAAAGACACACACAAAGACACAAAGACACACACAAAGACACACAAGGACGCATAAAAAGACACACACAAAAGCACAAACAAAGGCACAAACAAAGACACACACAAAGACACACAAAGACACAAAGACACACACAAAGACACACAAGGACGCATACAAAGACACACACAAAAGCACAAACAAAGGCACAAACAAAGACACACACACAATGACACACACAATGACACAAACAAAGACATGTTATATATATAATATATACTCACGTATTGAGTTATACACGCATATCTATGTGGGGCGCGGTTGTGTAGGGGTATGTTTGCAGCCGGAGGGTTGCGGGTTCAAATCCACCTCAAGCCGCCGCATAGGGACCCTGGGCAAGTCCTTCACTCGCAATTGCTCATGCGCTTCGGCGTGAAACTCCAATCAGTGTCCGCGCTGTAGTCGGGAGCGCCTCTGAGTAGAAATCTTGAAGGGCGCTATAACAAGTGCTCATACATACATACATACATATAATCTGTTTCGCACACACACACACACACACACACACACACGTACACTCACACACACACATACACACACACACACATATATAGAGAGAGAGAGAGACAGACCGACAGACAGATAGAGAGACAGAGAGAGAGAGACAGAGAGACAGAGAGAGAGAGAGACAGAGAGACAGAGACAGAGAGAGAGAGAGAGAGACAGAGATAGAGAGATAGAGAGAGATAGAGAGAGAGAGAGAGAGAGAGAGAGAGAGAGAGAGAGAGAGAGAGAGAGAGAGAGAGAGAATGAGAATTATTGAGGTGGACCTACATGTATACCGTTAAAATTAATGCTGTTGTATTGTAGGCTACAACTGTACGTATTATATTGTGTGTGTGCGTGTGTGTGTGAGTGTATGAGTGTGTGTGTATGTGTGTGCGTGTGCGCGTGTGTGTGTACGTGTGTATATGTGTTTGTGTGTGTGTGTGTGTATGTGTGCGTGTGTGTGAGTGTGCGTGTGTGTACACAGTGGCATCGCCTGCAAATGCTCGTTAAACAAGGCCCAAGATGAACAAACAGTGCACGGACATAAATCGTGAATTCTGTGTAGAGAAGAGGGAAATCCGAGGAGGTGAGGGACCTTACGTTGTCAACAGAAGAGACCTACTTGTAATGGGAGAGCCATGCTTACACCAGGCGGTCATTGATTTCCTCTACACCAGTTAATTACCACGGTCAGACAAGGTCAATTAGCAAAGATAGCCAAATATGAACGTTATGAACCGTTGCCATAGTACAGATATTTATATACATGCATATTATGTGTGTATGTACTACATACTCTTCATCAACCGTTGCATATAGTACAGATATAAATATATGTATATATTACAGTATGTAATATTATGTATATATATATATAATGTATTATACCTCGTATACTCTATAGAAAATAGCAACCCATGACATTCAATCATTCGATAGAAATCAAAACTTTTAATTTCTTAAATTCTCAATGCCTGTACCTCGTTGCAGTATGACAACTTGTTTTTTCAATAAACGAAAATATATATATTATAGTTATGTAATATATATATATAAATTATTATATATATATACACGAGCACGTTTGCGCGTGCTGTCACAGATGATTGAAAGTCTAATGACTGCAATTTCTTGTGTCATTAGGAAATTGGATTATGGCTGGGAGACTTCCTTAGTCATCTTCATCGTCGTCATCATCATCACCGTAGTAGTCGTCGTCGTCGGTCGTCGTTGTCCGTCTGCTTCATCGGAAAAGTCTTAACATCGTTATCTCCGAACAATCGTCGTTCAAATGAGGCGCAAAGGGATGCAGAAGAAGACTGAGGCAATCACCGGCTCCTCAGACCCGGTCGTCGCCCCGCGGGTGAACGGCGCCCGGCCCGGCTGCATCACCGCCACCGCCAGCGCCACGAGCAAGGGCGCCTCCGCCGTTGCCGCAGGCCTGGCTCAAGCGACAGCGACGGGACAGGCTCGGCCGCAACATGCAGCGTGCGCCGACGAAGGAGGAACAGAACAAGGAGGAGGAGGAGAAATAGGAGAAGGAGGAGGAGGAGTGGGAGGAGTGCGTGCGATCAATTTCCCGCCAGAATACGATGGAGAAGTTGTCTTCAGCGGTGGTAGTAGTGTCTCTGATGATGCATTGCCTAAATACCTGACGGCGATTTACATAGCCCTGCCGATTGTCATCGTCCTATTGGTCGTTCTGATCGTCTACCAGTTGTTCCGCCGCCGTAGCAATCACCGCTTGAACTGGTTTGAACGTAGCCTCATCGAAGCCGCTGCTTCTGCTCCGTCGACCGAGGGCAACGAAGCGGAGCCGAGTCTTCTCCAGTCGCCACTGATCCGTGACGAGTACGACGAGGAGGAAGAGGCGGATTCTCGTAGGGAGTCTAACGGGGAACAAGGCGGGTGCGGGTGCGTCGTGCCGGGCGGAGGGTACAGCGTTCTGCCGGGCGGGGTCTTTCGTTCACCCTACGGTAGGGAAACTCCGTGTAGCTTCCAACCGGTTACGAAGGTAACGTACGTAACGGTGAGAACGAGGAGCGTAGATTCGCACGATTCACGGACGAGTAGTCCGATCACCGAGCAGACGTTGGGGTCGGTTGCCCTGCCGTGGGTCGCCGAAGCACCGCTGCCGATCCACAGGGGTGGCCCTGACGGACCTCCTCGAAGGGCAGGAGTCCTCAGAGGGGTCAGAGAGGAGGATTCTTCGACGCCGTTGGCACAGACCGCCAACCAGGGCAAGGCGGTTCTTTCGTACGGTGGTTGCTCCGACACCAGAGCCTCTCCTTTCGTTCCTGAATCCACATCTGAGGCGGCTGGTGGTGGTGGGGAAGAGAGGGTGGGTGCGTCGACGAGCGGCAACAGTTGGGGTTCGTACCTTCGAGGCATCAGCCTGGCTGGGGTGTTTCACAGCTGGGCCGAGTTGCTTCCGGGAATCCATCTGGACGAGTCTGTCGGCAAGGGTTCGAACAGCCGCCAGGCAGGAGACCCTAAAGGCATCGGAGGAACAGGGGTGCGAAAGGGAGGAGGGGCGATCAGGGCGGCCTTCGCACAGCAGCTGAATCTAGCCATGGGGACAACACAGAGCAATGCATCGCTTGACAACCCAAAGAAACAGGATGCTCGCCAGAAGATCCCAGAGAAGGCGCCACCCTCTACGGGAACTCGTAAGCCAAGCGTCCAGTTCGATACCGTAGCAACAGCTGCATCTACATCATCCAAACGAGGTTCTGTGTCGTCATCGGGGGCGTGGATCGAACCCCAGTTGAGGCGCCAATCGGAGTCGTCCGTCTCGTCCGCTGGGACGGAAGGACGGAGCGTCGGATGTTCCGGAATTGGAGGTGGAATCGCCAACGCCCTCGGATGGGGAGGAGGCAGCAGCGGAAGCAACTCCACGAAGACTGTCTCAGCGGCAGCCGACCAGGACTCCACCGAGGACCAGTTCTGGGTCCCACCGACCATCCTGCAGAAGAAGCGAGCGCAGAGCCTCATTCCGCAGCTCTACGAAGCCAAAAACGGTAACGTACCAGCAGACCGTGTAAACGGTTTAATATCAGAATACTTGTTCATTCATTCCAAAAGTTATATAGCACCCCTTAAAGATTCATATATGTTGTTGTAACTATTCGCGATGCAAGGAGTTCCTATTATTTTTATTTATTGTTTTTTATTACTCGCAAAAGGTAAGAAAATCTGAATCTCAGAAGCGAGAAACCGTGCGGAATATCATTCTCTCCAGGGTCTTTACAGGGAGTTCGACAAGCAGGTTCAAACAAACAAGCAACTGTTTGCTGCCCATGTCGTCTGATATTTCTAGTAATTTATGTTATAGGCTAAAGAAATCTGTCTCTTCTTTATCCTGCCTTGGTTGGTTCTTTCAATTAGCGGGATTTTATGACTTGACTCAGCGTTTTAAAATAATCCAATGTAACAGATTCTATTGCGCCATTATCTTAATGCACGAACCATCGGTGGCTATATGAATTCTGAAGTGCCAATCTAACATAATCTCATCTAATTACTTCTATAATGACACTATAATAATGGACAAAACATCAGTAGATAGTCGCTTCGAGTTAAATAGCAATAAAAAATATTACTATCCTTTGGAAAGCCAGATCGAAATCCGATAGAGAAACCAGAAGCCAGGTCACGATGGATATGCAAGTGAAAGAAACGAGTCTTAAGTTTAGAATTAAATAACAAGTGCAACCATATATTTTTTACTACTGCTACTATTCCTTTGTTACACAAACTCGTTGACACAAACGCAACAAGGTACAAAAGCTGCAGTTTAGATATTGATTAAAGAAAAATAATAGTCAAACGGCTAAGAGGCTAAGGAATGTATTAATAAGGTCCATTACTAAAGAAAATGATTGTTCAGCTTGATGCACCATAAAGCATTGTGACACTAGAAACTTGCCATCTCTCTTAGTTAAGAACTTTATTAGCTCCACGAAAGAGTAAGGTTCACCATTCTTCTATTTTACTCAAAGTCAACTGAACAGGAAGAACTTTCCTCCCCTTATATTTCTTGCCCTGAGAGAAAACCGATTTCATCACCAGATCAAGTAGTCATTCGCAACCACAGGATTGTCTATACCTCCGACCTTCCGAACACCTTAACGCAATTTAATTAACACTGTCTGTAGCATCACGCGTCCCATCACTTCTTACTTCTCTGTCACATAGACACGTCATGCAACAATATCGTATATCTTAATCCTTTCGAGAAGTCTTGTGAAATCCAGTAGATTAGCCTTCCAATATGGTCAGAGAAGCGATATACATACAATCCTATTTGTTTGCTTACTTACCTAATGTAATTGTAATTACGACAATTTACACGATGTCGTTAGTAGCGAGCTATGTCTAGATTGCTTTAAAATGGCATAATTCATTATAATGATACTAATATAAATATATATATATATATATCTACACATGTATATATAATCTATTCTGTTAAGAATAACGTAATAAAAGACCAAATCTCTTGAGCTGTATTTTGTATCTAAGAGAAACTCTTACGATGTAGGAATTATGTCAATCATTTCAGTGCATTCTGAAGGAATTAACGATCTTGTTAAGTCAACGAAAGAACGGAAAAACGGATATTGAACAACTGATCAAATGAATGAATGAACAAATGAACGAATGAAATGGATGAATGAACAAATGAACGAATGAACGAATGAATGAACAAATGAACGAATGAAGGAATGAATGAGCAAACGAACGAACGAATGAATGAATGAACAAGAGGAATGCTCTAAATGGACGATCTAATGAATGATATTGTCTCATATTTCTGGTTTTGGTTACAACGAAATTACGAGTAATATCGCTACAAAAGTCCTTTTGAGTAGCCTTTATTAGAATAGACCAGATGACTCAGACGAGGTCACAGTTTAGACTGATTGAGGATTAATTCAGCATTAGCCAAATCATTGTAGTTCTAGAAAACGCGATCAATGAATAGGCAAAAAATATGCATCTGGATCATTTACCAACAACACACCAATGCATAGAATTTTGAATTGAAAAATCCACTCTATCTAATCTATTGAATTTTACAGCGCTATAGTATATAAAGCATCAATCAATGATCGCATGATATCTGCATATTCATGAGCAGGTGCGCTTACGGCCATTATACGTAAAAGTGCATCAGGGTTTTTTTAGACCAAAGGACAACTCCATCTTGATTGATGACTCAATAACGGTCCCGCCTTAGGCCGATCGATACTCACCTGGTGATGCTTTTTACGATGACGATATCATGTCTGTTTTTGGGCTGTAAAATAAAAAATTGCTTAATTATTTAAGTTTATTCAACTTTCAGATCCTTTATTAACCGCTATAATAAACTCTAGACGGTCACACGCTTTAGTGTAAATTGGCCCAAAGCACACTTTTTTGTAGAGGGTGATATCTGTCTTGTAAATGAAATAGAAAACCACCTATTCTTTTGTTTACAGCAAATCACCTGAATAACAACACAAAGGCATATATGATTAAAACAAGACAAAGTCAAATAGGTCGCAAATGGTATCAAATTGGTATCAAATGGGTATCAAATAGGTATCAAATGGTATCAAATAGGTATCAAATAGGTATCAAATAGGTATCAAATAGGTATCAAATGGGTATCAAATTGGTATCAAATGGATATCAAATTGGTATCAAATGAAAATGGGTATCAAACAAATAAGTATCAAATTGGAATCAAATGGGTCTCAAATAAGTCTCAAATAGTTCTAAAATAGATCTGAAATAGATATCAGTCGGTATCATATAGGTCTGAAATAGGTCTGAAATATGTCTCAGATAAGTTTCAAATAGGTACCAAATTATACATATCAAATAGATATCAATAGGTTTCAAATAGGTTTCAAATAGGTATCTTTAGTAGGAGCGCCTACAGCATTGTATGAAAGTGCAGAAAAGACGAATGCTAAACGTAAATCAGTCCATCTGGACTCAAGATGTTGCCGAAGAAACTGTAATTGATAAATGCAAATGAACTTAATGCAACTTGCGTTCAAGTAAGCACGCACATGATTTACTTGGTAGAACCTCATTCATCATCTGGCTGGCTGTCCAGATGGCTCCGTCTCTCTTTCTGTCGATCTGTCTCTCGCATTGTCTTCTTATTCGTCTCACTATCTCTGCTTCTCGTGCTCTTGGTGTCTGCTCACTTAAGTCCACAGCTGCGCAGACCTAAGTCAATTTCAAGTATATAATGTGTATGCCTTTCAATATGTCTTTCTGTATGTCTGCCTGTGTTTCTACCTGTTCATATTGCGCGCAGCTGTTTCTCTGTATATTCATACTTGTCCCCGTCTCTAGCTATCCATGTCGCTTGTGTTTGTCTCTCTGCCATTGTTTCTGTCTGTGTGTTTGTCTGTGGGTACCATTAACCTTCGTAGGACGGGGACATTAATTTTGACGCTACGTTGAGGACGATGTGGGGTATACTTTTTACCCCAATGAAATGTTTTTATATCTCAGCTCGTAGGTAAGGTACAATAAGAAATGCAGTATCGATTTCAATAATATCAAGGTCAAGGAATCGATTTATCGTAGTGGCAATAGTGTTAGAATAGTACTATCTAAGATGGTGGCCAATATGGCCGCCCAAACACAAAATATGTATATCTCAGCTCACAGGTAAGCTACAATGATGAATGCAGTGTCGATTTAAATATTTCCCAGGTCAAGGAATCGAATTCTCTTAGTGGCAGTAGTGTGGGGTTGTTACTATCCAAGATGGCGGCCAAGATGGCCGCCCAATTAAAGATATATGTATATCTAAGCTCATAGATTAGCTACAGTGACAAAAAAGTGTCTAATTCAATATTTTCAAGGTCAAGGAACCGATATCTCTCAGTGATATCTCTCAGCAATAGTGTGCGAATGTTAATATTCATGATGGCGGCCAATATGGCCGCCAAAGCAGAAATATGTATATCTCAGCTCATAGATAAGCTTCAGTGACAAATAAAGTGTCCAATTTAAGTTTTCAAAGGTCACGAAAACGAATTATTGTAGAGGCAATAGTGTGTTGAAACCACTATCCAAGATGGCTGCAATATGGCTGCCAAAACAGAAATACGTATAACTGAGCTCATAGATAAGCTAGAATAATAAATAAAGTGTCTATTTTAATATTTCCGAGGTCAAGGAATCGATTTTTCGTAGTGGTAATAGTATGGGATTGTTCCTATCCAAGATGGCGGCCAAAATGGCGGCCAAAACCAAAAATTAAGTATATTTTAGCTCACAGGAAAGCTACAATAACAAACGAAGTGTCAAATTTTATATTTTCAAGGTCTAGGAATCGGTTTCGCATAGCGGCAATAGTGCGTGCGAGTGTTACTTTCCAAGATGGTGGCCAATATTTTGCCAAAATACAAGAATCTGTATATCTCAGCATATAGTTTTGTTTCAGAGGCCATATTTGCCGCCATCTTGAAAATTAGCACTCGTACACTATTGCTAATACAAAAAAATCGATTCCTAAACCTTCAAAATATGAAATTCGACACTTCATTTATTATTCTAGCTTACCTATGAGCTGAGATATACATATTTTTGTGTTTTGGCCGCCATATTGGTCACCATCTTGGAAAGTAAAACTCTCACACTAATGCCTCTACGATACATCGATTCCCTGACCTTGAAAACATTTGATTCGACACTTTATTTGCTATTCTAACTTACCTATGAGCTGAGACATACATGTTTTTTGTTTTGGCGGCCATATTGGCCGCCATCTTGGAAAATAAACTCTTCGAAATTATTGCAACTATTGAAATTCATTTCCACGGTAGACTCAACACTTTATTTCCGATTGCAGGTTACTTATGAGCATATATCTGTCAAAAACACATTTTTATTACGAACGAAAAAAATCCGCCGTTGAGGACGATGTGGGGTAAATATTTACCCCATTACACTTTGGACTCAAACATTTTTTTCCACAACATGACATCGAGATGGTTTTGGTGTTAGAATGTGTCATTGGTCCAAACTTGTAAACACATGGATCGTCAAATTATACCTAACTAGATTTGCTCCGCAATCAAACATCCAAACACCGCTGGGGTAATTATTTACCCCACGTCGTCCTTTAAGGGTTAAGTGAGTTCTTGTTGTGCGTTTGCTCATCCTCGTGATTTTATTCGTGACGATCATTCTTGATGATTATCGTCATGATCATTCGTGACCATCCAACATGGCGATCATTCATGATTATCTTTAAAAAAGAACATGCTTTTTGTTGCTCAAGTGCGGCCAAGACGGCGATTTTTTCTAAGCCTGATGACAATACATCAGCAGATTGCAGCAGCGGACTTATGCCATCGCCCACCTTGTTATCTCTGCAGATGCCTCAAAGATGCCTCCCTCCCTATTCCTTTCCAGGGAAAAAAACTGATAACCTTTTTAAGGTTTACAGTTTTAAGGTTTTACTTACTTAGCTATCGGCAGGGTCTCCCTCTTAGAGCCAGTCTTAGGGGTCTTATGGTCTCGGCATGACCATAATTTAATCTCAAGGCATAAATAAATGTCCGGTCTCTAAAGATTGAGCACGTGGCCAAAAACAAACCAGTATCATCACTCAATGTGTATTTCTGCACCATCAGACCAGCTATAGCCTATTACGTCTTTGTGCTATCTAGAAGTACGCATTGCTCTTCAATTGAATTCAATTAAATTACATTTTATTGATACCATCACCAAAACCGAAAAAATCAAGCAGTAACACAATATGCAGGTGTGAAGGGATACAACAGGAGAACCTAAGGGGACCAAAGTCCCGCTTAATTAGGGTCGACCATGTACCATGGGTAAGTGTAAGCTGACAAGTGGCTGAACAGAGTTGAGTCAAATGGTGTAAGAGACTTAAGCCACATCAAATCAGACAGAACAGTCATAAAAAGCGTCAGGAAAGAAAAAGAAAAGACAGGAGGCAGACAAAACGATCACAAAAGAAAGAAAAACCTTAACTAATAAATGCAGAATCATATAAAAACACTATTTATTTTGTTCATTAAATTAGCCACGAATTGACTTTTTAGACAAAATTATATTAGGTAGATTACCAATGTCATTTGGCAAGTTATTCCAAATAGACGGGCCAGCACATTTAATGGCAAACATTCGGGTATTGGCCCGGGCAGCACTTCCACGTAGGTCCCCATGGGATCTAGTATGGTAAGCATGAATATATTGGAAAAGTAACCTAGAAAAACGGAGGGAAGTACAGTATGAGTGAAGCGATATATAAATTCGCTATATCGAAGTTTATTAATTTGTTCAATGACTAAAATCCGAAGGTCAAACAAATTATTGCTAGTGTGGGATGCGGAGGATCTTCCTGCAACAATTTGTGACTGCCCGCTGCTGGAGTATAGATACATGTAATCTCCTCGACCGAGAGGATAAGGTTGAAACCCAGGTAATGTTGCAGTAGGTCAAATATGGATAGTCGAGCGAGTAGTACAGGCTAAGAAGAACATTACAAGGCAATAAATAAGCGAATGCGATATATGCTCTTGGCAATTTTGATCGATATAATCATTTGTAATTGTGTTAACTCCAGGTCAATTGCTCATCAATGTATATACACTGAGAAACTTAAAGGATTTGACTTGCGTGATAGGAATACTATCAATGGACAGTGTAAAATTTCTATGGGGACGCTACTTTGCGCTGATATCGAAAAGGAAAAAAATGGTTTTTGTAAGATTGAGGGATATGCTGTTAGCCATAAAAGGTCGGCAACAGATGACACCTCACAGTTAACAGTCATTGACAGAGGGAGTCGAGTGATTTATGGGAAAAGAAGATGTTTTATGTCGTCAGCAAAGAGAATAAAATGTAGGAGAGGTGATGATTTGGAGAGGTCATTTATATAGACAGTGACGTCTACCAATCGGGTTTGGGGTTGGGATAACGATCTCCCATGGTTGCCATAAGTGGGGGTATAACGTTTTGGACATAAATTTGGGGAATTGTTGATTTCCGATAATATAACGACCTGCAATACGAAAATTAATAAAATCGGCTAGACTGAGAAGGTTTGTTTCCCATTCCAGGTGGGAGAGTTAGACGCCACTGAATACAGAGTAGAAACAGCAGTTGGCCCAAAATGGAGTCCTGAACTGACATCTTTCGTTAGTCCACTTCTGCGCATCATCTTCCGTAATCCGACTATTTATCCGACTATATCCGACTACTTGTCACCCCTTAGATCTTCACCTGGAACCGAATCTGACGCTATCTGTCTTTGTTTTGCCTGAGCGCCTGTGACTTAGCTGGTTTTCCATGACGCAGCTTTCTTCGGACGCTGTCGAAATCTCGAGATAAAGTGCACGCACACATGTAGCCATGCATGCGACAGGACATACATTGTAGGTAACGTTCAGAAATTGTGATTGGAGGACTTGCTCAAGGTCTCTACACAGTAACCTCCTGAGTGGAGGACCGAACCTGTACTGTCAGCATTACAGGCAGAGCGCTCTAAACAATCTGCTACTGAGGTTGTCCGCACACACAATAAAACGGTCATGAAACAGGACATAGATAACGTTGAGAAATTGTGACTTAAGGAATATGCTCAAGGTCTCTACACAGTAACCTCCTGAGTGGAGGACCGAACCTGTAGAATTGTCTGTGAGGAAGTCAGCATTACAAACCGAGCGCTCTAACCAATCGGCTAATGTGACCACATTATGTTATATATATATATACATATATATATGTAGTGTCTCATGGCATCAGGCATTGCTTCTTCATAAAATCCCCGCGTGCCTCGTCGTAAAAAATAGTCTGAGAGTCTACGTTCGCGATGCACCCTTGTTGAGGTCAGCTGATTGGTTTCTGGCGTAACAGAAGTCATAAATCTACTACAAGCGCGCTGGACATTTGCTTCGGTGAAATTGGAAAATTGCAGTCATCATTATATCTCGTGATTCGGACGATGAATTAGAAATAGGCGCCAAAGAAATAATTTGATTAGACTGTTAAGGAGGAAAAACAGCGACCTATAGTATTAGATCATGACCAGTAACAAAATTGGCTTAAAACGACAGATCGTTCTGGGCTGCTGTGACTTCCAGCAGTAAAACTCTCTGTCTCTCTTTATACTATTATAAGTCTGTCTCTGTCTTTTCCTCTCAAAACGTTTGTCCTGTCTGCAAACAAGCATTTTACACAACAAACCACCGACAAACAAACAAGAAAGAAATACATTAACACCTACAGTCCTAAATATACATGTAGTACGTTCATACATGAATGCATACAGACATTCACTCACACTTATTTTTTTGAAATTTTTGAAATGTTTAATTTCGTAAGACGTACAGTAACCGTACTTATAATCGTTTGACACAACAAACAACCAAACAGACATTACGTAGACTCTAAGAATAGTATAAAGAGAGACAGAGAGTTTGGCTGCTGGAAGTCAC
This sequence comes from Aporrectodea caliginosa, assembly GCA_020284085.1. Taxonomy (NCBI): domain Eukaryota; kingdom Metazoa; phylum Annelida; class Clitellata; order Crassiclitellata; family Lumbricidae; genus Aporrectodea; species Aporrectodea caliginosa. Next base: position 512,232 of record JACEVL010000536.1, on the reverse strand, counting down.
AGCAGCCCACCCAGAATGATCTGTCATTTTAAGTCACAACAGCCCAGAATGATAACATAACATAACATAACGTTTTTTATTCGGTAACCAAATTAATACAGGTTCCAATTACATCATGTTTATACAATTATTGTCGGTTTACCCAGGAGACCCAAAAGGGGCCGAAGGTCCCGCAAGCCAGGGCCACCTGAGATCATTAGGTTAAAAAGATGCATATTGGCCATCAGAGTGTCGTTTTAAGCCAATCGTACTTATGCTTATAAGTAGATATATGCCGGTGTCACGAAATAGAGTATTTCCCCTAAGTGAGTATCCCTCTTAGCGAAATGGAGTATCCGGTTTAGTTTGCATTATTGGCGATTTCTAATTGTATTCAGTCGTAGGCTTACTGTTTGGATTTATTGTACATATAAATTTAAAGTTGCGTATCTTTAGTGTGTACATCAACCTGAAATTAATTTACTTCTTTTTTGATGATTTTGACTGGACTTTCGTCTTGGCTATCGTGATGCGTATGACGATGGGGAATAGAATTATGGTTTATCCCATCGGATACTCTACACCGGTTTATTCCATCTGGGGGATATGCTATAGGGGGGATAGAATATCACGGGACACCGGCACGGCATGCGTGCACACAAGACCGGACTTGTGATCGCGTAACATCACCCATGACTACCAATACCTGGCAGTGTAATAAATTATAGTGTAATAGGAGAACATATGTCTAAGCTGGCCAGTCAGCTCAATAACAGGTGGTCGGAGTTATGGTCGTCGGCACATTACGTGGACGCCTTTCGGTTGCTCTTTTCTCGGCGAAATGTCAGCGCCAATCATTCCACTAACGAATGCAATTACTCCGGCGACTTGCCATGGATGGCGTCTCATAATGATGGAGGAATGGACGGCATTTACGGGCAATCTCAGACGGAATCATTGTCCGACTGATTTAATTTGTCGGTGTCATAATATCACGGCGCTACAGAAGTGAACGAAAGAAGTATCAGTTTCATGCGGCGCAGCCTAATTGTGTATGACAGGATATCGTTGTATATGTGTGCTGTATATGTATAATGTATATCTATAAATATATACGCCTAATTGTGGATGATGACATGTCGTTGTATATGTATATTGTATGTGTATAATGTATATCTATAAATATATAGGCCTACGCCTAATTGTGTATGACAGGACAGCGTTGTATATGTGCGCTGTATATGTATAATGTATATCTATGAATATATACGCCTAATTGTGGATGATAAAATATCGTTGTTAATGTATGTTTTATAGGTATTAGTGTATATCCATAAATATATGCGCCTAATTGTAGATGATAGGATATCGTTGTATATGTATGTTTTATATGTGTATCTATAAACATGTACGCCTATATGTTTATGTATGTGTACATGTGTCTTTATCTACCTTTGTGTACCTATATACGTTTGAGTAGACATGAGTAATTTTGGGGAAAAGAGGGTTAATTGCAATCCCCACATTTTGGACTGGAAGGTACCGCACCCCCCACATATCATACACATGCAGAAGAAACAATGCCCATTATTATTTTCTCGGAGAAAGGCACTTGAGCCCTAAGGATTCAAAATAATTACCGAGCATCATCATCATCGTTGATCACCATGACGGTGATGCTCGGTGATCACGATGATGATGATATTCGGTAATTATCATTGTCACCTTCGTTGTTTTCGTTACTATTACTACTACTACTACTACTACTGCTGGTGGTGGTGTTGCTGCTGCTATTACTACTACTGCTACTGCTACTGCTACTACTGCTACTACTACTATAATTATTTAGCAGTCGTGAAGAGGAAACGGTGCAAAATTTGTACTCCCATTTCTCGACCAAAGATGAGCCCTTATTAGCACCGTGTCTAAGTACAATATATTTCCCATGGGGCCAAAGCACGACCACTTAGACACCAAGGAATCGCTCGGACAACAGAGACCAGCAGAGTGATGGCGTTGCTCCTAGCAACAGCAGCAGCAGCTGCGGCAGATGCTTTAAGTAAACGCAGTCTGAGATGAGAACGCTGACCCTAAAAATAACGCGCGCTCCAATCGTGTTTGCACAGGAAATGGAATCTTCTCAGTGTTGTACGTCTTCCGTTTTTTGTTTGTTTCTGCATTCAACTGATAGATGGGTAAAGTTTCTCTAGTTAAAATCTACTCCATCCTCCAGACAGTCTCTTCCTATCTCTAGATCTGTTCTTCTGGACCTGTGCGGTCTGCTCAGTCGCTTATGTCATTTGTGGGCCTCACTATTGAATGCTTAAAAATTCCATTTTAATTGACTATTATATAGTTAAGATTTTTGTCGTGCTTCCTAATTGTGCCGCTATCCTCAACGTTGTTAAATAGTAAAATTGGGTGTCTCAGATAGTGGGATTGTATCCCTTCTGGGTCTCCCCTTTGTCAACCTCTGTTTGTAATATAACCAATGTTTAACTGATGTATGTAATATGTTTGCAATAAAAAATTGACTGATTGATTGATTTCGCTCTCAACTTAGTACGTAACTGTTCAATTGTTTATCCCATCCATAGGCTACCTCCTTGTCTTATGGGTTGATCTCCTGATTACCGTCCGGTTTTGGTGCACCATCGGTTGACGCCCTGTGCAATTACGGTCCCATGCCACCCACTTCTCGCAACATAAACAAAGCTCACCTATATCCCTCTCTTCTTGTAACCGGATTTGTTCTTCAGACGCTATCTCGGGCACTTGCTTAGGATGGCTTTACTTCAAAGCTGTTCGATCCCGGAGCGCAATCACTTCAAAGTCCTATCGCTAACCTTCACCGACTTAAAAATCTCCAAGCTCAAGTATACCTTCGCCAACTTTTCACCATGCAGCCGCCCCGCTCTACCAGAATCTCCTCCTATCTCAATCTATCTATCTATCTAATTTATTTAGTATAATATTATATGGAACTTAGTACGTTTGTGGATTCTACTCATCCAGCTATTTAAGAACATGAATTGCTATCATCACTCTTTATGCAACATGACTTCGTAATTAGGTGTCCCTATTTAGCGGGATCTAATGATGCATTCAGGGCCTCCTCTTGAAACCATAACAAGTTATTCATGTTACTACATTACACTGTGAGTTCTATTGCTGGTTCAAAATAAAAGAATTGATTGATTGATTGATCTCGTTCCCAGTCACTATTCAACACAAGTTCTCCAACCGGATCCATATAGGCCTACAGCATTGTAACTCGACTTTGGAAGGATCTGACCTGAATTCAGCAAATTCTCAGTTTTCCCACCAATTCCATCGATAACACACCAAGGTCTACCTCAGCATCACATCATCACATTATTCGTTTATTAGAAGAAAAATCAAGTTTACACAGCCGCAACTTAAACAAGCAATAGTGCTCTATTTGGCAGATTCTGAGGCGGCTAGCCAGCGTGACCTAATAGTCAGACCTGCCCGTGGGTTTCTCAAGACTACTACTACTACTAATAATAATAATATTTTCGTTTATTGAAACAATCCGCAACCTGTTACAGTGTACAATTATGCAATTGAAACCATTCACAAGAACACAAATGACAGAAGACATAAATCTTAACTACTAACAGAACAGACAGCCTGCAATACACGGCGCTAATAGCAGCCTACAAAGCATGTCCGCCCTACGGGCCTCGAACTCGGTACCTATCGCTCTCTATGCCAGTGTGTTCTCCAATGCGCTATCGGGCCCCCTGTAAGTATATATTCTTATATACAGCAGTCGGGGAATAAAGTTCCTACCATCAGGATTCTCTATTTATCACCCGACAGACTTCCACTCCAAAATAATTATAAACCCCACCTCTTCAAGAATTCCTACCCTAACTCATCCGATCATCCGCCTTCCTTTCATTCTCGTCCTCAACGAAACCCGCCTTAGCAGCTGCTCTGCCTCCTGCAACCGGACACGGATCTTCCCATCTTCACCTTAATCTCTGGACATCTTTCTGCCATTGTGCAGCGCTCGTGAATATGCTGGTGCCTTGCGCTTAGCGTGCACGTGCGCTTTAGAATAATATGGAGCTTATGATTACGATTACGATCGTGTGTGAATATATTGAGGCAGTCAGTTGAGTTTGTGATTCATCCCACCGATCTAGCTCTATCTATGCACGCCCACCGCCGCAGTTCCTCTGTCTGTCTGTCTTTCTGTCTGTCTCTCTATCGCTTTCCCATTCTCTCTCTCTCTGTCTTTCTGTCTCTGTCTCTGTCTGTCTGTCTGTCTGTATGTCTCCCTCCCTCCCTCTCTCTCTCCTCTCTCAGTTTCTCTCAGTCTCTGTCTTTCTCAGACTCTGTCTGTAGCTCAGTTATAGCCTATACACATATGTGTGTGTCTTCTCCCAACCACTCTGACCTGATGATGATTGTGCTCGCTAACAAGCTTAGACTGAAAGTACCGCTTTAAAATGTACAGTTTATACTTTTACGGCTACGATCTGTGCGATTTTGAAAGGCTCCAAAATGCGCTTTAAAAGTTTCGTTACACTACAGTTATACAGGACCCTAAAGTCAAAAATCATTTCTGTATAGCTGTCCAATACGTGACAAGTACGTATGAAACTCTTAAAGTGTTACAGCCATACGAATATTTCCCGTTAAAGGTTCAACGCTTCAGCATGAACGTGTAGCAGTTATCTAGACTTATGCTTAGTTCTCGTCTTTCGTGGAACCCTTCGAATGTGCAGTTTTAACAGTGCAATAAAGCGCCGAAGACGACAGCTGGTCACTTCTCTGGATAACATCAACGGTCACTAAATGTCTGACTTGACAGACAGAATGACCTTGGTTTACAGCCAGATAAAAACATATCCAGTCACCGTTCTGGCCACAGTTACAGTAGCGTATGCGCACTCGACAGCTGAAATAATCCTATACTGCAGAGCGCCTGACGTGAGCCCAATGGATGGATGTAAAAACCGATATCAATACAATAGTTAGAAATTGCATCTGCCTATGCAAATGTCTGTATAAGGAAGAGTTAAGGATTGTGTCAAAGTTGCATAATGGATCGGAAGTCTAGAGAGCTTTCTATCTCTTATCTAAAGATCGACTCTTGCCAATAAATGATATAGCTACTCTAACGTTACGCTGGCTTACCTTACCGTAACTCACTATTGACCTTCAAATTGTTGTGAACTTCAGATTCGGTGAAGAGCTTTAAAAGATAATTTAAAAGGAAATTAAGCAAAGAAAACAATTGAGAGCCAGGAAAGTCGTTTATTCTGTGGGACATTGATAAGGAAACGTGCAATTGCTTCATTTATCGTGGCGAAAAAACAATACTTAACAGCTTCGGACTGTACCTTATTGGTCTAGCATCAGAACTTCCCACCCAGCATCACTTGTCTCACCCCTCTTCCTGTCTGACTCTCCATCCATTCTCGCCTTTCCAGTAGAAGATGAAGTTCTACGTTTTCAAAAAATCTTACCCCGATTCATCATACATTCCGTTACATTCACATTTTTTCTTAACCTAATACAAACCACCGTAAGAGTCATCCGACTTCCTTCTCTCTGGTCATCTGACAACCTGGTTTTGATCTTCTCACGCTATCTTTGGACAATGTCTCCGACTAGCGCTTTTTAATTATGAAGTTCTTAAGAAATTTCGAGTTTACGATTCCGATTGCCAATGGAAGGCGTTAATTAACAAGCCTACTCCAATCCCGACTCGTATATCTGGCCGCCATCTCACGTGTTGATATGCGAGCAGCCCACAAAGTAGCGCCCATAAAGTAACGCCAGTCTAAATTTACGCTTATAGGGACTGACAAGTAAAAGTACGACACTCGTCGCCTGAGTGTGATGATGCTTTAAGCCTCTTATGAGAATTGTCCATCTATCTACGCTGGGCTCAGTCGGTCTATGTATTCAGCAGACAAGTCTCCGATTGTTAGCAATCAGAAAACCGATATAAATCAAACGCTGCTTGAGTACTTCGGGGCAGAATTTCAATGTTTGCTTCAACTCATCAATAGATGTTCGTCCATCTTGTTTTCTTTGTGTTGTTGTCTGTCTTTCCAGTTTCCGTCTGTCTGTCTGTTTGTCTTTCAGTCTGTCCATTTGTTTTGTTGCCTATTGTGCTCCTGTCTTTCTCGTTTTCTTTATGTCTTGTTTTTCTATCTGTTTGACTGGCTTATCTCTGAATCTGTCTCTCTGTGTCCTTGTTTGTAGTTGCCTGTCTGTCTGTCTATCTGTCTGTTTGTCTGTCTGACTGGTTGACTCTTTCTCTTCATCTGTCTGTGTGTCTGTCTGTGTGTATGTTTGTCTTTCTGTCTGAACGTATGTATGTATGTATGTATGTATATATGTGTGTATGTATGTATGTATGTATGTATGTATGTATGTATGTATGTATGTATGTATGTATGTATGTATGTTGTATGTATGTATGTATGTATGTATGTATGTATGTATGTATGTATGTATGTATGTATGTATGTATGTATGTATATGTATGCATTTCTTCACGCATACACTGTATGTACATGCAAGATCTACACTGAATTTCAAAAACGATGACGATATCCGATGCCTGTTAGAACGGACGGTTCCCAATGCATTAATACTTAACAGATCTAAACTATGATGGACCGACTGTAGTTTTTCTTGCTACTGACTTTAATATGATTATTGCCAAGTTTCATGAATCAGTTTCATGCTCGACGTAGTTACTCGTGACTCATATAAAAATGCGATTCATGGCTAATAGGCCTATACTGCGGCGTCAAACCAAGATTCATTCATTCATTTCAGATATTTATATAGCGCCCCTTCAAGATTTCTACTCAGAGGCGCTCCCGACTGCAGCGCAGACACTGAATTGGAGTTTCACGCCGAAGCGCATGAGCAATTGCGAGTGAAGGACTTGCCCAGGGTCCCTACGCGGCGGCTTGAGGTAGATTCAAACCCGCAACCCTCCGGCTGCAAGGCACCGAACATACCCCTACACCACCGCGCCCCTGATGTTCAGTTCCATTGGGCGATTCCGTATTAACGTTCACTGGAATGATTTAGGTTTAGCGATCAGTGGCGGAAGTCAGGCCACAGACGCATACACATAACAGCGGCGGAATTTTTGTCGATACTACGTTGGCAGCTGGCTATTACTCGGATGCGTGACCATCCGTGAAATATGACGCCACTGGGTGCTCACGAAGCCGTTCATTCTGTCGGGGTTGGTAAGTGAGTAGCAACGTATACCATTGGAAGGTTAATTAGGTTCCCTGTCGTTGGGTTAGTGTGGTTGGGCTTCTGCCGCAGCGGAAATGTCGGTTAATACCTTGGATGGGTGACGGTCTGTGGAATATCATGCAGCCTTGAATCTTTTCGGGCTCCGTATATGAATTGAAAGGTTAAAGGATGCCCTGTCGATGAATTTGGGTAAAGGGTGCTCTGTCCATGAATTGGGGTAAAGGGTGCCCTGTCGATGAATTGGGGTAAAGGGTGCCTTGTCGATGAATTGAGGTAAAGGGTGCCCTGTCGGTGAATTGGGGTAAAGGGTGCCCTGTCGATGAATTGAGGTAAAGGGTAAAGGGTGCCCTGTCGATGAATTGGGGTAAAGGGTGTCCTGTCGATGAATTGTGGTAAAGGGTGCCCTGTCGATGAATTGGGGTAAAGGGTGTCCTGTCGAGGAATTGTGGTAAAGGGTGTCCTGCCGATGAATTGGGGTAAAGGGTGCCCTGCCGATGAATTGGCTTGGTCGCGTTTGCGCCTCTTTCGATCTCATTGAAACCTGTTAAAACGGTAATTGATGGAATCACTCTGCGACGAGGGGTGAGTTCCTAGTTCCACGGACTCGCTTGGCTATTAGCGCGCCGTGCTTTCGGTTGTTGGCCCTTCCATTTGGAATGACCTACCACTTAAGCCCGTTTTTACTTGTAAGCCATCTGACAGGGTTCTACAAGTCCTCAAGTCTTTTTCTTTAGTCGTGGCTGGGCCGAAGTAGTTTCAAGGGGCGCTATATAAATGCTCTGAATGAATGAATGAATGAATGAATATGATGAATGGCTGATATGTGTAAATCATTGGTCTGATGCGCTTCTGCACAAGCATCACCTTGTACACTCCTGCACTCTGGAACCCTGGCAATTTTTTTTGTCTGGCAATTTTTTGGTCTCTGTATCCCTCCCTCCCTTTTCTCTGTCTGTCTGTCTGTCTTAGATATATACAGAGACATTGATTCATGCTTTGATGGTTAGTGTTACTGTATATAAAAATAGTAATGAGAAAGGGGCGACTCTACCAGTGGAACAATTATATTGCAGGTCTGCACATCTGGCAAACTCATCGTCTCCATTCGTCTCTGTCCATTGCCAGTGTTACTATCTCGTCCGACAAAATCCCCGAACAACTCAAATCATCTGTGATGCGTGGTGGTCTTCCACTTTTCCTTTTCCTTGCAGGAAATCAGCTCAACACTTGGTTGGCTCTTTAATCCTTGTTCATATAATTATGTCCCATCCTTTTTCTATCCTTTTTCATACGAACCTCAACATGTCAGCGTCGTGCTTTCTCAGTCGTAGACTCGTAGGTCCTTCCATCTGGAATGGTCTCCCGTTGGAGATACGCCTTTTACCTCGGGATAATTCATCTACGTTCTACAGGCTCCTTAAGACTTACTTGTATCACCGTGGTTGGACTGGGAGCGCCTCTGAATAGGCTTCTTGAAGGGGCGCTATATAAATTCCTGAAATGAATGAATGAATGAATGAAGTATTTGTCCCATCCCTTGCGCTGTAGTGATCTTCCCTCTACTATTCGACCTGTCATCTTAACTGGGTGCATTGCATTCTCTTCTCGTTGTCTTACGACGTTTCTTTGTATCGTGGGGCTCTTCACACAGTGAGCGCCTATGATGGGGTATTGTTGTAGTAGTTTCAGTGTAACGACACTGTGTGATTACAAAGATCATTAACGTCGCCTTCCTCCTTTGTCCAGGCTTGGGACTGGCACTGCCAGAGTGCGAGCAGTGGCGGAGTTCTGATGGGTTGTTACTGTGAGAGTTGCTTTATAAATCTGTAAATACAATACAGTCCGCCTCAGACTACCTCAGTGAGTCTGAGCCTGTTCCAGGGAGGAGGGTTCCGCAAACCACCCTGTTAAGAAAACCTTTATGTATGTATGTATGAGCACTGTCTTGTTATAGCGCCCCTTCAAGATTTCTGCTCAGAGGCGCTCCCGACTACAGCGCGGACACTGAATCGGAGTTTCACGCCGAAGCGCATGAACAATTATTGTGAGTGAAGGACTTGCCCAGGGTCCCTAGTACTCCCTACGCGGCGGCTTGAGGTGTATTCGAACCCGCAACCCTCCGGTTACAAGGCACCGAACATACCCCTTGAGGTGGATTCGAACCCGCAACCCTCCGGCTGCAAGGCACCGAACATACCCCTACACCACCGCGCCCCACGCTATGGAACTAGCGCAAGAAACTCATCAGTGTAAAGACCGTCCTTGAGTCACTTAACAACGGAGACCATAATGACGACTGCTACCATCTCGTGACAACACGAACGTCTTTATATGGCGCCTCTTCTATTGACATGTTCTTCTAACTACGTCGCAATGTACGATGTCTTGATGTCGCTATCGTTTCAAGGATGTCTGCTGAGACACTCTTCTTCTTCCTTGAGTGTCTCATTAAGTGGTTGAATCTATCTGTATGTCTCTCTAGATGTCTCTCTCAGTGAGTATATTTTCCGGTGTCTATACTTGTTTATCTGATTAACTAGTTTACACACATCTATTAAATTTTTAAATAGTGACTATAATAATAATAATATATTTTCGTTTATTCAACAATCCGGTTGACAAACCGCAACCGGTTACAGTGTACAATTATGCAATTCACAATCTTAACTACTAAGAACAGACAGCCTGCAAACACAAAGCATATCCGCCCAACGGGGGCTCGAACTCGGTACCTCTCGTTCTCTTTGCCAGATGTTATCCAATGCGCCACGGGCCCCCCGTATATATATACTTGTATGTATAATTATATTATTTGAATGAGGTGGTGACCACTTTGTTGTAAGTACCGCATTAAAATGCGGTTTTGTAATTTTTGCTCGACCATTATCACTCTGTATCCGTTTATGCGTATAAAATAAATAAATATATATATATATACAGGCTATATATATATATATATATTTATCTATACGTATGTCTGTGCGTGTTGCATGCTTTGTATTATATTAGCATTATTATACTGCATTCAAGGTCAGTGAGTCTGAATGTGTGGATGAAGCAAACAGTGAGTGAAGGACATACTCAAGGTCCCTGCACATCCTCCATCTCGAACGACAGATAATACCAAGCCATATAACCAGACAGACAAGTACACAGAGACGCAGAGATAGCGTTGAAGAAGCAGCCTTTCCTTAACCATTGTCTCTGCAGTCATTAGCTTCCCTTTGTTGTCTGCTCCGCACGACTTGCGAATCCTAACAAGTCGACTACATTTGCGCTGACCAATCCTCTCCTACCCTACCCCCACTCCTCCTCCTCTTCCTCCTCCTCCTCCCAGCGTCCTCAACCTACTTCTTCTTCTCCACCACCACCTCCTCCTCTTTCCGTCTTCCTCCGTCTATTCTTCATCTTCCTCCTTCTCTACATCTTCTACTCTCCCTCTTCTTCTACCTCTTCTACTCTTCATCTTTCTCTTTTCTTCTGCTATTCTTCATCTTCATCTTCCTCTTCCCCTATTTCTTCTATTCTTCCTCTTCCTCTTCCTCTTCTAATTTTCATATTCCTCTCCCACCTCTTCCTCATCGTCCTATTCCTCCTTTTCCTCTTTCTCCTATTCCTCGTCTTCATTCTTTTCCTCCTCCTCCTCCTCTTTCTCCTCCTCCTCCTCCTCCTCCTCCTCCTCTTCCTTCTCTGTTTTTCTGCTCCATCGGCGACCTCTGTACCTTCCACTCCATCCCTCTCCGCATCATCCATCAGCCGCTGCCTCCACTGCTTATCATCCTATCAAACGACGACCTTTAACGGAGTCCGTGCTGCCACCTCTGCGCTGTTTACGACATCTCGTGGTGCAAAATTAACAGCCGAAATGCATTTCTAAAGCCTTGTTAACGCCAGTCGCTGTCGCAGACGAGAATTTAGCGACGTCTGGCGATGCACAGTATATCTGCGACTGTGTTCATCCAATTGTCCGTGGCTATCAAATGGATCCTAGGAGACTTTCTACCAGAAACATTCACCTCGTTATATGAGAGCCGTCCAAATGGTCCGAATGACAGACGCCTTTGTGTGGGCTTCAGAGGTTTAACGGCGCTACATCATTAATCACACACACGCGCCCACGCAGACATACACAACTAGATACAAAGATATCTACCTAAATATATACATACATACATGCACACTTACATACATGCATACATCAAATTAAATCAGTTTATTTCCTGAACCAACATACATTATACATACATACATACATACATAAATATATACATACAGACATATATTCATACATTATATATATACACATAAATACATGCATACATACATACATACATACATACATACATTCATACATACATACACATACATATATGCATTGCATACATGCACACACATACACACATACATACACACTTACATACATACATACACATATATGCATGCATACATACATTAATACATATATACATGTTTGCACACATACATAGGCTTATGTACTACATCATGCCGGTCGAAGTAGTGTCATATGCCTGTCATGCATACAACGACCATTTGGCATCGTTGAGCTTCAATCATTAGATCTGTCTGAAAAGCAAGCGTCGTTCGTTGTTCATAGTCCATCGTAGACATTGAATAAGAAACCGGTCTCGTTCGATCCATCTTCACTCGCCCTGGGGCCAAAGCAGGTTGCAAGGCCTTCGTGGTATCGATCATTCCATCGTTCGATATATTTACACTGCTAGCATTTTTTTAAACGGTCTGAAAGAAACAACGTGGGACGATAACCAAAGACTATTATAAAGGTGACCAATGTAACTGAATCGCTCAGATGCAATTCCCTGATTGATCCTGAGTGGTTCGCTTTTTAAAACGGATTCTGAGAGTTCGATCCTGCTCTGAAACTGTTTCTGTATAATGACCATAAGCAAGGTCTTTACGCAGAACTCTTTAGCGCCAGAAAGTAATGATCTGTTGTGAGATATAGTTGCGCTTAATGAATAAGGATATGCTAATGCTATGTGTGGGGTTACTTTGCATCGGAATCAATTTGATGCCAATAGCGAGTAATGTTGCCGCTGCTTTGGTAACCGCTGCAACGCTGCTTAGCACCTGAAACCAAAACTCAACAACTATCACTAGGTTTAACGGCTTAAGCTTACTAACGACAATAACAAAAACAACGACGGCAACAAAGACAACATCACCAAAAACTACACCAGCAACACCAGTAACAACAGCAAAGATAGCAACAACAGCAACAACAATAACAGCAATAACAATAGCAGCAGCGATGCGACAGCAATAACAACAGCAGCAATAGCAAGAGCAATAATAACAGCAATAACAACAGCATTGACAACAGCAATGGCAACAGCAATAACAACAGCAATAGCAACAGCAATAGCAACAGCAATAGCAACAACAATAACGACAGCAGTAACCGCAGCAATAGCAGCAGCAATAACAGCAGCGAATATAAAATTGTTTGTCGAAGAATTTTCGATTGAACTATCTCTTTCTGTCTTAAGATGTGCTACTTAGATCTCTTGGCAAGCCGTGTGTGTCCACGGCGCTTATGACAGGTCCTCAATGCTCGACACAATAAGCGTTGAAAGCTGCGTCCTATCACGATATCGCAATGTCGTTAGCAGGCACTTTCTCGCAATTACTTTAGTAAAATCACGCACTTATAATGATAAAATATAAGTTATAGATAAGTAAATGCATGCCATTGCATCACATTATATAGCATTCATGTTAGGTCACACACATTGTTATCACAATGCATCATAGAACGAGTATGTCAATATTACGAATATTGAGATTTGTAGAAATTGACGAATATTAAATATTATTCTTTTTTAAATTTGTTTTCATTCTTAATTCTTCAAAATCCGGGATTTAATGTAAAAAATTCAGTGCCAAAACTAGGCATTGGAACAGTTACATGTTACAATTACTCATCTTAAATCAGTAATTTCACTTGATGATGATATATTCGTTTATTTATCAAGCAGGAAGACACACCGCTTCACAACTTACATACACAAAGGCTACTATAAAGAAAAAAGGGAATAATGTTAGTTTTTAAGATTTGGGTCAACGTGGTGGCTTAAAAATTCGCTTGTATAGAACTTAGTATAGCGCGGCAAAACCACTGAACATATTCTTAATTTAGTAGTCTTAAATTAGTTTGTATACAAAATGGAAACAATGATCTCATCAACGTATACTTACGAATATTTACGAATATTAAAAATGCCCTCCGAATATTTAGGAATAGTAAAGCCTCAAGCCACGAATTCTCGTTCTATGCAATGCATAGCAAATTGCATCGCATATTATCACTACTGCATAGTACAGTGCTTCGCAGTGCATTGTAATGTGTCATATTACACCAAGTGACAGGAAAATTTAATGACATATTATACATAAAAATGTTTGCATAAAAAGGCATCGCGTCTAACATTAATATTCGGCCTCGTTTGGTTATATTAGCACTTTACAGGACAAGCGCTCATACTCTACAGCAACAATGCGTACAGTTGGGAGAAGTATCAAAATAGCGCAATATCTTAGACCTGCCTGAGGGCAGAACACAGAAATAGAATGCAGATTAATGTATGAATGTAGATCAATGCATGCGAAAGACATATTCATTATTCATTCATTCATTCATTTCTGTAGCGCCTCTTCACGATAGGCTACCTACTTCGATGCGCTCCCAGTCCAACCCAGAGAAGAGAACATATTCATTGATCGCTGTTGGTCTGACGTCATTAGACTGGAATTCTCTAGATCACATTTACTACGATGAGCCAAGTCAAATTACACGGTGTTATATGATATCCCATTACAGACCTTTGGCCCTTGCTCTACGTTGGAAGACATTGCATTATATCACATTATAATACAAGCCGTTACTTTAGATCGCAAAGTATACATTGCGCAACATTACACACAATGCATTACATCGCATAGGATACACTGCATCATGTTAAGTCTACCGAAGTAGGCTTAAATAGCAATAGAGGCTGTTTAGCTACATCGTATTTCATTACATTATACTGAAGTACATAACGTTATATAACATTACATGTACATTAGCTTAAACGCTGACGTTGTTTTTGCAACTTATCTGTTGACTCGGCATTGTGTTTCATTTTAGATCATAATGTTATTACTTTAGATCATTAATACTAATAATTAAATGATCAATAAGGTCATTTTGGATAAGACCTGCTAAGATCAGACCAGTTAGACCATGGATGGAGGAGAACCTATGACACGCGTGCCCAACCTGGCACGCAAACTGGTTTTGCATGGCATGTCACCTGAACTTTTCGTGGCAACTAAATGTTCATGTTTCCCCGCCCCCCCATTTTTTGTATTACGTAACTATAGGCCTAGTCATCGTTAGACTTTATATTTTAAATCGCATTCAATAATTGATGATAGCGGTAGACCGTAAAATATTTAGACCT